>CM054122.1:160972421-161572421 GCA_028751855.1 Ambrosia trifida
ACAATATGACTTGCCAGTAAAAGTCTTTAGAAGTGACAATGGAACAGAGTTTAAAAATAAGGAGTTGGATGACTTCTCTGTGTCAAAAGGAATTGTGAGGCAGTACAACATTCCAAGAACAAAATGGGGTGGTTGAAAGGAAAAATAGAACTCTCATTGAGGCTGCAAGAACCATGCTAGCAGATTCTGGTTTGCCACTGTCCTTCTGGGCAAAAGCTGTAAACACTGCTTGCTATGTTCAAAACAGAGTTTTAATCAACCCAAGACATCAAAAGACTGCTTATGAAATTCTGGTCAAAATCAAACCACTAATCTCATTTTTCAAAATCTTTGGCTGCCCATGTTTCATTTTAAATCTTAAAGATTCCATCTCAAAATTTGCAGCCAAAGTAGATTGTGGATATTTTCTGGGATATTCTTCTACTGCCAAGGCCTATAAAGTGTTTAACACAAGGACCAGGACAATAGAAGAAACTCTGAATGTAAAGTTCAATGAACTTTCATCCTTAAAAATCCCAGCAAT
The DNA here is from genome assembly GCA_028751855.1 of Ambrosia trifida. NCBI lineage: Eukaryota > Viridiplantae > Streptophyta > Magnoliopsida > Asterales > Asteraceae > Ambrosia > Ambrosia trifida. The sequence goes on from CM054122.1 coordinate 160,972,945, forward strand.
CCTGCTGAATTGTTTGATTTAGATAAATTCAAATATGAAGATATTACTGTCAAAACTAACAGTGCAGGTATTCCACAATCTACACAACAAGACTACAGAACAGATGTTGTGATTCTAAGTCACTATAAAGTCTATTCTGTATCAGGGGAAACAGTTGTTCAAAACACATGTCAAGACTCTGCCACAGCTGAGTCAGCCACTGTTGGCCAGTCTTACCCTCAAACCACTGCTTCACCAAACTCATCCACTGCTCAATCATCTGTTGACATAAGTCCAACCTCTGTTGACAAACGTAGTCCAATTTCACACCACTTGGACCCATTCGCCCCCTCCATTTCAAACATCTGTTGGTACTACAGAAGTGCAAACAGATGTTACATTAACAGATTCACCAAACCTCTGTCCTTCACCTCAAAATGCCATCATACCATATCAGGGAGATTTAATCTACCTAAGAGCTCATCCACCAGACCAAATCATTGGCAACATCAGAGAGGGTGTGCTCACAAGTAGCCAATCCTCAAACATCTATCTTTTTGTAGGCTTTCTATCCCTCACACAACCTGTCAAGTACCAAGAGGCACTAAAAGACAACAGTTGGGTAGAAGCCATGCAGGAAGAGCTCCTTCAGTTTAAAAGACAACAAGTATGGAAACTAGTACCACTGCCAAAGGATGTCTGTCCAATTGGCACAAAGTGGGTCTTCAAAAACAAAACTGATGAAAGGGGTATAACTGTCAAAAATAAAGCCAGGCTTGTGGTTCAAGGCTTCAGACAAGAAGAGGGGATATACTATGATGAAACCTTTGCTCCTATAGCTAGGCTAGAAGCTACCAGACTCTTCCTAGCCTTTGCTGTCAACCACAACATCAAGGTGTATCAGATGGACATCAAATGTGCATTCTTATATGGCAAAATTCAGGAGGAGGTCTATGTATGTCAACCACCTGGTTTTGAAGACACATTCCATCCTGATTATGTATACAAGCTTAACAAAGCTTTGTATGGACTCAAACAAGCACCTAGGGCCTGGTATGAAACTCTTTCCACCTTTCTCTTATCCATTGGCTTCACAAGAGGTAAAATTGATAAAACTTTATTTCTAAAATGGAGAGGGAAAGATTTAATGATTGTTCAAATATATGTGGATGACATCATTTTTGGATCCACGTGTAACAAAATGTGTGAAGAGTTTAGGGAATTTATGATAGCAGAGTTTGAGATGAGTTCTATGGGTGAACTCCAGTGCTTCCTTGGTCTCCAAGTGAAGCAGCTACAAAATGGCACATTCATTCATCAAAACAAATATGTGAAAAATTTGTTAACCAGATTTGAGATGAATGATTGTAAGTCATGTAGTACACCCATGAGCATAGCCAAGCTAGTCACTATTGATGACAAGGATGAACTGGTTGACCAAACACATTACAGATGCATGATTGGGTCTTTATTGTACTTAACTGCATCTAGGCCAGACATTATGTTTGCCACTTGTGTTTATGCAAGATCCCAGGCTTCACCTAGAAAGTCAAACTTTATTGCTGTGAAAAGGATATTCAGATACCTAAAAGGTGCTCCTACACTTGGTATCTGGTATCCTGCTAATGGAAACATTGAGCTTTCAGGTTATTCAGATAGTGATTTTGCTGGCTGCCACACCACAAGGAAGTCTACATAAGGAGGGTGCCAGTTTCTAAGGAATGCCTAAGTCTCATGGCAAAGCAAAAACCAAGCAGCTGTTTCAACTTCAACAGCAGAGGCTGAATACATTGCTGCTGCAAGCTGTACAGCCCAACTCATGTGGCTTCAAAATCAACTGCTGGATTTTGGTATAACTGCACTAAGGACTCCACTCATGCTGGACAGTCAGGCTACTGAAAATATCATCAAAAATCCAGTCTCTCATTCAACCACAAAGCACATTGACATCAGACATCACTTTGTCAGAGATAGCTATGAAAAAGGTTTGATTTCTCTGCACCATGTTCCAATAGAGGATCAGTTGGCAGATGTGTTGACAAAAGCTTTAGACACATCTACCTTTGAAAATTTGATTTCTAGGATTGGTATGCTAAACATGGACTAAACAACAAAAATGTTTTAAATAAAAACATTAAAATGTTTCAGAAAATCAAAATTTCATCCTTAAAAATAGCATTTTGGTTGAAAAATCTGCTAAGGATAAAACAACCACTGTTTCATCCATTTTATCCACTACTAGTTGAAAAATCTGTTTCAAACATCTAATCAGATAAAAACCACTGTTTGGTTGAAAAATCTGTTTTCAAACGTCTGATCAGATAAAACAACTGTTTTCATTCTCTCTCTCTCTCTCTCTCTCTCTCTCTATATATATATATATATATATATATATATATATATATATATATAATAAAAAAACCCAAGTGCTGTTAGCATCAGCACTTTGGTAGAACAACAGCTGTATGCCACCAGATGTTTGCCATGTCTACTCTCAAAAGCAGAGTTTTGGCCACATTAGCGGTTTCACCAGAGACTATAAAAACCCTGTTTTACCATAACAGATGTTACACTGTCTCATTGTATTCAAAATACTAAAACCGCCTTCTTCAACCTCAAACCCTCATCCTAATTCCTCTCACTCTCCTACCCGAAATCCATTAAAATGGATCTTCGGGCTAAAGCCACCCACAATTACCTTCCATATCTGGTCAAAACAGATGAAAACGTTCCATTCCATACCACCATCGACATCATTCTTAAATCCAAATACCTGACTATATTAAATGCTGATGCTCCCATCTACCTCGATACTCTGCAAGAATTTTGGTTGAATGCTAAGGTTCTTCTTCAGGACAAAAAGCCAACAACCATTATATCAAAAATTGGAGAGACAAATGTCGTCTTTACCCCCCAACTGATATCCACAACCTTCTCACTGAATGACCTGTCAGGTAACGACTCTTTCCCTAAGGCTGAACTTCACACTGAGTTTCAGGAAAGGGGTTATGATGCACAAATGACTGGATCAACTCTTTTCAAAAAGTTTTTCCCACCACTCATGAATTTTTTCTTTCATAAACTCCTTCTCTGTGTCTTTGCTAAATCCACTTCCTTCAATGAAATCCCATTGAGAATTCAGTACTTGGGATATGCTATGTTGTCAGAATCTGACTTCAATCTATCCCAGGGCCTATTCTTGGATTTAGATCAAATGTGAAGGCCATAAATTCTGGGTCTAATAATGATTTTCTGATATACCTAAGAATTTTAAGTGTAATCCTTCAAAAGGTTTTGCCTGAAAAAGATTTTAAAAAGGGTAAATCATTTCAAATGAAGAGTCTAACTGATGAAACTTTTACAAGAATGATGGGTTCAAACACCCAAGAAAAAGTGTCAAAAGTTAAAGTTTCAAAAACACAAACAAAGAGGACTAAGACAACAACTGTTGCCCAAACCTCTATTGTTGAGCCCACTGTTCCTGGTGATCATGGCACTACATCCAGTGCTGTGAAACCCACACCAGCCACCTCCAAAAGAAAACGTCCATATACAAAAACCACCACAAAACCCAAAAAGGGGCCTCTGGAAGATGAGATACCAGAGGAAAACCCTGTTGCAACACAAAAGCAACAAGAAACCACTGTTGTTACTTCCTCACAACAGATGGATATATCTCAACCTGAACAAACTCCTCATGAATCCTCACAAAAGGATCATGTTGTAAGCCAAAGGGAACCACATCATGAGGCATATGAGTCACTTGACCATATGATCATAAGCCCTTTTCCCAGGGCTACTTCTCTTTTCACCCCTCCACCTTCACCATCACATGTCCTTCTAACAATGCAACCATTGTTCGAAGTTATTGATAAAACTCAGGACATTCCCAGTTTGTCTCCTTCACCCATCAATGAGAGTATACACCAACAAGTGACTGGGACTGAGGAAAATCAATCAGCTAACCTACGAACAGAGGAGGTTACACCCATGGAGTTAAATGAAACTCTATGTGAGTTTTCAAGTGAAGCAGCCACTATTGATATAGAGACCATTGTCTCACAACAGGACAGTGGTTAAATAGCTAAGACTTCCTTGAAGGCAACAACTGATGAGGCCACTATAGTGACCCCAAAATCAGTTGGAAGTCCCCAGAACCAAGACAAAGGGGCATCTGGTTCTCTTTCTATAGGCTCACCTCCTAGGACTGAACCAGATACAACTACCACTGGTAGGAATCCAGATGATCCTCTTAATTTAGGTGATGGATTAAAATACCAAGAAATTGACGGCTAGAGTCCACTCCATTGAGACCTCTGTTGCTGATATAAATCAGATCTAAAGACAATTATGGGATCTTTGGCTGCTCTTACCAAAAGTCAACCATCAAAAGAAGAAATTGCTAGTGAGCTATGTAAATCAGTTTCATCCATCATCATAGCTCATAGAAAACTAGCAGATCAAACACATGAAACCTACATGGCTCAAATCAGAACTATGGTAGATGCTAGGTACACAGATACCCAAGCTGACATTAAAGCCATCGATCACCTGCTGAAGACCACTGGCTCTGCCCCTACCACAATTCTCGGAGATGAAGATGATGATGAATTCACTGCTGATGATGCCAAAAAGGGGGAGAGTAGCAGAGATAGATTGCCAAAGCTAGATCCCTTCGGTTGTCCACCCTCACAAAAGGGTAAATCAAAAGCTGCCAACAAACTAGGGTCTACTCAAACAGCACCACCACAACAACAACCCAATGTTCAAACCTCTGCTGATGCTGAAACTGTCAAAACTATCAAAGCAAAAGAAGTTGATACCTCTGCAAATGTTATTGCTGAAGAGGCTGCTGAAGCTTAGCAGAAAAGGCTTGGCACTTGGAAAGTTAGGCAGAGGCTCTGGTACAAAGACAGAAAGAGCAACAACATGAAGTTGAGGATGTGGGTTACTCTAAAAGGAAGAAAATGCCTGCAAAACATATCAGACAACCACCATCCAAAACTGATGCCAAAACTGCTACTGCTAAAACAACTGTCACCAGAACCACTGCTGCCACCAAAACAACTGAACCTACCACCAAACCAACAACTAAACCCACTACCACAACTACCAATACACCACCTGCAACCACTTCATCATCTAAATCCCAAACATCTGCTGGTCCTACACAAGTGCCAACAGATGTTAACACAACCACTGCTGCAACACCACCATCACCACTCATCTTGTACAAAAGGAAGAGAAAATCAACTTTTGTAGTACAAGATGAAAACATACAAACATCACCACCTCCTACTTCAACCACCAAACCTACACCTATATCAGCCATCCCACTCTCATCATACTCACCACACACTTCTCAATTCACATCTCACAGACCACCACCATCCATCACACCATTGGTTGTTTAGTAACCTCTTGAGCTTGATCTACTCAAGGGGGAAATGCAATCCTTCTACAATACTGAACATCCATCAGACAGATCTTTCCCATCTCTTCCAAATTTTCCTGATCCTCATAACATAGATCAATATCTTAAACTCAAGACTGAGCAGGCTGATTTAATCATCAAGGAGATATGTAAAGGGAAAGATGACAGGACTGCTCAGGGCATTCATTCAGCAGAGCTTAGCAAACTGAGAAGGATTGAAGATTTTGCTAAGACCCTGAGCAACTCCATGTCTACCATGCCTCTCAGCAGTGATCTGGAAAGGGTGGCTAGGGAATTTCTTCTTGAACAAATATTGGCAACCATGCCCTACAAAGCAAACAAGAAACAATTTGTAGGCTGGACCACTCATGCACTTCAAGAAGAACTTATGAGAATTGAAGAAATGGCTAAGAATCCCCCAGCAAAAGTGTTGGGTCTAAATTTGGTAGTCTAATGTTATCAACAAGTTAAAGTCAACAAGTCAAAGTTCGGTCAACAAAAGTGAAAGTCGATCGAGTCGCAGTCAACACGTAAGGCGAGTCGAGAAATTCAGATAATAGATCGACGAGTGAAGCTCAAGTTATGATAGAGAAAGACGCTACGGATAAATAAATATATTTTGTTTAGACAAAATATATTTATTACTTTAAAAATAGTTTGCTTGTTTAGTGAGAGTTTTAGTATTTAGTTAACCCTAGGGACCTAAATGTAATTAGCCTAAGTGTGTTGGGCTATAAATAGATAGAGATTAGGGTTTTTCTATCAACACACATACTAGAGATTTTAGGGTTTTATTGTATTCATCTATGCAAATCATCTAGTGGGTTTTTATTGAATATTTAGTGTGTGTTCAACATAATTTTCATCTTGTTCTTCATCAAAATCAGGTTTTAGCTCGAAATTTGATCCTACAATTTGGTATCAGAGCTTGGTACTCGAATTTGGGATTTAACCATCTACAAATTCGTCGTTTAATCTGATTTTTGTTGAAGATTTTATAGATTGTTTAAAGTTTTTGGGTTTTTCTTCAAACTGTGCACTTATTTCATCAAACTACATACTTAATTCTTGTTGTGTGCACTTAACTCATAAGCTGCATACTTATTTCATGCTGTGTGCACTTAAGTCATAAGCTGCATACTTATTTCTTGTTCTGTGTACTTAACTTAAGTCTTGCTGTGTGCACTTAACTCATAAGCTGCATACTTATTTCTTGTTGTGTGCCCTTAACTCATAAGCTGCATACTTATTTCTTGATGTGTGCACTTAACTCATAAGTTGCATACTTATTTGAGCACTTACCAAAGGAAACTTTAGGAGACAGTGATTTAGCCTCCTGTGGCTTTATCACAGTGTACTTATTCGTGTGTTCTATTCGTTATTCTGCCCAAAGTTTCTTGTGCCATCTGATCAACAAACCATTAATTCTGCATACTGAAAATCTGCATACTTAAATTCTGCATACTTAAATCTGCATACTTAAATTCTGCATACTTAAAATCTGCATACTTAAATTCTGCATACTTAAATTCAGCATACTTAAATTCTGCATATTTAAAATTTGCATACTTAAATTCTGCATACTTAAATTTTGCATAATTAAATTCTGCATACTTAAATCTGCGCACTTAAGAACTGCGCACTTAAGGACTGTGGACTTATTATTGGACTTTAAACTTTAAAATCAGAAAATCAAACTTAAAATCAACCTTAATCAATGGCTGGTAACAATAACAACCTAACCATGAATCCTATAACCCTAGCTGAACTGGAAACTGGAACCATAACTCGAATCCCTAAGTTAATGGGTGCACAAGATTATGGAACCTGGAAGAACCGTATGAAAGCCTTATATTATGTGAATGATTTTACCCAATGGACCTCAGTTCAACTCGGACCACACCTCCCAATGAGGACCACAGAGGCAGGAGAGGTGTTCAACACTGATCCAACTACTTATACAGACCTTGACAAGCAGTTGATTCAACGTGATCACAAAGCCTACGATGCTCTTACCAAGGCTCTGTCGAATGATGTTTTTAACATGTTCGAAGAGTATACCACTGCTCAGTCTCTGTGGTATGCCCTGTGTGACTACTATGAAGGAAATAAGGACATGATTTAGAAAAAGCAAGACATGGTTCAAAAGGAGTATGACATGTTTGGAAGCATTTGTGGTGAAAGTTTAAGCAGTCACATCGATCATTTCATGAATATGCTCACAAAGATGAAGAAAGTCGGGATTCCTGTTAACAACCGCAATTCAATCAAGAAGTTGTTCAATTCACTCCCAAAGGAATGGAGCTTGAAATTCATGACAATCAGAGAGGACTTTATGATTTGTCCAATGACTTTGTCAGATGTGATTGATTCCTTAAAGTCATTTGAAAATAATGTCACAAAGGGAGAGATGAATCAAGTCGGTTACGTTCCAATATCAAGTCCACTAACATCAATATCTAGAAACATGGCTTTCACTGCTCCTATAAGCATGAAAAGCTCCAATCCATCCTCCATTTCACTTGGGACTCTTCATAATCTCTCAGCAAATTCTGGAAATGAGATCAAGCCTACAAAAGGATTAGTGGCAGTAACCGACGAAAATGAGGCTGCTAAAATGCAAGCACCGAAGGCATTGACTGAGGACAACTGTGACTGGGGTGAAGAAGTTGCAACTGCAAAAGTCGACAACAACAAAGATCTTATGGGAAAGATTTGTACCAAGGGTATGGTGAGCCAAGAGCAAGATGTGGATGAAAAAGGTAAGAAGGAAGCTGTGGAAGAAACATTGATTGCTGAAAAGACTGAAAGCAGCAAGACTGAAAAAGGTAACATGACATGTAAAGCTGTGAATGAGGAATCAAACAAAGATCATACGGAGAAGGATCTGGTAAAAATCATCCCTCTTGAAATTAAAACAAAACTATGCACACCAAGATGTGTCACAGCAGTTGCAAACTGTTTGTCCCACAATCGAAAAGTTTTAAGAGAAAGAGATGATATTCAAAAAATCAACAATGAAATGAAAGAAAATGAGTTGGCATATCAACGAAAGTTAAATGCAACTCTCGCTGAAATGCAAAATCTTAAAGAATTTGTCCTTAGAAAAGATTTTTTAATAAATGATTTAACAGAAAAGTTAGAAAAATCAAGAAACGAAACAAATCAACTTCAAATTATTATGGACAAATGGAATGTAAGCAAGAAGGCTCAAGCTGATCTAGTGGAGTGTTCAAGGCAATCTTTTATTAAAGATGGAATTGGATATAAGGATAACAATGGGATCGAAAGATCTTTATTTTTACCCCTGAGCAAAAGCGAGTATATACCAATTCCAATACCTCATCCTAAAAATGATCTGTGTGAAAAGGAATGTGTCAAACCTGAGTCTGGTACTAATATGATTAAAAGCAATGCAGAAGTGACACAAAAGGCATAGGTTGAAGATGATGATAATTGTGGTGGAAAGACTTTGGGGTTGGGTCACCCATGACCCAGTTACTCAACAGTTAATTGGTTTATTTGGAATAATGAAAAGATTAAAACTGTTTTAAATTTGGATGATAATGTTGATTTGAATGGTATGGTAAATGTTTGTGATAGGCAGAAACCTATCTCACGTCCTGATGTTTGTTATGATGATACTGTGCATTAATGTGCTGATTTAAAATCTGCATTTTGTGATGATAAAACTGTTTGTGCTCCACCTGTTTTTGTGCCCCCTCTTGAGAATAACATGTTTGGAAAGTTCTTAACTGAAGAAATTCCAGAGTTTACTCCGTCAACATCATGCAAAGATGATTCACAAAGTGATTCGGAGTTTTGTTCATCCAGAGAATGGGAAAGCTCAAATGACTCGGAAACTTCAGTGTCAGAACTTGATGATAGAGTTGATACTACAAATCAAGTCCATCAAGATTCACTGGAAGAAGATCTGTTTATAGAAGATTGCTCAACTTCAGATGATGAATCAGTGATCAATGGAAATCACACGGGGTTAAAGATCAGAGAGTAAAAAGGTGTTGTAAAACCCAAAGCTTCTCAACAAGCCGAATCAAGCTCAAAAGAATCTACATCCCCAGTTGCTTCACACAGGACAACAAAGCATCAAAAGCCATTCAAGGCTTGCTTTAGGTGTGGTAAAGAAGGTCATGTGCTCAAGCAATTTCCAGAACGACAAAATCCAAGCAGTAAAGGCAATGTGGATTGCTTCTTTGGATCAAAGGATAAAATGCACACATCTTTGAATGTTAGGATGACACATATTCCATCAAGATCTCCACATGTGAAGCTGGTTTCACATGATTCAAAGATTAAAAGGACCAAAGCATCAAAACCACAATCTATTCCTCCAGATTTAAAAAAAAAAATTGTTTCGAAAATTAATTCTTTCACAAACAAATTTTTTGAACCAAAACAGGTTTGGCAAATCAAAACAAAAGTTGAAAAAGAAACTAATGAGGGAAAAGGTATGGTGTTTCAAGAAGTTACTTACATTGATGTAAAAGGACAAACCAGGACCACGATGGCCTGGGTTCCACTCTCTAATTAATTTACTCATGAGTGTAGGAACTACCATGGAGGACTGTTAGTAACACGGTTAGTAACAGTGGTTGTTCCAAGAATAGGGTTGGAGCGGAAATCTCATAGGTTTGGTTATGGTATCTAACCTGATTGCATAATTGACACTGTTGTCACACACTCATTTTCTTGCTGATATATGTTTATGTGTGTCTGATGTGGAAGACTTTATTTTTTGTAAATATTATTTTTAAGAAAATACAAAAAAAAAATTTAATTACAAAAAAAAGGGGTTGTACAAAAATTAAAGTTTAGGGGGAGTATGAAAATATAGTCTCGGCCATGAGATGTGATTAATGCAAATAATCCTGATCTTATATGGGAAATGATAGGAACTAACTTGTTTATGTCTGCACATGAATAGGATCTAAAGGACGTTACAACTAAGTTAATGATGTGTAGGTAGGTTTAGCCTTCAAGTTGAGTAAACTGCTATAAGGTGAATAATAATAAATCTACACGAAAAGCTGGATTCCCACTGTGTTTTAGGTCTGCACAAGCTGAGTCCGGTCATACATAGGTTGAGAGATTAAAAGACACAGAAAATTTTGTGCATATATATTCAAAAGACACCTAAGAGTGCATGCTACCAATGCGGGGCCAACAAATTAAGTGAGCACCAAAAGACACGCAATGTTAGTGACGTGCAAATATATATTAATAGCTCAATAATCAGATGATCAACTTCTCTGCTTATGGAAACATAGACCTGAAGCTCTCATCTTCTGATTGAAATAATGATCATCTTTTCTGCTTATGGAAACATAGACCTGAAGTTCTCATCATTATATCTCGATAAACCTTGAGGATTGGTAGGCTTATACCTAGCACAAGTGGGGTCAACAAAATTTTCGTCAATATTACCAAAAACATGGTAATCTCATCACCAAACGTATGTTGAAAGACGAGAGGCATGGACTTAAGAGGACAAACATACCGACAATCGTTCTTGGGTTGTAGCTATCCTCAATAAAGTTGAAGCGTGGCTAGGCTTTTCAAGTTAGTGTGATCCCATATCTGATCCCTTCTATATCTCGAAGGTTGATGGTTGTTTAAAAATAAAGGATTAAAATTAAAAAAAAAAGAAATTCTAAAAAAAAAATCTTTATTTGTGTACATTTGTTTTTATGTCTTCCATGTCACATTATTTGTTTCTCAAGCCGTTTGAGATACTTACTTGATTACACACCAAGATGAATACGGTTTTGTCTATTTGTTGAATTTGTCTAAAGAAAATTCGGAGTTGTGTTTGTGATTGTGGATAGGCTTCTTCGACTACTTGCTGCAATGATGGCCGATCATCAGTGGAGAAAGATACCAAACCAAAGCACCTGTTTCCTCAAGTTTGCAGAAGACACCGAGTTAGGAATCCTCCTCCTACGTCTTTTAAACCACTTAAGCTACAGAGAGTTGAAAAAGTTTGTTCTTGATTTTCAAAGATGATGCATGCAAAAAGGGGGAGATTGTGAGGTATGAGTTCTCAATGAGCACAGTGACAAGAACACCTTCAGCAAAGAAAATTTGGAAAACATCAGTCTAGGGGGAGTATTGTTGGGTACTGGATTTGAGACTGAAGCTTCCTAAATTGAAGATCACAGTATGTAGAGATTGACGATTCTGAAGATGATACAAGAGATTGATAACATTAGACTAAGGGGGAGATTGTTGGGGCTAAATTTGGTAGTCTAATGTTATCAACAAGTTAAAGTCAACAAGTCAAAGTTTGGTCAACAAAAGTCAAAGTCGATCGAGTCGCAGTCAACACGTAAGGCAAGTCGAGAAATTCAGATAATAGATCGACGAGTGAAGCTCAAGTTATGATAGAGAAAGGCGCTACGGATAAATAAATATATTTTGTTTAGACAAAATATATTTATTACTTTAAAAATAGTTTGCTTGTTTAGTGAGAGTTTTAGAATTTAGTTAACCCTAGGGACCTAAATGTAATTAGCCTAAGTGTGTTGGGCTATAAATAGATAGAGATTAGGGTTTTTCTATCAACACACATACTAGAGATTTTGGAGTTTTATTGTATTCATCTATGCAAATCATCTAGTGGGTTTTTATTGAATATTTAGTGTGTGTTCAACATAATTTTCAACTTGTTATTCATCAAAATCAGGTTTTAGCTCGAAATTTGATCCTACAAAAAGTCTCTGCCCCTGATTTTAGGAAAGACAGAGATCTAGCCATAGCTTTAAAGTTCAAAAGAATGAGAGAAGAAATTGTGGCTGCCAAATATGTGGAGATGAAGTCAGTTGCAAGATGGGCTGAGCTAAGGCTGGTTGATACATACAAGAAATTGGAAGAGAATAGAAAGAATGATCCTACTCTGCCCAGAAAACTAGTTTACTCTGATGCTCCCATGATGAAGAGACCTCAACAGGCCTTTACACTTGTCAGCTTGCTTGATACTTCTGACCTATCTGTTGCTGCCAAGAGACAGTTCAAGAAACAGAAGGAAATGTCTGATAGGGCGACTGGGGTGCTAGTCTGTGATAATATCTTGAGCAGAGTATATATATATATATATATATATATTTTTTTCGAGACGAAAAAAGATAAGTGTGGGGGTGTGATGTGTTGGCAAAAACACATTGTTAATATATTAGTTTTGTATATATTTTAGTCTTATATTGTGTACTTTTAGTCGGTCTTAGTTATTTAATAATGTACATGTGTTTTGTAGGTGTTTGTGAGATAGGAGCTTAATACGAAGAACTTTGGTCAAGTCGTAGACACCCGGTACAAGAGCATGGAGTAATAATAATAATAATAATAATAATAATAATAATAAAAGAAACAAAAAAAAAGAGGAAACGAAAAAGTGGCCTAAGGCCCAATTAATAGAAGACCTTGAGGGCTCCAATACTTTGGAGGAATTAAAATTGTTTTGACGGCATATTTATTGGAGGAAGTGATCGCAGGTATTGGATGATTTTTGGAGGAGGAGATTTATTTTTTGTGGACGGATCCCAACTTTAAGGGACGCACAGAGCAGAATTTTGGAGGGCATATTATCGCACGCAAAGAAAAGAAGAGAGGAAGAGGCGATGGGCAAGATGCTAGGCTAAATCTTTTGTAGCTTCCTCTAGGCGAATGGTTCAATTAGGTTTTGCACTTTTTCTATTTATTTTCAGTATTGGATTATGTTTTGCTTGTGATGACAAACAACTAAAACATTATTGATGTATTAGTTAAGCAAACAATTGATTAGTGTTTTGAGTCCTTTCTTTACAACTTATTCGGTTGATGACAAAACCTAGTAGCGGGTTGGGTGAGATAAAGAGGGTTGACTTGACGCTTACAATTGGGTAGATAATAGGGTTTGATGACAAGAACTTGTGCTACCAGTTAATTAACTAATTTCCAGAACTATGTCTATGTGGTTCTCAATCTATCAACTGAAAACTGTGTGAAACCTAGAACGTGAAGTTTAGAGGGAGTTACTTCTTTATTCTTATTGTTTTATATTCGAATCACTTAATTCAGTTTTTGCAAATACGACAACATTACACTTCATAAAATATTATTTTTAATTAATTAGTTTAACTGATAAAATTGCTATTGACACTAACAACATACTCCTCGTGGTTCGACAACCCTACTCCCTATACTGCAGTCCTTGTAGCTAAGGAGTTGTTTTTAATATATTTTTTTGATTAGCACTCGACACGCGATCAAAATGGCGCCGTTGCCGGGGAGTGCGTGCGCTTAGTGTTTTTAGTTTTAGTTGTCTTTACTTTTAGAAAAAAAAAATTTAAAAACAAAAATATTTTTTTTTCGTGTAGTTTAGTTTAGTTTAATTATTTTTTTTGTTTTGTGCAGTGCTACTCGGTTTTCCTTGTTTTTGTCTATGCAGATCAGTTTGAGGATCTTACAATGAAAAGAGTTTATTCGTCATGTATAGGTTGCGGTAGTCCAATTCACACGCAATATGACTGCCCTGGGTTCCGAGAAAAGTTTGAAGACAATAGAAGGAGAATATATGAGTTGGATGTTTATTATGACGATGTGCAAGATTATTATCCAACTTGGGAAGATTATCGTCGAGACAACATGGATCATTATGCTCAGCCAGATCGAAGTTACAATAACTATGAATCTGAGATGCCACATTTTTCAAGTTACCAGGAGGAGTATATCGATTATCACCATGAATTCCCTCAGGCCACATACGAGGATGTTAATCAATGTAACCAAGAGGATTATTATGGATACTCGCAATCAACTTTTCCTCAAGGTTACCATCAAAATCAAGGCCGAATTCCTTCGTATAAAGAAGAAGAGGTTTCTCAAGATGTTGAGCTAATGTATCAGTCCAAAGAGGATGACCAACTTGCTTGAGCAGAATCGTTGTTATCCAATATCGATGATTTGTTATCAACACCCAATCTCTCAGATCAACAACGAATCGACTACTTGAGTATGAAATGTGAGGTATTATCGATAAAGATACAAGTAGAAGAGTCTCTCTCACCATTGTCTGATGATGTAATGAATTATTCTCAAGTTGGGGATGAGGTTATGGAGATTAATACCACACTGATTCCCTCACTTGTCAAACAACCACAAATGGAGCAGATTCTCATCGAGAATGAAATTGAAGAAAAGGTTGTTGATTCTCTAGAGCATGAAGTTGAAAGTTCAGACCCAGTCAAATATTTGGCACCTCTCAAAGAGCCACAGATTGAGGCTTTGAGGATGAATATTAGAAGGGTGAGATTGCAAGACATTGGGCATGTGATCATGAAATGGCTACTCTGCAACAACATCTACTCAACATACATGCTAATCATCGTTAAGCTGGCGTGGATATAGCACGTTAACTACCGAGCCTACACTGGAAATGCGGTAGGCAAATGTTCTTTGAGACCACCATGAATGAACATTAGGTATGATTTTTGTATATTTTGTATATTTATTTGTTTTATTTTATTTTATTTTATTTTTATTATTTTCGAGTGTGTTCGAGTCAGTTTTATTTTTGTTGGAGTCATGGGATTGCTTGTTATGATTTGAACTGCAAGAATAGATTGCTCCGCCCATACTCAATCTCCATTGGGGCAGGGGCGATTTGGAAACCACTAATGTTTGCAGGTATCCCGATTTGTTTGTTTGTTTTTTTTTCTTGTTTCTTTGTTACAGGTTTGTTTATCGGCCGCAAATGAAATGCTATACGGCCGACATTGGAAGGAATTTAACGAACTCATACGCGCATTGCTTATCCAGGGGAGTTTGTTCCTTTTACTGTTGTATTTTATTTTTAATTTTGTTTTGTTGTATTCCCTATCTTACATTGAGGACAATGTGTCGTTCAAGTGTGGGGGTGGGGAACTTCGTTTTTATTTATTCTTGGGTTTAAAAAAATCAAAAAAAAATATTGAAAATTGAAAATGTCTTGAAAATTGTTCTTAAAAAAAAGCATTCTAATCAGACATAAAACAGCTCTTTCAGTATGTACCAGTTGTCTCTTGATTGTTTGGGCAGTAGATCCTTAGTCATGGTCTAATTTGCGGAAAAGTAATATGAACCGTTTTCAGTAGGTGTTTTTAAGAAAAAAAGTTAGAATTGCCTGACTGTGTTTAACAAGCTATTGGTAATAAATGCATGCACACATCGGTAACCCATTTCCCCACTTTTGTGAGATCTTGAGCCTACTAGATGATAGATTGATACATATATATTTTCATTTGTTGAGTGTAGACCAGATGTTTCTCTATTGCAGAACTTATGTGATTTGATACATGCCGAGGTTGTAGACTAGATATGCACATAGATGATAAAGGCAATTTAGGTTTTCCCTTTATCTTTTGATACCCATTTATTTGTTATGTGTTGACCCGTTTACCTAATATCACCCTTAGTAGCCCATGTTGAGCCTACACCCTTTCGTTTGTTAAACCTATAAAGTTACCCAAATTGACCCGTTAGCCGTTGTTTAAGAAATTGATGACATCCATTGTTTTTATGTTGATGTTTATGTTTAAGTGTTTGATCTATGTTAAGTTGTGAAGAAGAAAAAAATAGAAAAAAACAGAGAAAAAGAAAAAGAAAAAAATAAAAGTATGTGTTATAGGTCGAATATGACCGAAGTTGTGATTATTAGCAGTATCGTGAATAAGGATTGTCATTCAAGTTGTTTCACCATTTTATTTTAGCCACTTTCAGCCTAAACGTTCACTACCTTTACCCTAAGCCCAAAACCCGTAAATCCTTTAGATATGTGCATTGTCTACAGTTGAGGTGTGATTGTTATACAAGCCTATGATAACAGAGTTACATACTTGGTTTTTGAGTGAATAATACTAGCGCATTACATGCTAGTCCAGATATTAAACCGAGTGGAGTGAACATTGTGAGGGGTGTGTTGCGTGAAAATAAAAACTGGAAGCATGTTAGATTTAGTCGGGATAATTCTGTTTTTAAATGGAAATCAATTTGACTTGCTGAATTAACACATCTAATGCTGATCTGTAAATGGGGTATGACTTTGGACCTTAGCTAAGGTATGATAGGGCGACTGGGGTGCTAGTCTGTGATAATATCTTGAGCAGAGTATATATATATATATATATAATTTTTTCGAGACGAAAAAAGATAAGTGTGGGGGTGTGATGTGTTGGCAAAAACACATTGTTAATATATTAGTTTTGTATATATTTTAGTCTTATATTGTGTACTTTTAGTCGGTCTTAGTTATTTAATAATGTACATGTGTTTTGTAGGTGTTTATGAGATAGGAGCTTAATACGAAGAACTTTGGTCAAGTCGTAGACACCCGGTACAAGAGCATGGAGTAATAATAATAATAATAATAATAATAATAATAATAATAATAATAATAATAATAATAATAATAATAAAAGAAACAAAAAAAAGAGGAAACGAAAAAGTGGCCTAAAGCCCAATTAATAGAAGACCTTGAGGGCTCCAATAATTTGGAGGAATTAAAATTGTTTTGACGGCATATTTATTGGAGGAAGGGATCGCATGTATTGGATGATTTTTTGGAGGAGGAGATTTATTTTTTGTGGACGGCTCCCAACTTTGAGGGACGCACAGAGCAGAATTTTGGAGGGCATATTATCGCACGCAAAGAAAAGAAGAGAGGAAGAGGCGATGGGCAAGATGCTAGGCTAAATCTTTTGTAGCTTCCTCTAGGCGAATGGTTCAATTAGGTTTCGCACTTTTTCTATTTATTTTCAGTATTGGATTATGTTTTGCTTGTGATGACAAACAACTAAAACATTACTGATGTATTAGTTAAGCAAACAATTGATTTGTGTTTTGAGTCCTTTCTTTACAACTTGTTTGGTTGATTATAAAACCTAGTAGCGGGTTGAGTGACATAAAGAAGGTTGACTTGACGCTTACAATTGGGTAGATAATAGGGTTTGATGACAAGAACTTGTGCTACCAGTTAATTAATTAATTTCCAGAATTATGTCTATGTGGTTCCCAATCTATAAACTGAAAACTGTGTGAAACATAGAACCTGAAGTTTAGAGGGAGTTACTTCTTTATTCTTATTGTTTTATATTCGAATCACTTAATTCAGTTTTTGCAAATACGACAACATTACACTTCAAAATATTATTTTTAATTAATTAGTTTAACTGATAAAATTGCTATTGACACTAACAACATACTCCTCGTGGTTCGACAACCCTACTCCCTATACTGCAGTCCTTGTAGCTAAGGAGTTGTTTTTAATATATTTTTTTCATTAGCACTCGACACGCGATCACTAACCTAGAGAAGAACAGATGATTGGAAAGCCAAAATATACTACAGAATTGATCCTTAATAACAACAGTATTTACAAGTTGCTTCTCCTAAAAGACTGTTGACCCTAACATCTGCTGTACCCTAACAACCGCTGGAACAACTGCTGTTACAAAGCTCTGATAGATAACAATTGCCAAAGAACAACTGTTGATCAAAGGTTTGCTGAAGAATAACTGCTGATCAAAGTACTGAAGACTAAAGGTCTGTTAGAGCCAACAGCACTTAGGCTCCAACAGATGATTCAAGACCATCAGAGTTTTCCCATCAGCTGTTTACCTCAGAGTTTTCCAATGTAACAGTTACTTGTATCATCATATGTTTTATGTTGTTATTCTGTTAGAGGTCATTGTCTTAGGTGACGTCAGCCCAGGTCATCAGAGGTTTAGATTGTCTATAAATAGAACAGTGCATGTACTGTTCTATTTATCACTCAAAACATTTTCTTAGACAAACAATCACAGAGTGATCAGGCTGAGGGGGAGTACTTGTACAATCGTTGTAATCATTTGATATATGAAAGTATTCGATTGAAAAACATTTATTCTCTTGTTTTGATTTATAGTTTATCATTCCGCTGCACTTTCCATTTATAATTCACTTCTTTCACTATTCTTATTACGTAAACAATCAAAACAATCAAACTCAGATCCTAACAAGTTAGGTAAATACATCATGAATAGTTAACGAAGGTAATACATCATACATTGTTGGGGCAGCCGGATGCAATTAGGCATCTAATAATGTCTACGTTAAAAGGGATTGGTCGATGATGCGTCTAAGTGGGAGATTGTTGGATTTAGATGTTCAAACATCAATCAGTTAGTGTTGCTTTCAAGATACAATAGAAAGAGGTACACTTTGGAAAAGAACAAGAATAATATTTATATGTTAAATATTATATCACAAGACACGGTATTGAATTTTGCGGTAATAAATAGTACTTAGTTAAACGACGGTGATTTTTTATCAGATAATAAATAAGAGGATTTATTGGCTTAAATTTTTAAAGAGTTAAAATATATTATTTTAATAATCCAAGTCAAACTGGTGTAAACTAATTAAGTGTTAATTAGATGTAACTTCATGTTGGACAAGGAAATAAAGCTAGGGATTAGAGCATAAGTAAGGTTTCCATAAATTAAACCTCAACTCTAAACCCTAGGTATACAACATAAAATAAAGGAGGTGATTAGAGTTTAATGAAAAAACCACCTCACACCAGCTCAATCATTGGCCACCCACCCCGCCAACTCAACCACCGTCGGCCATATGCTTCCCCATGACATGTGCCTAGGCTGGCACGTGTCTCCAATGCCGATCATCGTCCAATCGTCATGCCCACTGTCCCATGAGTCGTGAACCGTTTCTCATTTTGTGGTGTATTGGGTGGTTTCCTGAGAGTCGAAAGTTTTGTTGATACGATTTACTAGCGGAACTGGTTGTTGCATCCAAGGTGCGGTTTTTTGGTATTAAACAAGTTATGACTAAAAACCCCTATGGTTGTTTTATATAATTATTTAAATAGACTGAAAGGGATTATTGGTGGTATAATCCGCTTAAGTTGTTGTGTTAATACACGCTTCTGCATCTGATGATTAATAAAAAGCTGTTAATATTTATTTATTTTATAAAAATTAGATTTTTACATGGCCCAAAATTGAACCCTGGATTCCCAACATATTATGTTGAAAATTTTACGGGGAATTGGATTTTAATAACCTAAACTATTTGAAATTGTTCGTTGGCACACCAAACTAAAAAATTGGCTGTATATAACCTGTACTATTGACCTATTGGATTCTGGCACCCAATTTGGGTTAAGTCACTAGAAAGTTAGATTGGGGGTGCCAATGTGGATAACTCTATAGGTGAGTGCCTGATTTTGTCATTTGAGATGAGGAGGATTACTCTGATGGTGAGTTCCTAATTCTATCGGCTAAGATGAGGAGGATTGATGAAGAGGTTGGTATTGTATAGGAAGGGAGACAGACGCCGGTCTGGGTGGTTGAGTTGGAGGATTTGGGAATCAGCAGTGTTATTAATGAAATATCATTGTCTAAAGTTGACTTGCCGGTGCAGTCTATGGCGTCGGTGGCTGGGGAGGATGATCCGAAGGAAGGGGAGTTCCGTCTGGAATTGGTATCGGCTTTGAACAGGAAGTTGGTGAGAGTCAAAAAGTCGGCCGATGCATTTAATGGTCCTAGGGAAGCGGATGGGCATGCGTGTGTGCATGGGGATGGATTAGTGGATCTACGTAATGGGGTTTCCAAGGTGGATGGTGAGAATATTTTGCCTTCATTAAATGAGTACAGAAGGGGTCATTCAAAAGGTTCAAGGCAAGGCCATTTTTTAGTGAACAGGAACATGGGCTGGGTCAGTTTAATGTGGGCCGAAACCAGCCTCCTGGTTTAATTAACTCTTTTAGGCCCAAGAAAAGACATAGAGAATCTAGGTCTCCTAAGGAGTGGGTTCTCATGGAGTAGGCCAGGAGGGCAGGCCTAAAGGTATAGATTCAAATATGTTGGTCTCATTTTTGGATCATAATACTCCTACTCCTAATTATTCTTCTAAAATTCGGGAACAAAGGCCTTCATGGGAGAACATGGCGGCGGAGATGGGTGGTAATCTAGGTTTGGGTAGTGTGGCCGTTGGAGAAAATTTTGTTGATCAACAATTTGCTCAGCCGGGGTTTGAGGCTGCTCAGGAGGACACGGTTTAGGAAGTTAATGATACGGTTGCTGCCAGTTAAATGGTCGGTATTCTTCTTGCTGGGTTTGAGGATCATGTTGAAGAGCTTGTTAATGGTGATGGAGGCAAGATTGCTATTCAATGATTTTTATGGCGATTGATATTAGGGGTGTTAGGGATCCAAGGAAAGCTTCTTGGGTGAAGGGTTTAAAGACTAGCCATGGGATTGGTTTTCTAGCGATGCAAGAAACAAAGCTTGAGAGGTTTAGATTCAATTTGGTCAGTTCTGGGGGAGGTCAGTTTTCGAGTCTGAGCAAGTGTTTTCGGTTGGCAGGTCGGGGAGCTTATAAGCATGTAGAATCCGGTAATTTTGCAAAAAAATGGTGTTGTTAAGCATAGATCTTTCTAATTAGTTTTGGGGTGATTGTCTACCACTGGGATATATTGAACATAGTGAACGTGTATGCCCCTAATGATGTGTCGGAAAGGAGAAATGTTTAGGTGGAGTTGGGCAGATTGAAATGGTCGATACAAGGGAAATGGGTGTTCGTGGGGGACTTTAACGAAGTAAGGGATGAATTGGAAAGAGGAATTCGGAATTCTCTTAAGTTAATGCAAGAGTTTTTAACGAGTTCATTCATGGGGCTGATTTACAGGAGTATCACATGGGGGTTTTAAATTCACTTACAGGTCAGAGGATGAGGGAAGTTGAGTAAACTTGACCAGTTTTTGGTGTGTTGGGAGTTTATGGGGTCATGGTCGGCGATCTCTGTCACCTCGCTTTCTAGGTATCTTTCGAATCACTGCCTATTATTCTTTCGGTTTTCTCTAACGTTTTTGGTCATATTCTGTTTAGGTTTTACAACTCCTGGTTGGATATGGCTGGATTTTCAGAGTATGTGGCGGAGGTTTGTTTGTCCTTTTTTTCATTTCAAGGTCCGACTGACTTAGCGCTGATTATAAAATTGAGATACCTTAAGAATCGAATCAAAATTTGGGTTCTGGAGGAAAAAAGAAGACTCGTGGGAACGTATGACCCTAACAAGTAAAAGGTAGAAGAACTAGAAAGGTGGACGGAGGTCAGGAGTTTATCCGAAAATGAGATTTTGGTTAGGGAAGAATGCAGTGCAGCCAAGTTGGAGGTGGATAAGTGCAAGTATTTAGATATCCAACAGAAATCAAGGGTTAAATGGGCAGCCGAAAGAGATGAGAACTCGGGTTTCTTTCATCGGGTCATTAATTCGAATACGTCAAACAATAGAATAAATGGTCTTATGGTGGATGGGGAGTGGGTTCCAAACCCTTTGGTTATAAAAGATTGTGTCTATAATTTTTTTCTCAGAGAAGTTTAAGGAACTAATGGAGGTTAGACCTCTAATCGTGTGCCCGAATTTATCACGACTGGAGGATTGGGAGGCGGACTTGTTAATCCAGCCTTTCTTAACTATTGAAAGCAAGGAGGCAGTGTGGGATTGTGACGGGGATAGGGCCCCATGCCCTGAGGGTTTTAATTTCAGGTTCCTTATAAGATTTTGGGGCCATTTTCAAGAGGATTTTGTCCGCTTTTTTGATGAATTCTTCTAGTTGGAGCAATTTAATCAAGGGTGTGCAACGTCATTTATTTCCTTAGTTCCCAAAGTAAATGATCTGGTTGCTTTGTCTGACTTTAGGCCCATTAGCTTGATAGGCTGCATAAATAAAGTTGTATCTAAGGTGCTTGTTAATAGGCTAAAAAGAGTGATCAGTAAGTTAATCTCCCCGAAGCAGTCAACATTTTTGAGCAGGAGAAGTATTATGGATGGGCCCTCATTCTAAATGAATTGGTAGGATGGATGAAGAAACTTAAGCGGGAAATGATGATTTTCAAGGTTGATATAGATAAAGCATATGACTCGGTGAGTTGGGATTTTTTAATGTCTATATTAGCACAAATGAATTTTCCGAGGAAGTGGCTTTTGAAATCTTATCTACAGCTCAGGCATCGGTTCTTGTAAATGGTTCCCTAACTCTCGAATTCCAATGCTTTAGGGGGTTGAGACAAGGGGATCCAATTTCACCATTTTTGTTTGTTATCGTGATGGAGGACTTGTTGGGTATCATGAAGAGGGCGTCTTCAGTAGGTTTATTCCGGGGTTTGGAATGTGGTATTTCAGGGCCGGTTTTGTCTCATCTAACGTACGCAGACGACGTGGTCTTTTTGGGAGAATGGTCTATTAGCAATATCAAGAATTTTAGAAGAATTGTTAGGTGTTTCTATTTGGCATCGGGGTTAAAGGTAAATATGGCTAAGTGTTGTCTTTTTGGAGTTACTGTGGGGACCTCGGAAGTGGATTCTATGGCCGTATTATTGGGGTGTAGGGTTGGGAAGCTTTCATTTGTTCATCTTGGTCTCCAAGTTGGGGCTAATATGAATAGGTGTCGAGCTTGGGACTTGGTGGTCGATACTTTTAAAAGAAGGTTGGCTTTGTGGAACGCGAAATCGTTGTCATTCGGGGGTAGAATCACCTTGATAAAATTTGTCCTTAATTCAATTCCCACATATTACTTTCCACGGTATCGAGCTCCAGAGAGGGTTTTGAATTCATTGGATAGGATTAGAAGGGTTTTCTTTTTGGGTGGCTCAGACGAAAAAGCTAAGCTCAATTGGGTTGCATGGCAAAAGGTGATCGCACCAGTGGAGTACGAGGGTTTAGGCTTTGGATCCTTAAGAGATGCTAATTCAGTAATGTTGGTGAAGTGGTGGTGGAGGTTTAAAGTGGACGAAAATGGCCTTTGGAGGAAGGTAGTATGGGCGATTCATCATAGTTCCTGTAACTGGAATTTCATTCCAGTCAAGTTGTCATTTTCTAGAACATGGAAGGAGATTAACAGGGCTGTTCTAGACATTCAGAATGTGTACTTTATTGTTACCAGGGCAATTAGAGGGGTTGCAGGGAGGGGTTCTAGTGTCATGTTTTGGCTGGACTGCTGGGCTTTGGGGGTTCCTCTCTATGTCGAGTTTCCAACTTTATTTGTGTTAGGGAAGAATAAATAGGCAACTACGTCGGATAGATTGGGGTTGGGTCTTTTTTGGGTTCGGGTGGGATTGGAAAAGGGGTCTGCACAATGGGGTGGAAGTTAGGAAATTGGGCCATTTGGAACAATGGGTTGGGGGCATACACTTAATGGGGTTGGGGATCGTTAGGTTTGGCATCCGGGTGGGTTGGGCGGCTTCTCTATAAAGAGCTTGAAGACAATACTTAATGACATGCGGTTCGTCAATATTCAGCAGTAACTTATGTGGTGTAGCTCGGTTCCGAAAAAAGTTTGTATTGTTGCGTGGCGTGCGGAATTCGATACGCTACCTACTCTACTAGCTTTCGTCGTAGAGGGGCATTAAGGTTGGTTCGTGTATCTGTCCGGTATGTGGAAAGGCCGATGAGTCGGTTGAACATTTGTTTGTGTCTTGAGCATTCGCACAATCGGTATGGCAGCTAGTGTCGCAATGGTGCGGTTTTCCTTCGTTTTATGCGTTCGATTTTTCAGATTTGGTGGACATCTATAAATATGTTGGCAGCTCGGACAAGCATAAAAAGGCGGTATATGCGGTGTGTTTGAAAACCGTTTGGTGCATTTGGAAGTATTGCAGCAACGTGGTGTTTTCGCACAGGTGGGGTTCACTAAGCTGCATGGTGGGGGGAATTAAATCCATAAGTCGTTTGTGGGTCAAGTCGAGGTCCAAATGTTCAAGTCCGGATTGGAATATTTGGAGGGGTTTTAGATTGTATAAAGTGGGCTAGTGATCAGGTCAGTCGTCAAATAGGTCTCGTTTTCTGTTGTGTTGTTTACTTCGTTTGTATTGTTACACTATCTGGTGTTTTGCTAGCATCCCGCTAGCATTTGATGTTTAATAATATGTTTTTTTGTTGGCCGTTAAAAAAAATATTGTTTAACAGCGAAAAAGATATATAAATGAAAGGGGGCAGCGGGAAATTGGCTACAAAGATAAAAGTGCAACTTTTGCGACTCTAATAAATCTAGAACAACATTTATTACACTCCCGATACAAAATAACAATTGAAACATGTTTGTGTTTTTTTAACTTACATAACTAAATATAGATAATATCCAAATAAAGTTATAAGCCCTAGAGATTCTTAAATTTTAGATGTTAGAACTTATCCTTTAAATAATATTTGTGTTTTTCCAAACCATGAGGAGCTATTGTCAAAAAGTTCATCAGATCCCGTCAATACCTGCTCACCAACACAATAAAAAAAAAAAAAAAAAAAATCAAAGTTTACGCTTAACGTGTGGCCTAAAGGTTATAGGCAAGCAACTTATACTTTGGCTCTTTGAAGCTCCGCATAATTGCTTTATAAAAAGTTAGGTAATATTCTGTTAGTCAGTTATTAGAAAGTTGAAACGTGTTATGTATTTAGATTAAATAATTCATGATTAAGACAAGCTTTTGCATGGAAAATATATGTTTCCAAACGTGCTTGATTAAGACATGATAAATTGATAATGCATAATGCCATAAACCATATCTTTTTTAACTTTAAGTACCTAAGATGAAGGCCCAAAGATGTTAGCTTTGGCCCGTCAACTTGTACGTCTTTCTAAATTGAACCCCAAACCTGAATTATTAATAAGTTCGGTTATTTGGTTATATTTTCAGATGTCAAAACCACGCACCCCACCTCCATATAGCCCGAAACTCGAATTATTGATAAGTTAGCTATGGTTTCAGAAGTCTAAACCAGGGCCGTCCCTAAGAATTCAGGTGTCTGGGTCAAACCACGAAAAATGTGTCTCTTACCCTTAAACCTTGACGAAATAAATAACGTAAACTATTTTCTTTAAACGACGTTTAAAGTATCACAATGAGTTAATGACATACCGTATTAAGCGAATAGGTAATCGAGGATGAGTGAAGCTTCTTTAACATTCTTTTTAGACCAAAGCTTTTGAATTAGGTTATGGGAAAATTTTGTTTGCTTCTGTGTGTCGCAGATTTCTTCTATTCTTTTTGTTTTTTTATTTAGTTAAATTAAATGAGTAATAACTTTTATACTTGTTATGGGTTACTAGTATTAGAGTTATTTTACAATTTAAAAGATGTGTTTAATAGGTCTGAGTTTAAATGTTTAAAGATGTGTTTAAAAAAACATATACATATATATAGGATTTTTTTTTTAAATGTGTAGCCGATATTTCCGAACCCTGGCCTGTTGGCCACCCCGACCCACCCAAGGGCCGACCATGGTCTAAACCATGCACCCCGGTCCCTATAGCCCGAAACCCGAATTATTAAATATGTTTTTCAAATGTCAAAAACCACTAGTGGGTTTACCCGGGCGTTACAGCGGGATTCATAAATGGGTTGCAATACAACATTATGATACTTAGTTTTTTTTGCTGCAAGTTACGCAAAAAGAATAATAAAAATGTGCACACTATGTTTTAACAAGTATTCGGAGAAAGAGAACATGGAATTTCACTTATCAAAGCAAATCAATAAAAGACTACACCAACCTTAAATTTTCTAAACAAACAGACAATGAACGACAAGTATATCATATCATCAATCTATCATAAAACGCCTAAAAATTAATCACCTAATAAAAGCTATAGAGCCTAATTTCACGTAATTATCATGATTAAAATGGAAAACAAAAATGATTGCGTTGAATGATATAAAAAAAAGGTGCTCTGGTTAGCTTGACTTTAACTCTAGGAAGAATTCAGTCACTATATTTTAAAGTTTTAAAACTCATACAAGTTTAGCTGAGATAAGATTATTTTTCATCGCCATTATATGAAATTTGTTTAAAAATATTGTTATCCCGTGTGTTTATTTAGTTTGGGTGGGTTCCATTTTCATGTAAAAGTTCATTCTAAGGGCATTTAGAAAAGAGAAGTGATAAAATTTAGAAAATAGTAAAGAAACCATTGGTATGTCATCTTAATTTAGACTATTTAAACATATTTGCCCATACATCATCGTTTATGATGTAGTATAGATAGATACATCCCAACCGGTATAACCTGAAACAGGAATAATCCAACCAAATAATGTCATAACCCTATAACTCAACAAATATTGATTGGTTGATTTTGAACATCACACCTTCTTGTGTGGTGTTTCAATACATAAAAAAGTGTCCTATGATTTTTTCTATTAAGTACTTTATTAATTACAATTTACAAGATGCAAACAACTATCTAATTACTAGCATCTAATTAGTTCACTTAATTATAACTTGTATCTATTTTATAAATATGAGTGTAATCTTATGACCTCTTGTGAGACGTAGAATTCTATTTTAGTTCTACCAAACTCAAAAGATAGACATGAATCTCTTACATTATCTTAAAGTGTAACAATAAATAAAAATAAACATTTGTAAACCAAAATTAAGTTTATTCTAAGAAAGGCTAAATTAGTAAAGCCTAGTATTTGGGGTACCATTTGTTTCAACAATTCATGTAACAATGTACAACAAAAGTAGTACAATGTACAACAACTCACTACTTGATAGACTTTTTCATAATGGGAAAAGGATTTGTACTTACAAGCAAATGTTAGCCATTCCCCCATTCCATGTTTTAAACAACTTTTGTTAAGTAGGTCTTGGAAACCAATAAAAAAATATAAAACATTGTTTGGAAAATCCCAATGAAATCTCCAAGTCTTTTCCATCATATTCAATCCTTTAAACTAAATTACCTACTAATAAAGCTTCAATAAACTAAAACACCATTAATAATTAATAAAAATCCTTGAATTCAACCCAACCAAAACAAAAATAAAATAAAATATATGAAAATAGAACCCCAAGAAGATAACATTCTATTCTGCAATAGAATGCATCTCTATCTAGCACTTCATATACATCCATCCCTACTCAACATTCTAACCACATTAATGCATAATTGGGTTGTACCGTACAATCAATTAATGTTGTCATTGGAATCTTGAACTTGCTTTTTCCCAGAAGTGGCTTTATTATTATGCATCCAAACCTTGAGCACTTTTCTCTTAACTCCAACTTCTGCACAAAATCTTTGCACTTCAGGATCATCTTCTCTTGGGATTCTCCACCCAACTTTCTCAGCAAACTCCAGCATTTTATCCTTCTGATCTTGTGTAAATTTTGTCCTAAACCTTTTCTTTGCCACCCCATAC
This sequence comes from Ambrosia trifida, assembly GCA_028751855.1. Classification (NCBI taxonomy): domain Eukaryota; kingdom Viridiplantae; phylum Streptophyta; class Magnoliopsida; order Asterales; family Asteraceae; genus Ambrosia; species Ambrosia trifida. Next base: position 161,000,589 of record CM054122.1, read on the forward strand.
GGGGGCGCAGTATGATGCTGCGCCCCCGTATTAAAATTTAATTCCTCACTAGAGGACTCAGCTCCTCCAGTGCCACCCCCCACCCCCTAGGCTTCCTCCAAACGCCATTTTAACGGGTGGGGCGTTTATCGAGGAAGCCCAAGTCGGGTGATGGGGGTGGGGGTGGTGATGGGATAACGCGGGTGGGGTTCGGTAGTGAAATGAAGGGGAAGGGGACGGGGAAGGTAAAGGCGGAGGTAGTTGGAGGAAAGGGCCGGCTGTAGGGCTGCTGGTGGGGTATTCTATACGGTGGAAGTTACGGTGACAGTTACAGGCGGCGCATTTTAGTGCTTCTAGGGTTCCGTCGTCACCTGAAGGCATGAACTCACCACAACCGTCGGTTATGTTGCCGCCCATGTTAGCAGCATGGTTTTTGAGGCATTCACGGTATCTTGGAATCTGGACCGTTGGTTTTAAGAGCTTAGATCCGACGGAGATCGGTGTGACTGAAGCTCCGGTACCCGGAAAGCGATCCGGATCCATACCATGGTCCACGGTTTCGGAGGATGATTCTCTGATCAAGTGATTGTTGTTGTTGTTGTAAGGAGATGAAGTCTGCATTCCTTTGTTAGTGAAGTGTAGAATCAAACCCTACGAATAATATTATTTGTTGTTAACTAGCTAGATTTGAAACAAAAAATAACCTAGTATTGTGTTAAAGAAGATTGGAAAACCCTAAAAAAGATAGAATCTTTACCTGAGGAATAGATGAAAGAGGATGGAGGATTAAGGGTTATGGTGATGGTTACATGGATTTTAGAGAGAGAAAGAAAGAGAGAGAAAGTAAAAGGTGTTGCAGAGGTTCCAACAAGACAAGTATGAAGGCAACAAGAGACAGGTTGGTTGCCTAAGATGAGGTTAAGACTAAGAGAGAGATGGGAGGGAGAGAGAGAGAGAGAGAGTGGGAAACAACTCAACCCCAAGGGAAAGATGACATAATATGCTTAACTCTACTCCATGTGAGAAGCTTACACATAGATAATCTCCTTGTAGAAAACAAACTTAAATTTTACATAAACGGTGGTGGAGAAATAGTAAGTTGAAGTGATTAACTTGGGTCGGGTCGGGGCCACCATTTTTGTATGGGGAAGTAAAACAAACTCAAATTTTAGTATAAGTATTTGAGTATTTGATTATTTTTACAAAAATTACGCGTATAGAACTAATATATTATTAAGAAGGGTGGGGCGCTATAAGAAAATGGCACGGATAGTCCACTATTTCAAGACAACACCGTCATCGTTGGCAGAGGTAGTAAGCTCGTTAAACAAAAACGGGTGGTTGACAGCGGAGAGACAACGACACGATTGTCAATTTGTTTTTATATATTACCCCCCCCCCCCCACCCCCCAACCAAACCCCCGATTGAACAGTAAAAAATAAATAAGTAAACATTAAACTAGAAAATAAATATTGGCATTAATCAAAATACAATATTAAACTACATAGATACGCAATTAAACTAGAGAAAACAGAATTAACCTAACGCAACAATTGCCATGCTGAAATATGATACCTAGTCGTATACTCACCTTGTGTGACTTTGATTGTCATATCATCTGCAAGATTAGCGTGCTCTTCCATGGTGGCTCTAAAGACGTTGTCACATTGGTCTCACTTGTTGTTGAGACCCCCCCCCCCCCCCCCCCCAGTTTTGTGCTAGAGAATCAAAGGCGTAGTTTTTTACCCCGACTAGTAAAAGAAATCATTCTAATGCATTAAAATAGATTGTTAGTGGGTAGAAAAGCATAGATAAACATGACAGAATCAACACAAAAGCTTTCTAACACGATTTGACTCATGGATCTAACATTTGATTACATAAAATGGCAAAAGTCTACGGTTGGTGAAATGGGAAAGAGCATATATAGGCATCCTCCATTCGCATGAACTATTCATGTGAATGACCCATTTCACCAAGGCCATTTCACTACAAATTAAAAATCACCAAAATGCCCTCAAGCTTATGAATTACAATTAAACTAACGTAACAACTTGATAAATGTGACACCGAGCTAGGGACATCCAATATATCATTTACAGACTCCTGCTTCGACCTAACTAGCGTCTTTGGATCTTTAAAATCTTTAAACCTTCAAAACATTCTTTAAGTCTACAACATTCATAACCTAATTGATGCATGTGGTTTTGGGTCGATTTATGGTTAATCTACATAAACACCCCAAAGTGTTCTAATTCTTTTTTTCCTTGTCAATTCTCTTTCACTCGGGTTTTGTTTAGAAGTGGACACTCAAATCCGACCCATTGGCAAGCATGAACATAGGCTTATATGCAAATCATATCTCCACCACTTAGTCTAAGGCAAGTTGTGTGAATCAAAAGGGCTTTCAAAGGGATTTTGATGGAAAGATGGTGGAATGGGTAGGAGTGGGGTCTACACCATGACTAACTCTTGAGGTTATGTTTTGAGGTGTTGTCGGAACCTTGTCGAATCTTTATCTTGGCCTTGATGATCTTCTCTAGGACTTCATAACTCGACTTTGTTTACTTGTTTAAATCTTTCTGCGGGTTGTCGCCTAAAAGCAGCGGCTAGGTCGGGTCAATCATTTGGTCTTCGGAAAGTTCTTCAAAACATTTGCTTTGAAACAGCTCATCGATTTCTTGTGTTCTTCAGCATCATTTTATTTTCTAAAAATAAACTATTTACTCTTGATGCTAGCTTGATGACTCTTGAAACTTGGTAAGCTCTTCTTTAGATATTCTATTGTTGTCATGCTTAACGATTGAGATCCGAAATCTTTGATGTGTGACCTATGCTTTGAAGTTGTAAGTGCATTATTTGTATTTCTCCAGCTAGTGATAGGTCACTACAAGAAATTTAACCTTTAGCGGCGACGCCTTTAGCGGCTACGGCCAGGTGGGTCACCGCTAAAGGTCTAAAACAATCTCCACCATTGATTTGTTGATCCAACGACCAAGACACTTGATCATTAGCGGCGACAGTGTCGCCGCTAAAAGTCTAAAAAAAATTCATTATACCGCCAATCTCACTTGGTCTTCCCTCTCATTTCTCTCAATCTCACTCTCTGCACTCTCTCTCGCAACCCTACAAACCGCCGCCGCTACACCACCGAGCCCGGCCAGCCACCACCACCGAGCCCCTCTCCCAACCCCCTCCCTCTCTCGCAACCCCCTCCACCGAGCACCTCCTCCGCCGAGCAGCTACCTACGCCGAGCAGCCCCCTCCGCCGAGCAGCCACCTCCGCACCTCCGCCGAGCAGCCCCACCTCCCTCTGCCATCCCTCCCGTCGGCCTTTTCATAAGTATTTCTTTTTTTTTTTTTTTGTAATTTGTTTTATATTTTTTCTTTTTAGTTTCTTTTTTTTCTATTTATTGTTTATTTTTTTATTTATTTTTTTCAGTTTTTTATTTGTTTTTTTCAGTTTTTTATTTCTTTTGTATTCTGTTTTTTTTTCTGTTTTTTTCTTTTATTTTTTGTTTTTTATTTTTTATTTTTAGTTTTTTTTCTTTTTTTCTGTTTTTAGGGTTTTTTTTTTTTTTTTTTGATAATTTTTTTGTGTTTGTGAAAGGACCGATCCGGGTTAGTCGTCGCCGCTAAAGGTTAGTCGCCGCCGCTAAAGGTTATTCGCCGCCGCTAAAGGTATGTATTTTATTTTTTATGTTTTTTTTTTCTGTTTTTTTATTTTTTTCTTTTGCTTTTTTATGATTTTTTTTATTTTTTTCTGTTTTTATATATTTTTCTGTTTTTTATTTTTTTTTAGTTTTTTTAATTTTTATGTATGTATGTAGGCGTGTATGTATGTATGTATGAGTGTATGTATGAGTGTATGTATGTATGTATGAGTATATGTATGTATGTATGTATGAGTGTATGTATGTATGTATGAGTATATGTATGTATGTATGAGTATGTATGTATGCGTGTATGTATGTATGTATGAGTGTATGTATGTATGACTATGTATGAGTGTATGTATGTATGTGTGTATGTATGTATGTATGTATGCGTGTATGTATGTATGTATAAATGTATGTATGTATGAATGTATGTATGTATGAGTGTATGTATGTATGAGTGTATGTATGTATGCGTGTATGTATGTATGTGTGTGTGTATGTATGTATGTATGTATGTATGTATGTATGTATGTATGTATGTATGTATGTATGTGTGTATGTATGTATGTATGTATGAGTATGTGTATGCATGAGTGTATGAGTATGTGTATGTATAAGTGTATGTATGAGTGTGTGTATGTATGTATGTATGTATGAGTATATGTATGTATGAGTGTATGTATGTATGCATGTATGTATGTATGAGTATGTATGTATGAGTGTATGTATGTATGTATGAGAATGTGTATGCATGAGTGTATGAGTATGAATATGTATAAGTGTATGTATGTATGCATGTATGAGTATATGTATGTATGAGTGTATGTATGCGTGTATGTATGAGTATGCGTGTATGTATGTATGAGTGTATGTGTGTTTATATTTGTATGTTATTACATATTGAGACTAGAAAGACATGCCCGAAAATGAATCCCCATTTAAAACATAGTGAGCTTAGAAATACCCGCCCAAAATTGATTTAGTAATTACTTTCGGGTAGTCCCCATTTTGGGACTGCTTTTTGAATACTTTATCTCATTTAGGATGTGAATGTATACTACATGATTGTTTGTTTTTGAAAGATTCGATTGGCGTTTCCTCTTTGCTCCTCGGGTATATATTTATATTATATACTTGGGGGCTAAGGGGAAATGCTGCTGAATTTTTCTCAAACAAACAATCATGTAATACACATTCATATATGAGATAAGGTATTCAAAAAGTGGGTTTAGCAGCCTACCCTTTAGGTGTCAATAATACGTCTCATTTAAATTATCGTGCCTCAAACCCAAATTATGTTTCAGTCACATCATCATGTCGATCGATAAAAGCTGGATGTTTATAAAGAACCATTTGGATGTTGAGTACCAAAAAGGAATTGACAATTTCATTGAGTATGCCAAACCATTCGTCAACTCAGATCGAACGATTAGATGTCTGTGTAAAAAGTGTAATAATTCTATCTTCATAGACTTCTTAACAATGATATATCATATTCGTATAAATGGTTTCGATGAACATTACACGCCGTGGATCTATCACGGTGAAAATCCAATTACGCCGTCTCCTGTAGTCGTAAATGAGGTTAGGGGAAGAAGCGATATGAATGACGTTATCGCAGACCTTATAGCGGAGCGTGTGGTAGTGGAAGAGGATCGTATGGAAGAGGATACAGACCTTAACGAAGGGGGCTCAAATACAGAGAGTAGTGATGTTCGTGATGAGTTTGAAGCCCTGATAGATGAAGTCGAATCAGAGCTATATCCTGGGTGTACTGATTATTCCTCCCATAACATTATATCAAAGCTTATGAATATGAAGGTAAGGCACAAATGGACTAATAATTCGATTGATGAGCTTCTCGGGTTTTTCCAGTCTGTACTTCCAGCAGGTAACAAGGTCCCCCCTTCGCATTACAAAGCCAAAAAGATATTAAAGAAGACTGGTTTGGGATATGAGATGATAGACGTGTGTAAATGGGACTGTGCTCTCTTCTGGAAAGAACATCAGTCGCTGCAGAACTGTCCTGTTTGTAATGAGAGTCGGTGGGTAAAGAAAGACACAAGTGGTAAGAATGTACCTCACAAGGTGTCACGATACTTTCCTTTGACCCCCAGACTACGACGCTTGTATGGCTCAAGGCACACATCAAAAGATATGATATGGCACAGTACCGGACGATTAGAAGATGGTATTATGCGTCATCCAGTTGATGGATCTTCATGGAAGGACTTTGATCTAAGGTACCCTAACTTCTCGAGTGAACCCCGAAATGTTCGCCTAGGGCTTGCAGCTGACGGTTTTAATCCTTACAGCATCAAAAGCTCGACTCATAGCACTTGGCCGGTTATACTCACCACATACAATCTGGCTCCGTGGCTATGCATGAAAGAGTCCACATTTATGTTGACCTTGTTGATTCCTGGCCCTAAATCCCTTGGGAAGGACATGGACGTTTTCCTTAGGCCGTTGGTGGATGAGCTTAAGAATTTGTGGCAGACAGGCGTACTTGCTAAAGACGTTGCGACAAACACGCACTTCACAATGAAGGCGGCGTTGTTATCGACTATAAGTGACTTTCCAGCTCGTAGCAGTCTATCAGGTTGGAGCGGGCAGGGATACAAAGCATGCCCGACTTGCAACGAAGACACCCCTTCAGTGCGTGTAATAGGTAAGTGCGTGTATGTAGGCCATCGGTGGTTCCTAGATGCCAACCATCAGTGGAGAAAAAGTTCCGAGTTTAACGGGGCACACAAGACAAGACCCCCCCCCCCCCCCCCCCGAGACGGTTTAGTCCCGCTGACATAGATGCTCAACATGCTCTTCTACTCAATCGCCTACCAGGCAAGAATCCACAATTTGGAGGTGCTAACCCTAATCGTGAAGACTTCGAGTTGAACTGGTCCAAAAGAAGCATATTTTTTGAATTAGAGTATTGGTCTTCTCTGCAATTGAAGCACAACTTAGATGTTATGCATATCGAGAAAAACGTATGCGACAACTTGCTTGGTACTCTTTTGATGAATGAAAAGACGAAAGACAGCTCAAACGCACGAATAGACTTAGAGAAGCTGAAAATTCGAAAGACGCAATGGTTGAAAAAAAAGGGAACCAAGTGGACCTGCCTACACCCAAAATACTCATTCACCCGGCGTGACCGAAAGAGTTTCTGCCAGTTTATAAAAAAATGTTAAACTACCAGATGGGTTCGGATCTAATATTAGTAAAAGGGTGACAGATAACGATACTAACATTACTGGTTTGAAATCACACGACTGTCATATTCTCATCCAAAAATTGATACCAATTGGGGTTAGAGCATTTTTGGGCAAAGATGTTTATACACCAATGGTAGACCTTTGTGCGTTCTTTAAACAGCTCTGCTCCAAAACACTGGTAGTGGAAGATATGAACAAAGCGAGGGATGCCACTCTTATGATCTTGTGCAGGTTAGAATTGATATATCCGCCGGCCTTTTTTGACATAATGGTTCATTTAGTTATGCATTTACCCGATGAAGCGATTCTTGGTGGTCCAGTCTATATGAGATGGATGTATCCCTTTGAACGGTATATGAAAAAACTGAAAAACTATGTTAAAAACCCGACAAGGCCAGAAGGTTGTATAGCTGAAGGTTATGTAGCTGAAGAAGCTTTAACATTTTGCCTAATGTATCTGCAAAATGTTAAGACTAAGTTCAATCAGCCTGAGAGAAATGAGGACGCCAATCAGCCTGAGAGAAATGAGGACGCCGTTGTAGAAAAAAGAAAGTTATGGGTGTTTGAGTCCCAATGCAAGCCGATCAGTGCAACGAATGACAAGCTACTTTCAGTTGAGGACAAACTCAAGATAGAATGGTTTGTCCTCGATAATTGCGAAGAAGTCATGGGCTACATGAAGTAAGTGCTCCTATCCTTTATATATTTACCGAACATCCCAAATATATAATTAAGATTAATTTTTCTTGCTTTTATACATATTTCTTCAATGTAGTGAATTCAAATCTACACATCCCCAAGATGATATTAAAACTAAGTTTCCGGAATGTTTTCAACACAAGGTAATACATATATAACACTCGTTGTTAGGTAATGCATATATAACACACAATATTATTTTAAATTTGTTAGGTCTATAAGATGAAGAAAGAAAGTTCTTCAGAATTCCACCCATAGTTATATGCTCTTTCATTGGGCGCGCACGTAATGGCCCAGACTTACACCGGTTGCATAGTCAACGGTGTTAGGTTTATGGTGGCTTCACGTGATACAAAACGTGCAACGCAAAACTCAGGGGTTATGGTGGAAGGAGTGAATGGTGAGAAATATTATGGCATATTAGAAGAGATTATTGAGATCGGTTATCCTCATGGGTATGCAACTGTCCTATTTCGGTGCAAGTGGTACGATACTCGAGTTACGGTTGAAAACAATATCACCAGTATCAGCACAGAACACGAATGGGACAAAGAAGATCAGCTCATATTTGCCCGACAAGCCAAACAAGTGTTCTACATCCAAGAACCATCTCGAGGAAAACAAAATAATAAACATAGGTGGGTCGTCGAAAATGTTAATCACCGGCAAATTTGGGATAGACCACCACAACTCGAGAATGTTCAAAACGTAGACACTGAGTTAGGCGAGGATGTTGGCGAGGATGTTGACGTCGTTCACAATAACTCTTCATCTAATATTGGCCTAATTATTGACTTCCACCAATACTTTCAAAACATATCTTCTCATGCTACTCCAGGTGAGAATGCAATGGAAGTTGATGCCCCGAGCAATGACGACAGTGAAGTTGCTGATGTTGGGGCATATTATGATGAGGATGATCCAGATTATGATGACATGGAGTCTGATTAAAAAACAGTAATTGTTGATGATTTCATGTATTTATTATAATAAATCAATGTTTACTATTTATACTTTATTTATTACACATAATAATGTGACTAATAAGTTTTATTTCTAATTGCAGAACTTACATATAATAATGTGACTAATATTTTTTATTTCCTTTTTGCATGACAGTATGAGTTCGATTTTGTTTTTGTTTGTCTATTTGATGGCCGCTGTTATGGGCCACGGGGGAGACGGTGCAGGGGCGCTGCCACCGCCACCTGGCGGTGATGATTGGTGGAACAACCACCAGAAAGATGGTGGTAAGTCTTACAGTTCTTTACTGTTTACTATTTTTACTTCTTTTTCAATTCTAATAATGTGACTAATTATTTTTAACTCTAAATGCAGCTCCTCGTCGGAGAACACGGGGCCCTGCAAAAAACAAGGGCTTAAGAAAAGCGCTTAAGACAGGCAAAGGCAAGGTAGCGATTCCATTTGATGATGCCGCCACCAACATGCCTGTAGGTAAAGATGGCGGCTACTTCTCCCGGGAGGCGTCCATGCATATATGGCGTGAGATCACGTTAGATGTGGAAGGTTGGGATAATGTTTCTGAGGCTTACAAAGACAAGTTATTTGAGATTTTAAAGGTTAGTGATTTGTAAATATATATTCTATATGTTATTTGTTGATTTTTTTTTTCTATCTGACTAGCTTGTTTTATTTAATTATTAGGGTTGCTTTGACTTGGATGCTATTAATGAAGAAATGAATGCCGCTAAAAAAAGGAGGCATTATGGCGGTTATCAGAAAGCGGTACAGCGACCGCAAAGCCGACGCAAAGCGTTATTATTTGCGGGTGTTGGGAGATGATGGGGATGTGGAGTTAGCAAAGCAAAATCCTCCCAAGGGTATGAAATTGGAAAACTGGCATCGAGCTGTTGATCACTTCTGCACTGCAGAGCATCAGAGGAAGTCTGCACTTGCTAAAGCCGCCTGCCAGAAACAAACGAACACATACCAAGGTGGATCGAGCTCTCTTGCCAGTCACTGTTACAAGAAGGTATATACACACACATATACATAGACGATAATGTTTATTTAACTTATAATTTAACTTTTAATGTTAAACAGGGCATGGAACGGTATGAAGCATACCGTATTGGACATATAGGAAGGCAGGGGACGTTTGATAGCCCTCAGAATGAAGAGAATTATGTAAGCATTTATTTATAATCTATTATATACATTTATAATCTATTAAATCACTTTTGTAAAATACAACACAAGTTAAAGTCACGGGTTGAGTCTGAACGTCAACGGATTTCCGAAGAAGAAGGAGGAGAAGCAGGCAGCTCTGAACAAGTGGATCAGGTTGGTATATTTGAAGAGGTGTTAGGTAGTCGTCGCAGACATGCTATCGGGATTCGGCATATGCCTTTTCCGAAAGAAAGCCTTTCTCAAGTTACACCTACGGAACCGAATATTACACAAGTATCTCTTTGTAGTTTAAATGTTAGTATTTGACCTGTTTGGTATAAATATGTTTAGTAAATAGAATATTTGACCCATTTGGTATATATTTGTAGTTTAAATGTTGATAGTTGACCCATTTGGTATAAATATGTTTAGTAAGGAGGATATTTGACCCATTTGGTATAAATATGTTTAGTAAATAGGATATTTGACCCATTTGGTATAAATATGTTTAGTAAATAGGATAGTTGACCCATTTGGTATAAATATGTTTAGTAAATAGGATATTTGACACATTTGGTATATATTTGTAGTTATTTGTTAATAGTTGACCCATTTGGTATAAATATGTTTTGTAGGAGCACCTTAATGATATCATAGCGACTCCTCAATTCCAAACGCAATTGCTCCAAATGGCTAATCAATTGGTCCAACAAAGGCTTGGAAATCTAGGCGGAAGTGGTAATAGTGGCGATCACGATCACGACGATGAAGACGAAGATGAAGACGAAGACGAAGACTTTTAGGCAGCTTTGGTATGTTTGTTTAGTTTTGATGGTGTATACTTGAATCAAATATTAGGTTGGTATGTTAGTTTATTTTGTTTGATATGTTTTGACGAATGTTGGTTTAACTTTGTTACGTTTATTTTATATATATGTAGATGTTGGTTTATTATTTTTGTTATTATTTAGTTTGGTTATGCATGTGCGGAGTAAACGAATAGCAAAAAAAAAAAAAAAGACCTTTAGCGTCGCCGCTAAACGTCTTGCCCAGATTGCACAGGAATCTGCCACGTGGCAAAAAAAAAGGTAAAAGATAATGCCACGTAGATAATTACTTTTAGCGGCGACACCTTTAGCGGCAACAGGAGCAATAGCGACAGACAAAAGATGGCAGGACCTTTAGCGGCAGCAGGCGTCGCCGCTAAAGGTGGACTTCCTTGTAGTGGATCCTTGTAGGTCATTGGCTAGGTTAATCTAGTGGTTTATAACTTGTAAATGTGATAAAGGGCGTGTTTATAGGTCAACAGGCGAGTATGAAATGTTTACATGACTAGCTTTGCTAGACGTGTGGTTTTGTACACGAGTATGGGCCTAATCGTTCATTTCAGGCGACTATGACCCATATTCGCATGGCGTATTTCAGAGTCGCCCCATGGGCCTTCGGCTGACGTATTCCATAGTCGCATGGCATATTCCATAGTCGCATGGCGTATTCCATAGCTGGGCCTATAAATAGGTACACTGCTTGCCCTAATCATGAGAAGAGTTGTTCATTTGAGAGAGAAAACTAGGTGTTTTGATGATCAGATTGTATTTGTAACACTCGAGCTCTGTTTAATATAATCTTTATCATTGAAAACCAGATCCGAACAACTCGTTTTTGTGTGTGTTTGATGTTTCTTGTTGCTTAAATCGCGAACCGAGGATTCCTCACTCGTTTCGTGTCCAAACCCGTGATATCTGTATCATCCGTGACGGTCCTAACAAGTGGTATCAGAGTCGAGGCTCGTATCACGGATGTTTTTGTAACAATCAATAAATAGTTGTGGTTTTGGTTGCTCCTACAATTCACTATGTCCTAGCAAACACGAATGTTCTGAGTGTATTGATTTTGCACACTGAGAAAGGTTTTGACTCGAAAACGCAACTTATGGGAGGTGATAAAGTGAAAATAGCGTGTTTTGCTCAACGAATAGAGACTGTATAATTGGAAGAAGCGTCAAAGAGTGCTCAAACCTCAGAAGAGAGTAGAGATACAAATAGTAACTCATCATCAAGTGAACAAGACCCTGAACGAAGTTCTGAAGAAACCAATAGAGTTGATGCAAATTGTTCAACTTCTGGAAGGAGTGAATCAGAAGAGGAAGATGCTGATGATCAAAATCAAGAAGTTGGAGTTCAAATCTTGAAGGGAACTGTCTCTATTGCGAATAGATCTTCCAGGTTTATCTGTACTAACTGTGCCTAACTCCAAAGTACGATTGAAAGGTTGCCTGAAAAACCAAAAGACTCTTACTTGCGATCATGCTAATTGTGTAACCGCCAATGAAGTTTTGAGAGCAAATGAAATGGATTTTAAAAAAACTTAAATGAAATTTAAAAAAAAAATCCGAGCTTTCTAAAACTCTTAAGAAAATGAAGAAAGAATTAACGCAAGCAAGATCTGATTATGAAAAGGCCAAAAATAAGTTAGAAGGTTTTAAATTGGCAAAGTTTGTGTTGGATAAAAATGATATTGATCGTGAGAACCAGTCTCTGCAAAAGGAAAATCAAGTACTTGGTTACAATACACCTTCTTTAAATAGATGAAAAGTGAAATTGAAACCAAAGACTGTACCAGAGGTGGACCTTGAGGATTCTGATAAAGAATCCCATGAAACTGAAAAGAAGCACTTTCAGTTTCCTAAAGGCACGGAAGGGCTATACATGTTGGTGGGATCTGACAAAATGTTTTCTAATAAAGAATTTCCCATTAAAAATGTTGATCAGTCCTTAATTAAGTATATTTTTTTAGGAAATACTAGTCAACGAAGCTCAAATTTGAAAACTTGTTGATTAGAATAAACAAGTTGAACACAAATCCACCAAATATGTAAATCAAAAGAATCAGTCTGGGAAAAACCAAAAGGGTCCCAAGATCAAAGAAATTAAGCCCGTCAAATCGAAAGGTACTCATCAGATAAGACATTCTTATCAAAATCATCAAAAAGATTTTTCACCAAGATCATCTGATTATGATTCATATCCAAGTACCTCTCGATTTAAAAGCTCACAAGGAAGCTGTAGCCCCAGATATTCTCATATTAGCTCGAGACAGTCACGATATGAACCTAAGTACTATGAGGAGTGGAGGTCATGCTATGAATGTAACGAGGTTGGAAAGTTGATTGCTAATTTTCCCTATCTGAGAAAGTTAAAGGGCAGGGCATTTGAACCCCCAAAATACAACAACCAAAGATGCGGGTCACCTAAACAACAAGTTAAACAAAATGTTTAGGTGACACCTAAGAATTGAAAAGGTTACAAAAGGTTGTTGTTGATGTTTCAAAGCTTAAAGTTGACAGCAGGTCCAAAGGCTCCACCTGATGTTTCATTAGCACAATCTACATCAATTGTTGTTGATGAGAAAACACCTAACCCTCATTGTAGATGGATGGAGGTACCTATGATTGATGACCTATGACGACCAAAGATGGTCAAGGCATGGGTCCCCTTCCCGAACTAATCTTTGAATGAGTGTGCAGGGTGTTCCAGGATGAACTATCAGTAATCCTTGGATTGTTGGTAGTGGGGCATCCTAGCAAAAAATAAGTGACATATCGCTCTGGTGAATTGAATAGAATATCTTTGGAGGATATGAAACTTTTTCTAATCAAAGGAAGGGATCGGTTTAGCAAAGAAAGGGAAGAAGAAAGTAGAGAGAATAAAATAAAGAAAGAAAGAATAATGTCCAATGGGATTTTAATTCAAGACCCAGTATTTTAACTTTACCAACGGGTGCCAGTAATGAATAAGAGTGGACTAGGCGGTTGCTGTAGAATGGTTCCTTCATTATCTAAAGGGTTACCGACCGAAGGTCTATGGTACCCTAATGGCGATAAACTGGATCCTCCCTAGCCTAAGTGATTTTGTTAATGGTGGTTACAAAATCGAAACTGAATTCGCAATGGGTGGATCTCAGTTCATGGGAGGACGTCGTGTGTGTCATCATTGCAACCTACAAAGCCAAATCGGATAGTTGCATTAAGTTGCTATTTCCAGGTTCTTTGGATACTCCAACATACATGTGTGACTACGGTTTGCATTTCCTTAGCCCCTCTTATTTTTCGTGTTGATAAAGTAACTTTCAAAGCAATCACTTAGGATCTAGTGATTACTAACGTCCACACTAACTACCAATGTGTCGAAATTTTTACCAAATTTGACTATTTTTAAATGGTAAATGGCATTTTGGGAATATTTGAGTAAACCACATCGGAAATCAGTTTTGTAAATATTTTTTTTCAAAAACTTGAAAAATCAAAAAATATTGCCCTTTCTTAAATTTTTAGAGTTTTAGGGGGAGACAATCTGGAAAAATACAAAAGCATCAGAAAAATTTCAAAAATCCAAAAACATTGAAAAATCCAAAAACATGAGAAATACAAAAATCGAGTTTTCATTTGGTGAAACAAGGAAAATGATACGATCTCATCAGTGGACTATCTGAACCTTTTAAAATTATAAAACAATTTGAAACGATAAGCAGCCTCTACAATGATGTGTCAGTAGGCTCAAAATCATTTCTAAGTTCGGCATGGTGATATAAACTAAATCGACTGAAAATTATGTGGATTAACATCGTGTTGGCATATGGTCTAAGTACCGAAATCTCGTTTGATAGAATGCCAAAATCCGAGGTTTCTGGTCTTTAAGAGGTTGGAGCATCCGGGGTGAACTGGACGTCTCTCAGAATAAAGGAATGGCACACATGGCGTACATTGGGTTCGCAACCGAACTGAGGCACCTCTATGTCAATTCCAAGCCAAAGAAAAGAAAAAAAAATAGAATAAATTCTAATCAGGAGACGTCTGGGAATCCTTCAAGAGCAAAATGATTAAAAATGCCAAAACCCTAATTCTCATTGAAAATTCGCTCTAAGGTATCAATTCATATGCCTAAAGCATCATACCGATAAATCTTTAACGGTATCTGACTTGAACCCTGGTCTAGATCTCACTGGTCTCTTTGTTGCATCGTACATGCAGACCTGATCACCACTGAGTCCATTCCTTGTAAATACGAATCACAACAACTTATTCACCGGTTACGAGGGAAGCTTTGTGCATGCCTAGATACGGGAATGTGTCGCGTGTGCGGGGAACACCATTTAATTAGTATTAATCATTACCTTAATGTATCTAAAGTGCCTAGCAATAAAACTTGATTTTGATTTTAGGTGGACAACAATATTGGCAGTTGTTGTAGGATGCTTGTTGGTAAATGTGATATAAACTGAACAAAATAAGGGTTCCAGTTTAGTCCGTGCACTGATATGATTCCCTAACTGATGAAACTCAAAAAAAATAGGCTTGTGAATATTTATTTGTTTTCCAGTAGTTTGATCTGTTAATTGTCTTAAAAAACACAAAAATATTTTATCTTTGTTTTTATTTTTGATTGCTCGATGTTGGAATACAAGTATTCTTTAATTGGAATCTCAAATCCGAAGCCGAAACACAAATAAAATCTAAATTTTACATAATTTTAAGGGTCAAATATCACTTTTAGGGTCACAAATTGCCAAGTGCAAGAGTTCAGTGTGAAATTTGAAAAGATCCAAATGTTTGGGGGGGGGGGGGACGATTCGTCTCTCCAAACGGAGGTCAAAATGGACAAATCTTGAAAGTTCATCAAATGATAAACTTCAAGAATTTAACTGAGTTTGGATTATTTGTTGTATCTAATACAAATTGTAGTTTGTGTGCAGTTTTTATTAATTTTTTCTGCAGGATCAAACACAATGAGTGTGCATATCATGATTTAGACGACAAGGCTTGAAGCTGAACAAGACCCAAACCTGAACAACAAAATCATCCTGAACAGCAAGAACCCGATATTTCATCTTCAGAGTAACCAGATCGCGGTAGAGCTCCAACAATCGAAGATGAAGAAGATGAGAATCGAGAAATGAAAGTGAAGATGACATTGATCTATGTCTTCGTCAAAGAATTGTCAATCATAACAACAGAGATTTCTTGATTCCTCCCAAGTTATCGAAGCTAATCGAAGACCAAGATAGTGGTTCATACACGGCGGTGTTACCCTAACTTGAAGAATACTAGATATGAAGACTTGAAGACTCGAAGACCACATATCACCAGCTAAGTCCAAGGGGGAGTATGTAAATACATTTCGTGTGTGTCCCTAGCTAGGTGTAAGTTAAGTCTGTAAATCACTAGCTAGGTCCAAGGGGGTGACTGTAAGTGCATTATTTGTATGTCCCCAGCTAGTGATAGGTCGTTGGCTAGGTTAACCGAGTGGTTTATAGCTCCTAAATGTGATAAAGGGCATGTTTATAGGTCAACAAGCGAGTATGAAATGTTTACACGACTAGCTTTGCTAGTAGTGTGGTTTTGTACACGAGTATGGGCCTAGTTGTTCATTTCAGGCTACTATGGCCCATATTCGGATGGCGTATTCGATAGTCACCCCATCGGCCTTGAGCTGACTAGCTGGGCCTATAAATAGGAGCCCTAATCATGAGAAGAGTTGTTCATTTGAAAGATAAAACTAGGTGTTTTGATGATCAGATTGTTTGTAACACTCGAGCTCTCTTTAATAAAATCTTTACCATTGAAAACCAGATCCGAATAACTCTTTTTTTTTGTGTTTGATGTTTCTTGTTGCTTAAACTGCGAACCGAGGATTCCACACTCATTTTTGTGTGTGTTTAATGTTTCTTGTAAATATTTTTCATCAAAAACTTGAAAAATTCAAAGATAGTGTCCTTTCGTAAATTTTTAGATTTTTAGGGGGAGAAAATCCGAAAAATACAAAAACATCAGAAAAATTTCAAAAATCCAAAAACATTGAAAAATCCAAAAATCTAAAAACATGAGAATAACAAAAATCGAGTTTTCATTTGGTGAAAAATGAAAAATGATATGATCTCATCAGTGGACTATCTGAACCTTTGTAAAATTTTAGAAGAATTGGAATTGATAAGCAACCTCTACAATGATGTGTCAGTAGGCTCAAAAGCCTTTTCAAGTTCGGCACAATGATATAAACTAAATCGACTGAAAATTGTGAGGATTAATGTCGCATTGGCATATGGTCTTAGTACCGAAATATCGATTGATAGAATGCCAATATTAAACTACATAGATACATAGTTAAACTAGAGAAAACAGAATTAACCTAACGAAACAATTGTCATGCCGAAATATGATACCTAGCCGTATACTCGACTTTTGTGAGTTTGATTGTCATATCCTCGGCAAGATTAGTGTGCTCCTCCATGGTGGCTCTAAAGACGTCCCATTGGTCTCACTTATTGTTGAGATCCGTCCACTTTTGTGCTAGCGAATCAAAGGTGCAATTATTTACACTGACTACTCATAGAAATCATTCTAATGCATTATACTAGATTGTTAGTGGGTAGAAAAGCGCTATTAAACACGACAGAATCAACACAAAAGCTTTCTAACACGATTTGACTCATGGATAACATTTGATTACACAAAATGGCAAAAGTCTATGGTTGGTGAAATGGGAAAGAGCATATATAGGCATCCTCCATTCGCATGAACTATTCATGTGCATGTCCCATTTCACCAAGACCATTTCACTACAATTAAAAAGCACCAAAATGCCCTCAATCTTACGAATTACAATTAAACTAATGTAACGACTTGATAAATGTGACACCTAGATAGGTACATCCATTCTAGCATTTATGGACTCCCGCTTCGACCTTGCTAGTGTCTTTGGATTTTAAAATGTTCTAACCTTCAAAACATTCTTTAAGTCTTCAACATTCATAACATAATTGATGCATGGGGTTTTGGGTCGATTTATGGTGAATCTACTCAAACACTCCCAAAGTATTCTAATTCTTTTTTTTCCTTGCCATTTCTCATTCACTCAGGTTTGGTTTAGAAGTGGACATTCAAATCCAACCCATTGGCAAACATGAACATAGGCTTATATGCAAATCATATCTCCACCACTTAGTCGAAGGCAACTTGTGTGAATCAAAAGGGCTTTCAAAGGGATTTTGATGGAATAATGGTGGAATGGGTAGGAATGGGGTCTACACCATGACTGACTATTGAGGTTATGTTTTGAGGTGTTGTCGGAACCTTGTCAAATCTCTAAGTTAGCATTCACGATCTTCTCTAGGACTTCATAACTCGACTTTGCTTACTTGTTTAAATCGTTCGGCGGGTTATCGCCTAAAAGCATTGGCTAGGTCGGGTTGATCATTTGGTCTTTGGAAAGTTCTTCAAAAAAATTCTTTGAAACTGCTCATCGACTAATTTAGTTCTTCAGCATCATTTTAGTTTATAAAAATAAGCTATTTACTCTTGATGCTAGCTTGATGACTCTTGAAACTTGGTAAGCTCTTCTTTGGCTATTCTATTGTTGTCATGCTTCACGAATGAGATCCAAAATCTTTGATGTGTGACCTATGTTTTGAAGTTGTAAGTGCATTATTTGTTTGTCCCCAGCTAGTGATTGGTCCTTGTAGGTCATTGGCTAGGTTAATCTTGTGGTTTATAGCTTGTAAATGTGATAAAGGGCATGTTTATTGGTCGAAAGGCGAGTATGAAATGTTTACACGACTAGCTTTGCTAGTTGTGTGGTTTTGTACACGAGTATGGGCCTTGTCCTTCATTTCAGGCGACTATAACCCATAGTCGCATGGCGTATTCCATAGTCGCCTCATAAATAGGTGCAGTCCTTGCCCTAATCATGAGAAGAGTTGTTCATTTGAGAGAGAAAACTAGGTGTTTTGATGATCAGATTGTATTTGTAATACTCGAGATTTGTTTAATATAATCTTTATCATTGAAAACTAGATCCGAACAACTCGTTTTTGTGTGTGTTTGATGTTTCTTGTTGCTTAAGCCGCGAACCGAGGATTTCGCACTCATTTCGTGTCCAAACCCGTGATATCCGGATCATCCGTGACGGTCCTAACAGAAGTCCCAAAATTTCCTAAGAACTTCTTAAACACCTCAACACTTCCTTTGTTTAGTTATGATTGGGGTTGAATGGATGGAAGGAATGGAAAAGGCTAAGGCTCAAAGTTGGTAACTAAGTCTGAGAAAATATATGGAAGGCTAATGATAATGGAATGGGTGAATCCTAGGTGCCTTAATCATCTTCACACACTTACCTTTTTGTGGTCTCGAAAAGCATAAGTCACATAAGTTCTAACAATGTCATGCCAAGGGTGAATATCTCTCAAAACCAAATGAACGAGCATGTAAAGTATATATGTGGTGATATGCTCGATAAGGCTCAAATACTCACAAGTAGGGGTATGTGATTTTTAAGGAATTAAAAACACTCTAGATGGTTCTTTTGACTAACAAAACCTCCCAAATACCACGCATGATTTTTCGGTGGACTCAAAGTGTTTGAAAATATTTCCGTTGCCAAAAACATTTTTGAAAACTTTGCCTTAGGTTTTGGTTTACTGACTTTTAAAGAGGTGTTAAAATTTGAAAATTTTAAACACCTCACACTTAATTCTTTAGCATATTTTAAATTAGTTATTCATAATATATGTATGCAAAGAATTAAGTGAGATAGTTAAGAGAACAAGCATTCTCCCCTTTTGGCTCTCCATGGGAAAGCGTGCGGTCGATCCCTGCGGCCGCCTCAACACAAAGCTATCCTCGAGAGAAACCACTTAGCATGAACTACATTAGTTTATTAGTAACGGATGAAAATAAAAATAACAAGACAAGCTACTAGGTCCTAAGGTCGAGAGGGCATACCTGAGGGTTAGAAAATATCAAGAGTGAATGACCATACCTGATGGTTCTTAACTGTTTTTCTACCGTATGCACCAACCTATCAACTTCTTCGTACTCCCTGGTAGTGCCACGTTTAACATTAAAAAAGGACAAACACGTGTTGCTCAAATTTCCTTCTTCTCGACTTTTGAGCAGTTGAACAAGACCTATTTCTCTCCCTGCTATAGATCCCTTGGCTTTCTTTAATTGATAATCTAGCTATTTATCAATAAAGTTAGCCATGTCGAACGAATCATTTAACACTTATTCGTTTTCTTCGATGGTGCGGTGCAACTTGTAGTTCCCAACTCGAAGTGTAAGAACTCCCTCACTCATGTTAATTGTTACTCAAGTAGTGGCCAAAAATGGACGTCCAAGAATAATAGGAACATTATTATCTCCCATTTTGAGGACGACAACGTCGACGGGAAAAATGAATTTTCCTACTTTGATATGTAGGTTTTCGACAATTCCCTCGGGTTTCTTTATGGATCCATCCGCTAGCTCGATTGTGGCCGTCAAAGGACGTTGATCGCCCAAGTTGAGTTACTTGTTGATATAAGTAGTCATAACGTTCATGCATGCACCAAGATTAGCCAAGGCGTAAGTCATAGGCATGCTACCTATCGAGCATGGTAAAGAAAAATTTCTAGGATCGGTCAACTTCGGCGGGATACTTTGTTGTAAGATTGTTGCGCATTCTACTGCATTTTTTACTGCTGCCTCAAGGTTTCTTTTGTTGCTCAAAAAGTCCTTCAAAATTTTGGCATATTTGGGCATTTGTTGGATGAATTTTATAAAACGTAGGTCAACATGGATCTAACTTAGGAGCTCGGTGAACTTTTGATATTGCTCGTCCATCTTTAGCTTCATCAAATGATCAAGATAAGGTATATGAGGCTGGTACTCTCCCCGAGGTGCCTTTGGTGGTGGTTCTTAAGGCGGTATAAATGGAGGAGGAGTTTGATTCTTATTAGGGCCTTCATTAACCAGTGATAGAGTTTTTATCGGGTGAGATAACATTAGGAACCGTTACTGTTGGTTCGGGTGCAATTTCTTTTTCAGGTGGTATGGTTGGTATAACTTCTCCATCAGCGGGCATGGCTAGTTAGGGATAAACTAGGCTTCTTTGAAGAGTTATAGCACTCACAATTGCTTTTGGTTTGGTTTTTGTGTTACTTGAAAGACTTCCCGATGGCCTCTCGATAGCCTCTCTGCAAATGACTTGGCTATTACGCCCATTTGTATCTCCAGGTTTCCGATAGCGGACTCGATTCCTTGAAGCCTTTTATCTGCATTGTTAAATTTTTTGTCCATTCGGGCGGCTGTTCGAGCTTCGAGCTTAACGAGCTTTTCATCTACCTTCGAATAACCATTGTTTGGAGGGCGTTGTAAGTTGCCTTGTTGACTAAAACCGGGTGGTTGTGTGTTGTTGGTATTTTTTCCAGCCAAAGTTTGGATGATCACACCAACCAGGATTGTATGTGTTGCTGTATGGGTTGTTTGCTTGGCGGTTTGTACCAATAAAGTCAACTAGCTCAACATTTTCTTGACTCTAAGGATGAAGAATTCCTTCTTACGGCTGAAGTTCTGCAGCGGTGATGGCATTCACTTTTGCTTTGCTCATTTGGTTTTGTCGAGTTGATAGAGCCTCGACTTGAGCTTGCAGCGATGTCACGGAATCAACTTGTCAAAGACCAGTCTTTGATGGCCGACTTTGAGGGTTGTACCACTAATAACTGTTCACGAGAAAATCTCAGATGAGATCGTATGGTTCTTGCAGCCTTATGTAACCGAAAATTCCTCCCGCAGTTGCATCAATAGTTTTCCTTGCTTGATTTGTCAACCTATTGTAGAAAGATGAAGCTTGAAGCCAAATTTCAAGTCCATGGTGAGGACATTTTCTTAGGACGTGCGAGAAATTTGCAATATGAGCATGGGGATCTTCATCGAGTAAACTATGAAAAGTGCAATTCCATTGTATCATGTGGATGACATGAGACTTAATTTTGAAGTTCTCAGCATCAACGGCGGGTCTAGCGATGCAAGGACCCAAAGCATTGATGGAAGGTTTAGCAAAATCAAAAATCGTACTTTCAACTTGTACCATTTTTAATTTTTGTTCTTTTCTTCTAGTTTTAAAATATATTTCGGATTCTTCAAAAGGATGTACCAAAAACGATGAGATTTTACCGAAAATGATTTTTGAAAAAAATTAATAATTTTAAGAAAACCTTTCTATAAATTAGTCGTGTCCCCGGCAACGGCACCTAAAACTTGATGCGTGTGGTTTTAATGAAATTTTAAAACGTTGAGGTTTTAAGACCCAAGAAGAGTGGAGTTTTATCAAAACGCTACCGAGTTTTAAATTTATAAAATAAAATAATAGTTGTTTAATGTTCTAAAACCCACACAATAGGCTAGTTTACCTGTCGAGCGTAGAATAGAAATGAGCAAGTTCTGAGTATTGAATCCAAGGACACCATTTTTACTACTCAGATATCGAAATTACTAAAAGATTTCTAAGTGCTTGGAAGAAAAATAAAAGAGAGATTTAAACCGTGAGAGGAAACAATATCAAAGCAAAGGTGTTGCTTCGGGATCTGGTTTTACTTGGTATAAGACAATAGTAGATTTTTAATTAAGTGGTGTGTGTAAAACTAAGCTTCCCGCATTAGACTTTAAACAATTTGTGTTCTTAAAGTTATTGTGAGCATCTCCCTTCTTGGTAAGCTCACATCTCAACTGTGAGGGACGTATCACCCAAAATTGTATGCATCCAACCTTTAAGAGCACACCTCCCAAAGCTCCGATATTGACATCCATCTACTCTACTCTATTGTGAATAAGTTGCCAACGATCGGAGCGGCTAACAAGCTACCACTTGATATGGTAAAGGCGACGCATCCTCCCGAGTACGCTCATCCCTCACTTGAAATAATTAATTTTTCAAAAAGTGATTGATCTATTATTAATTGTGTGGCAATATAATAATAGAAATAAATAAATAGCGTTTACCTCTAACATGAGTTCACCAATTTTTGGTTTGGGCCAAATCTAACACATAGACCATGTAGCTAAGTCACTCAACCAAATCTTGGCTTATCACCAAGGCGAAGTATATAGACCGTACCGACCCTAAGTGAACTTTTGATAGTTGAGGATCAAGAACAAAGTGTGAATGTTTCCACTTACAAATGTGCTAATCTCTACATGTAGAGTTAATGGTTAGCCTATAAGTGCACGGGTTTTTACACGGCACAGGTACACTCATAAGTCCCTGCACTTCCTACCAAAACACCCACAAGACCAAATACTAAGTTGATTAATTAGTTAATTCACCACACAAAGAAAGGGTAGAAGAAATTGTTAAGAACACAAAACACCACTATAAATAAAAATAAACTATTTATTCCATACCAAGTTCAATCATCACCCTAGCAACACCAAGAGAAATCTAGCCTAGCATAGGTGATACAACAGACTCACAAGGTTTTATTTGAATGGAAATCATGGTGAGGGTTGTATGGAGATTTCTTAGGGATTTGAGTGATTCTGGTGGTCTCTCTCTAAACAAGTGTTTATGGAGTGATCCCAAGATCCAAAGGCCATTTTCAAGAGCCAAAGAGGGTAGAAACTTCATGTAGGGAGGAGAGAAGGAGATTGGATGGGATGCCAAAATGCGAAATTATGCCTCTATTTAGAGGCACTCTAGCAGGCCAAGCACAACCGTGCTCCCTCGTAGGCACGTCCGTGCAAAACATATGAGAGCAGTGTAGAGTCCTTGCATGCAGATTCTTTCGGAGTTGTTGAGAAGCATGGTTGTGCTCATCATTAAGCATGCCCGTGCTTTTCTATGTGGCTAACCGTCTTGTCAGTTTTCGTCGGATCTGGAACATTCTGAGACCTGCTGACTTGGATCATGGTCATGCACCATAGGTGCACGCCCGTGCTTGCCCGTGTAGACTTTTCACTTCTCACTGACTTAGAAATGTTTACTTGTTGACCAGGGGCAGGAGCATGGCCGTGCTGCATCTACTACAGCTCTCCTAGTCTTTCATTCCTTGCCTTTTGTGCCGTTTTCTCCCCTTTTCACTCATTGACCTCAAAACCTGCAATTATCAATAAAGAAAGATAAAAGATGATAAAATTATGATAAAAGCATGATTTTGGTGCAAAAATGGGTGTAAATGCATATGTAAACATGTGTAAATCTTGGCACATCACAAATGTTTAACAACTTGTTCTTCCATTCACATCCAGAGTTTATCTCATGTGCAAAACATAGTCTGACAACTCTCTAAAGCTTGATGGCTTCATGAATATAGAACGTGTCAAAATGAATTTCGTTGAAGAATAGAGTCTCGATGTCTTTCATAGAGAAATTTAACAGCCACATCATATTTAAGACCCTGATTTTTCTGCTGATTTTCCTTCTTGTTTCCAACATGAAGTTATTAGAAAAGTCTTGTTCCATTTTGATCAAAGGAATCTTCTTAAAAGTCTTTTTAGCATTTTGATCTTAATCATTACAAGTGGCCTATTGTAACGAATTGGTCTTTGTCTTGGATATGACTTTACTAGGATATTGGGGTTTAAAGTTCTTCCATTTGACCTAAATGTCAAAACCAGGGAAATACCGTGAGGCAAAGATCTTCAGTAGTGCCTACTCAGAGCAACAGTAACTCCAAGGATCTAATGGTTGCTAAGCGTAACAATACTTATGATTGGGGTAATTTTCTTGATGGTGCAGATGGTTCGAGCAATCAGGCATTGAGGGCTGAGATAGTTGAAGACGTGGTTGAAGATGAGCAGGTTGAAAGAGTCGTGACAGAGGAACAGTATTTGAAGGAGGACATCAAGTGCAACACTGATGAAGCTGAAGATACTGAGGCTAAAGAAGAAAAGTGGAAGGAGTTGACTACATAGGTGTTGGATCTGATAGCATCTACTAAAGGAATGTCAACAAAAGAGTGCATTGCATACATGGCTGATTTGGGCTCTAAGGTTAAGAAGGTACAACTTCCTCTTTCTTTAATCATTGATGTTGGCAATAAATGTGTCCATTGCAAAAGGGGAAAGCAACACAAGCCTCACAAGCCTAAAGCTTTCAATTCTGTAACACCCCAACCGATGGTGGAATCATCAAGGTACCACATAATGACGATTGTTCAAAAGCTCATGGTACTAAAATCTAAATATTATTAAATTCATGATTAAGAGTCAAACATAAAAATCAAACCAATACATCAAGTCTCAAAACAAAACAAAACAAAATGATACATAAAGCTTGTTTATTAAGTCTAAGTCCAAGCCTAGGTGACATTCATCAAATGTTCCCTAAAACATGTATAAAAATAAGACGTCAACAATAATGCTGGTGAGTACACTTAGTTTGTGTACGTATAATATAGGTATAAAAATGTTTTACAATTCAAGTGTCATGAATCATTCAAGGCAATATGATAAACACCTTAGCACACAATGCGGGTCAAAATCAAACCTCTTATGTTGACAAAGATTAAAGAATTAACAATCACCTAGGACTTCCCACACACATAGGTACTTTTCACTAGGCAAGTTGTCAATCCAAATAGTGCTATCCATTGTTAAAGTCGGCTAGAACACATAGGTACTTTCCACTACGTTTATGTTTACTCACAAGAACAAGAATTCAAAGCATAACACATGCAAGAATTGTATGTAAAAACGCTTATGAATATGTGTAAGTGTAAGTTGCATTGGTGTACATGTTTCACCCCAAAAGTGCAAGAAAGCAAAAGGGGGATAAGTATATATACTCACAGTTTGCAAAAGCGATCAAAATTCAACTTAAGCTGTCGTGAGCTAATAAATTGTAAGTACATTATGTGGCTGTCTCTTTCGGATTACATGAATCAAGATGAAGATTTGAAGGTTTTTGATAATTTACAAGTTCATTCGACATGTCGAGGGGTCGAATGAACATCTTATTAGGTCGAATGAAAGTTTTGTTTGTTTATTGTTTCTGGTTCGCACCATCGATTGGTCAAAGGGTCCATTCGACCTTGCAAGAGGTCGAATGTGGATGCCTATATATATGTTTAGATGGTTATTGTTGGTAGTTGTTGGTCATTAAGTGTGTGTGTTCTGGAAACGTCTCAAAACTTGTGTTTTTCATTTTATTTGATATTGTAAGCTTAATCTTGATAATATTAATGAAAAACATGTTGAAAATGGACCTTAACGCATTCTGATTACGATTTATATCATTTTTCATGCGAATTAGGGTTTCCACACCTGATTTGCTTATACTCGTGTGATCTTTGTACAGTTTTGTGACAAACCGACCTATATAAATGAGAATTTCGAAGAATTCTACCTATAACGTTTAAGATGCTAATAAATGGAATGCCTTAAATGTCTAAGGTATCTAATAAATGGAATGCCTTAAATGTCTAAGGTATCTAAATGGAATGCCTTAACTAATAAGGCATTAGGGCTTGCTAGGTCGATACGGGGAATCAACATTTTTGCGAAGAATTGAAATAATATCAAATTTGTATCTCAAAATTATATGATAAAATCTATGAATATGAATTATTCATCTAAATACTACCAACTGATTATTTAGATAAAAATATGTTTCGAATCGTAAAAACGAACGATATAGTTAATTACTTAAACTATAATTGTAAATAATTAAAGTAATTATAAAGAATTGAATACATAATTATAAGTTACATAAATGAATTAAATAAATGATAATTATGACCTTCAATCATAGCAATATTTCTATTTTAAATGAAAAAAATTATAAAACAAATTTTATAAATTATATATAATTAAATGATTTAATATGTTTAACTAAACATAAATAGGACCAAAAATACAAGATATAATCCAAAAATAATATTTTTATGAAAAAATGAATGCTTTCCAATGAGAAATGGTATGAATAAATTTTCCATAATTTCTCTAAATTATTTGTATTTTAAACTTATTTATTGAATTTAAATTGTATTTAAATGATTAAAAATAGGAAAATATATAAAAACTAAATGTTTCTAGTCCAATAAATTGGGATTAAGTTTTTGATGCATACAAATATTTTCACAAAATTTTTGGGATCAAAATCATTTAAAATGAATTTTTAATCATTTAAATAAGATTATGACAATTTAAATAAATAAAAATATAAAATTGATATATTTTCCAGAAAAATAAAAATTTAAAAATTAGGTTTATAGTGTCAAGATTCTACACATAATGTTTTATAACTTTTAAGCAAAAATTAAATTAGTTAAGAATATTTTACGACATATATGTATTATATATATTTAAAACAAATAGAATTTATGGCTTAAAAAAAGAATAAAAATATGGGGGTCGTGGGTGTCAAACTTGAGTGGGTTCTTGACAAACACACAGACACAAACCACTATAACACTTGATTCATATGTTGGATGTTTTGATTAATAATAACATCAAAACACTATATAAATGGTCATCTTCTTCCTCAAATCATAATCAAAACGCTAACCCTAAGACCCGATTTTAATCACACTAACAATTACCGATTACGACAGGCAATCAAAGGGCTTTTGTTCGGCAACTATTAACAAGCAAAACGGCATAAAAAATAACCTTGCAATAAACGATTTGATCCAAAAAAGGAAGTAATAAGGTCGCGACTTAGAACCACATATTGGAGGGTTTCTGGATGATTTTTGGATGATATTCTTATGGGTTTAGGGTGATAGGAAATGCAAAAGGATTGAAGGCAGGTATTTATAAGAAATCCCATTCAAAACGGACCATATTCGAGCTTTTGAAAAGTCTGGCCGTTTCACCATTAAAACCGAATTAAAACCCATATAAATGCACGTTTAAGATTTATATTATGATTGAAAGTTTTTATAATTGAGTGGAAAAACATAATAAAATGATTAAATTCTAGTAAAAGTGATTAAAAGCCAAGTTTTATTTGTCGCTGGAATTGGCATGATTCCGGCCGGTCACACGCCTGAGAAACGTGAACATGACTGGAAGGAGGGATTGGGATTTGAAACATTAGGCTCTTGACATGAATGGTCCTTGTGGTTTAACTTTCATATATATACTAAGTAATAACTTAACAAAGTTCTTTATAAAACTTTAACTAATAAGTTAACTTATAACTTTATAGTTTTTTATAACTTTCTCACTTTTAATAACTTGTAACTTTTATAACTTTTTTTTAAAAAAAATGAAGTTTTAAACTTTTCAACTTTTAAAACTCTTACAAGTTTATATTATTTATACCTTTGAATCAATTTACATAAATTCCTATGCTCGTATTTGAATTGAAACGTGTTCCCATTTCTAATATATATATATAAGAAAAATACAAGTTTGAAAGTATCACGAGATTCTTAATAATTTGTGAACTATGAGAATTTTAAGGATTGAATTTGTACATTCATAATACTAGGAAATTAAAGTTGCAATAATGTTAAAATAAAAGGGACGGATGTCACAAATTCCATCTCTGCCCCTTTCGAACTAATTCACATGGGTCTATTCGGTCTAGTGAACGTTAGGAGCATAGGTGGAAAATACTATTGTCTAGTGATAACTGATGATTTTTCAAGATTTTCTTGGGTGTTCTTCTTAGGTACAAAGGATGAAACATGAAAAATCCTGATCAATTTCATCTCTCAAGCAGAGAACTTGTTCAACACCACTATTAAGAGAATTAGGAGCGATAATGGCACGGAATTCAAAAACAACACGTTTTCAATCTTTTGCATTCACAAGGGAATCAAACATCAATTTACTGCACCATACGAGCCACAAAAAAAATGGAGTCCCTAAGAGGAAGAATAAGCTTTGATAGAAGCGGCACGAACCATGCTAGCTTATTCAAAGCTTTCCGTCCACTTTTGGGGGAGGCCGTGAATACAGCTTACTATGTTTTGAATAGGGGTTTGACTAGTAAGAAATACAATAAGACGTGTTATGAACTCTTAAACGGTCAAAACCCGAATATCAAAGATTTCGAACCATTTGGGATGTGGTGCACTATCCTAAATATAAAAATCAACCAAAGTTTGGTGAGGTGGCTTGTGTGGAATTTTTCCTTGGTTATGTCCCTGGATCACCAAACAAATGAGTTTTTAATAAATCTAAAGGTGTTGTTGAAATTGTGTTTAACATTGAAACAACTAGTTACACACCTATGGAAACTGCACAGGAGCCCACTTGGATGTTTGATTATGATGTCGTCTTTAAGTCTTTTAATGTTCCTCATACCTTTAATGCAGATCCACCGAGTGATGAAGATATAATAATTAAAGAGGATGATGATGTCACAGTCACACCCAGGTCAATTATTCCAATTACTGCAGGAAAGGATAATTCAGATGCAAATGAGAGCTCTTAGGGAAATAACCGGTCTATTTCCAAAGATGCAGTCACAGAAAGTGAAGATGAACCATTTATGAATCCGTTCGCAACTGATACAACTTCAGATGATGAGGCTAAAGGAGAGATTGGCTCGAACTTGGAAGATGAGTTACCGGTTGACACCACGGTTACAACACGATTAGACAAGGATCATCCAATAGATTACATTCTGGGAGATCCTAATGCAGGTGTGGTTAACAAGTGCTTAAAGTGTTTCATCTCACAAATTGAAGCGAAGGCTTATTAGTTAGCTCTTCGAGAAAATGCATGGGTAGAAGCAATGCAAGAAGAATTCGCTCAATTTAGAAAACTCAAAGTCTGGGAGTTGGTCGATCTTCCTATGGGTGCGCAGGAAATTGCCACAAAGTGGGTTTTCAGAAACAAGAAGGATGACAATGGTGTAGTGGTCAGAAATAAGGCACGGCTGGTTGTGAAGGGAGTTAATCAGCAATAATGGATAGACTTCAATGAAGTGTTTGCATCAGTGGCAAGGATAGAGGCCATATGGCTATTTCTGGCTTTCGAAGCTCTTAAAGGATTCAAAGTGTATCCGATAGACGTCAAAAGCGCCTTTCTGTATGGAAGAGTCCAAGAGCTGGTGTATGTCTCTCAACCACCAGGGTTAACTGATCCAGCATATCCAGATCGGATCTACAAACATGATAAGGCTCTTTGTGGATTACATCGGGCACCTGGGGCTTGGTATGAGACACTATCTACCTATCTCTTAGAAAATGGCTTTGAGAGAGGAAAAATAGACAGTACTCTATGCATTAGAAGGAAAGGTGAAGATTTTCTACTGGTTCAGGTGTATGTTGATGATATCATATTTGGGTCACCAAACGAAGATGCAAGGAATTTGAGAAGGTCATGAAGAAAAAGTTCGAGATGAACGCAATAGGAGAGTTGAAGTTCTTTCTTGGTCTACAGGTTGATCATAAGATAGATGGAATGTTTATCCATCAGACTAAGTATGTGCATGACATTCTTACTAGATTCAAGATGCATGATTGCACAACTTATGCTACTCCTCTATCAGTGAATCACAGACTCGGTCCAGATACTGAAAGTGAGAAGCATGTCGACCCAACAGAGTACAAGGCAATGATTGGTTCACTTATGTATTTAACTGCTTCTAGACCTAATATTATGTTTCCAGTTTGTCTTTGTGGCAGGTTTCAGGCTGATCCAAAGGAGACACACAAGATTGTGGTGAAGAGGATTATGAGATACCTTAAAGGGAAACCTAAATTAGGTCTTTGGTTTCCATCAGATGGTGGATTAGATCTCATCTCCTTCACCGATTCATACTACAGAGGATGCAACCATAATAGGAAATTAACAACCGGCGGATGTCAATTCCTTGGGGGGGGGGGGGATTAGTGTCCTGGCAGTGCAAGAAACAAACCTCTATATCAGTGTCCTCATGCGAGGCTGAATATGTTGCAGCGGGTAGTTGTTATTCACATGTTTTGTGGATACAGTAAAAAATGCGGGACTAAGGTTTGAATTTTCAAAATACTCCCATTATGATTGATAATAATGCCACCATTTAAGTCACCGAAAATCCAACCAACTTTTCTAAATCAAAACATATTTATGTCAGACATCACTTTAAAAGGGGTTTGCTTTGAAAAGAAGATGATTCATTTAGAAAAGTTGACACAAAAGAAAATTTGGTTTATCTTTACACCAAGGCATTCGACAGGGCTCGTTTTAAACTGTTGGTGCAGCTGAACGGGATGAAGAATCCTGAATAATTTTACATTTCCCATAAGTAACTAAAGTTTCTGTATATATTTTCTTAAAAAGAAAAAAACGAGTTGTCACTGTGTAGAAGATAGGATATGAAAGTACATCAGCTGCTAGACTGTCACACTTAAAATCGAATAGAGAACCAAAACTGATAAGTGCGATTGAAGCTCCATCATGTGATATACCAGTAGGCAAACTTACAACACGTCCTTAGCCCATAATATGATACAAACATAACGGACTGTGGTACATGTGGGTCACATAGCATTGGCGTATGATTTTATGGTCTTTAATTTTGCGTTGATATATTTCCAAACTCAAAGGTTTTGGGTCTTTATATTGTTGCAATATGCAGGGGTAACCTGGATGTCCTTCTGCTGCATCTAGATATATGCTGACCTAGGCACAACAAGGATATATTAAAAGAGCAAAAAGAAAAGGAAAATGCTAGAACCTCATAAGCTGTAAGGCAAACTCAAAAATGCCTGAAGCTAAAATACGTACCAAATGGTATTTAACCTAACCCATTTTGAGTTCACACTAGTTATTTTGTTGCATCCAGAAATATGATGACATGTACACTACGGTGATCATACCTTGTAAATCACACGGATAACAACAATATACTCACCTGTTACGATGATGATTTGTGCATACTTTGATCGCGGGGGTATGTCATGTTGTGCGACACATAGTATCTATAGTATAAAACACTTCAATCGTATCAGAAAAGTGACGCCTTGATGACGTGAGTGTAACTTTGTTTTAGTGGATCAACATACTAGTAATCGCCTTGGGCTGTGACTGTGCTTTTGATAATATACCTTTAAGAATACTAACATGTGCTTGCAGTCTTGTTCTAGCTGATATGATCCTTTCACCGGTGACCTCTCAACAAAATAGTGTGTTTGTCTTTTGAATTTATTTTATTTATTTTTATTTTATTTCACCTTTCATGTGTTTTCGTTTATTTTCTATCTTTATAAAAATAAAAAATGACAAAAAGATTTTCTGTTTAACTTCAAGTCTTAATGCACGGGAAATGGTTATTCACTGGGAGTACTCGTCACGTTTGGGAAAACATCTCATTTTCAAACCAACACGTTTTCTTAAAAATCCATGTCACTTGTTTCATTTTTAAATTTAATTGGACTAAGTTCGGCCTAGAATATAACGAATTTGGACAACATCGAAGATGCGCTTTCAGTTGGTATGTTCGCTAAAAGGGTTCGGGTATAAAAGCAACTCAAACAGTCAAAACCTTTCAAAACTCTAAAAATCCACCGTTCAAACTAGCGAAGATACCCACCCACAAGTTGTACATAGTTTTAATCGATTTTATTCTCATAAACACACATGGATCATCTTTTTTTTTTCTTGGATTATTGTTCTACTTTGAAAAACGAATCCAATGATCCATGAAACACAGTATCTGGTCCGTAAACACATCGATTTTGATATGGGTTTTGGGGTTCGGGTATAAACTTGACCAATAAACTATCAAACGACGTTCAAAACTTAAAGTTCTTTCCTTTAATGGCTTAGTCGGACTACTTAGAGTGTATTGTGATGATTGGGTCGTGTTAAAAATGGCAAAATAATAATGGTGTAATTCTGCTTTTCGTCAGGCGAAGATGGCGATTAGCGAAGATGGGGACCTTAGCAAAGATGCTCAGCATCTTCGCTATTCAAGCATCTTTGCTGCTGAGCATATTCGCTTAGCAGCCTTCTTCGTTGATTAGGCTGTGTGTGAGACTTAGTTGTTTTACCACAGCATATCGACTATTTGGACATTACTAATGTTAATCTGTTTGAGTGCACATCATAGCAGAGGCACCTAGATAGTTTCACAGCATTCACAATCACACTATTCTCCAGTTCTTACAAATATATCGCATCAACTACACTATCAGGGCATCTTCCACTGTCTGCTTGACTTATATTAGGCAATTTTGGGACACTACTAAATATGATTGTTGCGCTGAGTCACCAGTGATGCAAACAACACTCAATGATCAGGTTATAGAGTTCAACACGAATGTCGTTCGTTAGGCTCTCAGACTTGGGACAGTAGAACAAGATAATGGTTCAACTGAGTTTCCATCAACTATGAGGATGGGTGCTTTCACTTGTATAGGTTATTTAGGGATATTCAAAAGGTCCAACTTGTGATAAGTTACATGTTTGGTTAGTGGATGTTACTTATGGATGTGTTGATTGTTTTCTTTTCTGCTCGCAAAACGGGAGTAGATGCTATGGGTGCAGGAATTTAGTCTGTTATTCTTTCTTTAGTCTATAACAAGCCGTTTAGTTTTGCTCGGATGATCATGTACTTGTTGGAGTTGCAGACTAGGGCATCGAGGAAGCTTCGGTTCTTACTTTATCCCAGGCTCTTGACATTGATTCTCAAGCACCTACTTCCCAACTTTCCAGATGTTCCGCCCTTTGTTCAGGTAGGCACAGTGGATCCTCGGACACTTGCAGATTGTCATACTAACAATCTCAGGCGACCAGAAAACGAACGACCATAGGAGACAACCTTTTTTGGAACAATTATCGAGCCAGAATACATACCACCACTGAGTAATGATTGGTTTTGTAACATCACGAATTTTTCCCCAATTATTAAAACACCACTTTACTTATATTAAACTTCTCTTGTACAAGAATAACCATGTCTAAATCTCATTTATTTCAAAATATATTAATAATAATATGATCAGATTTTTATATATATATATATATATATATATATTAATGTGTATTAATACATATATACTTGTCAAGATTAATATTTATTTTCAAAAAAAAAAAAAAAACATAACAAAGCTACATCTAAACCAAACCAAACCCACCCCTTGAGCCCAACAAATCCATCCCAAACCTAAGCCCAGGCTGTGAGCCCAACAGCTGACCGGCCCAATCCCCTGAAAACCATGACCCGGCCCAAGACCCTTTCTTCCTTCCTTTTCCATCGATGTGCAGACCCCCCCCCCCCCCATTTTGACTAAGAAACCTTCAATGTTGACCATATAATCAAGCTATAGATTTGGAAACAATTCGTAATTGACCTCGTTTGATGACTGATACAATCTTTCCATTGATAATCAAGCAATTAATCGTGATTTACCAGCTTAATCCAAGCATATATTACGCGTTTTTGACCATGGAAGGTCAACCCTTTGATCCTTCCATTTTAATCACGGCACTATAAATTAAACCTACCATTCTACTCTGAATTCGCCGAAAAACATATCCTCACTCTCACATTCTTCTGATATTATCTCGTTCGTGCTCAATCAAAAGCGTTTGACTTTCTGTCGACTCGATTCTTGGATAACTACGGGAATTCTAGGTACAAATCAGACTCGTGTTTTTATTCTTTGTTGTTATGCGACTGATAACCCCATGATTTCTGGGGTTATCGTTTGATAATTAGCCGTATTAGAAAACTAGGGTTCATAAAGTCACGAATTGGGGAAGATGATCTAGTGTAGTGTCTGTTCATATATTTTAACAAACGAAAACTAATACCAACTGATCAGCAGATCAGTTGGTAGGCTCGAGCTTGGATAAACATCGAACCGGCCTACGGACAGGGTTCGAATCCCACAAGCAACCAATTTTTTTAACACCTTTTATATATATATATATATATATATATTTAACCTTTTAATCCTTTAAAATAGTTTTTAAAACACCAAAAGAGGTTTATAAATTCTATAAAAATTATTTTATGTTATTCTAATGGTAAAGTTTATCATATAATTTTTAGTTTTTCAAAAATCATTTATTTAATATATATAAAATATATTACGAGTTTATTCTATTATAATTATAAAATTCTATAAATATATCAAAACGATTTTATAAAATTCCACAAAAATTATCCTAAATTTATAAAACAATAAACATTCCAGAAATGATTTTTATTTCTGAAAAATCATTTATTTAATATTTTTAATTAGTTTTTCATTATTTTTGCATCAAAATTTCACATAAATTATTATTAATCATTTAGATCAGAAATATAAATTTTTGATTTGAAATTTATAATTTTTAATATTTTTAAATATTAAGTCTATAATTTTGTCAAATAATTATTAATATATAAATATTCATTAATTAAGAAGATAATTTTATAAAAATTATTTTTACATTTGTTACGATATAATTCAATTACTTTTAGATAATTTTGGCCAGAAAACATTTTCATTAATTATTTCTTTATTTATTCAAATTTAATCATAACCAATTATTAATCCCCAAATTAGGAACCCTAGCACATTTTAGACTAGAAAACTTAGAATTATTAAGTTTTCCTCAACACCTATTTATTACCTTGAAATAGGGTGATATTTGGATACACACAAGCCACATTTACTTATATAACAAGGGACATCATTCTAACACTAAGGTGAGTTTACATAGCCCCTTTTTCTGTTTTACATTTTGGGGTGAAACATGTTTAAACATTTTATACACTATCATTTACTCATTCTTACATTGTTGAAACTTGTGATTCAATTACACTATCATTTACTCATTCTATCATTTGACTGTAACAAAAAGACACAGTACAATCATTAACATTGATCAAGCCGACTGTTTAGATTATAGTGTTATAGGTCTGACAAACCCATCCCCCCGCATAAATTCAGGGATGATCGATAACAGTTACACTTTTACTAACTTGCGAGTTAGGTCTCAGTCGACACAAGGTTTGATTGTACAAAAGACGCATTGTTACATGTCGGACTCATATTTTATCATTTTTCATTATTATACTTCAACTATGATTGCAATACAACATATTGCTTTCAACTATATGCAAAACCTATGTATTCTCACCAACTTTTGTTGACCCAAAATATTTTCAAACTTAACATGTTTCAGGTTCTACTTGTTTGAAGATTAGAGTTAATGCTTGAAGATGTGTAGCTTGTATTTTTCATCTTGAGATGTGCAAATTCTTAGAACAATTATATGTAATTTATTTAGATCATTTAATGAAATTTATTATTCACCATGAGCTACTGAACAATCCTCAATACGTGACATCCCGATGTTTCCGCCATCGGTTGGGGTGTTACAGGTTTGACCCACCGCAGGAACAACAAGATCCACAACTACCACCTACTGTAGTTCAAGTTCAGGAACCTGCACCAGTTATTCAGCAACAACAACAACATGTACAGGAACAACTAATGGTTGAAGTATAGGTTCAAGAGCCTGTTGTTGAACAACCTGTTTAACAACGAGTAGGGGTTATTGAAGAATATGTACAACCTCTACAACAAGATGTGGGAAGATCAGGTCCTTCTGGCACATCGAATGTAAGAGAAGGGTCATCTAAAGATTTTGATCTTCCTAGTTCGGGTGAGGAAGAGGATGAAGAAACAAATTCTCATGATGATGTTATAGTACCAGAGTCACCGCCGCATTCAGTCCCTCCTACTGAGGCTGTGGGTGACAAGAGGAAGAAGGATGATGACAACCTAGACAAAGACTATCAACCGAATGAATCATATGATGATGATGACGAGACACCTCTTGTTTGACCTAAGAAGAAACATAGGGTTTTTCAGCAGCGAGGATTGTCATTCGTGAACCGGTTATCTCAGAGCCTGTTCAGGCTAGTTCACAGATATCATCAGCAACAACGGCAGTATCACCACACGTACAAGTTACTACCACACCACTTTCTTCATCTGTCTCAAATATGCTAGTGACAACCATAGTGCCATTCATTGGGCACGTTGGTGAATCTGCACTTGGGGTCTCTACACCTCCAAGTTTACCAGCTACTCCCAAGTGGTGTCTATGTTCCAGCCACTGCAGGATTCGAGTTTGATATTTCTAACCTTGACTTTTCATTTGATTCTTCTCTACCAGACGGGGAAATGATAACAAGGTTGGAGCACAGGGTTGCTGAATTGAATGCTCAGGTGATGATGAGTATAAGATAATCACCAATCTTGTGCAACAAGTTACAGCAGAGGGCACAGGCTCATGATCGTGCCTTGATACAGTCTCTTCTCAGGCAGAATGTAGATTTGATGAAGCAATTGATGGCTCAGGGGGAGACATCATGTAAGGGAAATGAGCTGAGAACTAAAAGGTGTGAAGATGATCCAGACAATAATCCCAACCGTTCTTGGGGAAGTGAGCCACCAAGGGCTTCAATCACACTTGGGATGCTTGCTATCACTCAGGGGGAATCTAGTAGTGCGGCAGGGCAATCAGGGACAGATAAAGGGAAACTGCCAGTTGATACGGAGCCAGTTTTGCCTACTTTCAAAGAACTTTTTCCAGAGTCTGAGTTTGATTTTGAGGCACTACTTTAAGATACAGAGTGCACAGAAAGATTGACTGAGACTGATTTACTATAAGAAGAATCAGATCATGAAGATGTGTTTGATTTAGAAGAAGGTGAGTTTATACCAGACAACTTGGATGATTGTAACCCGATTGAGGGTGAATCAGAAGTTGAGTTAGGTGAAGGAGTTAGTGAGGTTGTAGGACCAAAGAAACCTTTCACTGAATCTTCTATTGAAGGTTGTGATAAAGAGGTGGAAGATGATCTGGAGGAGATGAGAAAGAAGATTAATGAAGAGAACATTGAGCAGGTTTCAGTTACATAGAGGTTAGAGGAATCCAGAGGATGCAAAGAAAGAGTATTAGAAGAAAATGAAGGAGCTATGGCACATGAAGCTGCTCAAGCCGCTCAAGTTTTTGCAGGATTATGATGCTTCTAACTCCAAAAATTATGCTAGTGGCATTATTAGCTGGTTCTTTGATTTTGAGTTGAAGCTCTCTGTGATTAAGAAATATGATGGAGTTCAGTATCTACCTCATAAGTTCAAGTCTTTTCATTCATTACCTTTGTTAAAATTGAGGGACTTGGCGAAGTGTAATTTGATTAATCTAGGTTATGATGGTAGAGCGAATGTGTTGGAGAGGACACTGAGGCAAGAGATCAAGGACAACAAATTTAAGTACTTCAAGCCGCTGAAGGGGATGCATGTGTTTGACAAGACGCGCATTGATTCAAGAACGAACAAGCCTTAGGTCAAGATGTATTACAAGCCAGTCAAATGCTTGAAGAAGGTTCCTTTGAAGAACTTGCCTCATAATATTTTGGGTGATTTGAAGTGGTGGTACGTGGATAGTGTTACAACAAAAGCTGTGATTGAAGATCATAATGAGAAATGTTTGCTGAGAATCTATGATCAGATGCATTTGGCTAATTTTTCAAGAGCCGACTTGAAGAAGTTGTACAAGCAGTCGATATACTACAGGGATGATTGGAGGCATCATGGATACCGCTATTAGAGTGTTGTGGATTTGTGTGTGAAGAAGAAGCTACATGCTGGCAGCCATTGGCATTACTTGGATAATTGAAGTTGCTAGTGTAGTGAAGATCTATAGAGCATTCAGTAAGGGGGAGTTTGTTGATGCATCTCGGTGTGACAAATGCAGCTCTAGATTAATATCATTTTTGTGGTTGATATATTAATTGTAACGTACTTGTTAGTGTTATAATAACAAGTATGATAATCGTTTTGTACCCTAGCGAACATAGACCACTAGCAAAGATGGGCAGCTAGCGAAGATGTTGAGATAATCAACATTTTCGCTATACGCCCATGTTCCCTAAACAGTCGGCCCATGCATGTATAAATAGCATGCATTGGGGTAGTAGGCTAGGGTTGTTGGTTTTGTTCTGTGGAATATTGGTTGTAATCTTTGTGGTAGTTAATCAAAGATTCCATGCGTTTATAAGTATTCTATTGTGTTCGGTTTTGTTTCGATTCTTTAGTTGCATAAATGTCTATTAAGGGATTCCGCATCTTGTAACCATTCCAAGGACCTACACCAATATTTTTGGCTATATTAGATTTGCTAAACTTTTTCATAAAATACTCCCTTAAATTTTATAATTTATAATTATATGATATTGAATTAAACCTTACCAAAACAAGAATTTATGAAATTTCAACAACTTCATATGTTTTTATTATATAAAAACAAATATATACAAGTAGAAACATTTTCTGCTTTTCTTACTAGGTTATGCAAATAAGCAGTTTTCATTATTTAACCGGTGTAATACATGAGACTTTAACCTACTATTTAATAAAGGGTAAACTGCCAAAATCGTCCCTATGGTTTGTTGAAAAATTCCACTTACGTACAAATTTTTGGTTTTTTGTCAAAGTCGTACAATGGTTTCAATTATTTGTCATTCTTGTCCCTGGAACTAACTCCATCCAGTTAGTGCCAGTTAAGTTAGGGGTAATTCTATCACAAAATTACCCCTGACTTAACTGGCAACAACTGGATGGAGTTAGTGCCAAGGACGAGAATGACAAATAATTGAAACCATTGTAGGATTTTGACAAAAAAACCAAAAGTTTGTACGTAAGTAGCATTTTTCACCAAACCACATAGACGATTTTGACAGTTTACTCTTTAATAAAATAATTATTTTATTAGGGTGGTGGGTGTGGCATTCAGATAGGGACTTGGGACACCCTACCCGCTCGGCTACACTAGACACTGTGTCGTGAGCAGGGAGTTGTGGGTAGGAGAGTGCCGAAGTGGGTGGTTGGTGTGTGTGAGTGAGGTGAGGGATATTAAGAGCTAATGGGTAGTATCTCAACTAAATTAAGGTTTTTTAGAGTAGTTTATGATTGTAATGAGTTGGCAATGTGTGATTACGAGAACCTAGGTTAGTCTTTATGACCACGCCCTCCACCATATATAAGATATTTTATAAGAAATAGTTTATATGTTTTATTTTTGTGTGTAATTCTAAATACAATAACAAAAATATAATTAAATATATTTGTAATTATGTTAAAACATTATAATAGAAGTTATAATAGTAGTAGTACTAAGATTTTAGGTATAACAAAAATAAAAGGTAATTTAAAAAATAGAATAATAAATATATATAATTTGATAATAATAATAATAATAATAATAATAATAATAATAATAATAATAATAGTAGAGAGAAAAAAAAAACTTAGATGATATAAAAGTAAATATGATTTTTTATATTATTATTATTATTATTATTATTATTAATGAGTGGTGGGTGGTAGTGATGAAAGTTGGAGATGGTTGGTGGGTGGGTTAGAGTAGAGAAGATGAGATTGGTGGGGTAGGTTTCGGTAGTTAAAACTTTACTGGAGGGAAGATTTCGGCAATTGAAACTTTAAAACGTGAATGAACGATATTACCCATTACTTAACTGTGATTACCTAGATGACGTTAGTGCCAAGGACAAGAGTGACAAATAATTGAAACCATTCGACGATTTTGACAATAAAAAAAAAAAAGTTTGTACGCTGGCATTTTAACCAAATCACATGGCAATTTTGGCAGTTTACTCAAAATAAAGGTAATTTAAAAAAACAGAGTAATAAATATATATAATTTGCTAATATAATAATAAATATATTTAATTTGCTAATATAATAATAATAATAATAATAACAAAAGAGGAGAGAAAAAAAACCTTAGACCATGTGTAATCGAAGCAGTATTTGGGCGTGGTTGGGGCTAATAACGCCCTCACGTTATTTCAACACTGCCCCCTAGCGGTTATTAGGGGCGCTATTTTGCGGGGTGGGGGGGGGGGATTTAAAATTTTCATCGCGTTTTCAATTTTGTGTTGGCCAATCATGTTGCAGCATTCTCCAATGGCTCTTTTTATTTTTGAATGGCTAGTTTATTTTTTGAACGGTAATATTATATATATATATATATATATATATATATATATATCTTGTACATTACCCCTCAAACCATAAAAAATACACACTTCAACACTACGCATACTTGTATATGGGAACACGACCAATATAAATGACGAGTATCTAAATCTAGCTGAGAAAACCACACGCGATACCTTGGAGCATTTTTGTCAAGGTACACATAAATACATGATATATATTTATTTTTAAAGTAATACTACATGTATTTTAATAATACTTTATATGTAAATTTTTTAAAGGTATAATACAATTGTACGAACCGCGTTATTTGAGAAGGCCAACATGGTACGATCTACAAAAAATATATCAGGTTCATTCAGATGTACATGGTTTACCGGGAATGATAGGGAGTATAGATTGTCGCCATTGGCCGTGGTATATTTGTCCAACCGCATGGCGAGGTCAACACACATAAGGTGACCAGGGAGAACCAACGGTTATTCTTCAAGCGATGGCCTCATACGACCTTTGGGTTTAGTCAGCTTTCTTTGGCGTCACGGGGTCATGCAATGACATAAACGTTTTTGAGCAGTCGCCTCTATTGGAGGATTTCATTTTAGGTAGAACACCAAAGGCATCTTTCTTTGTTAATGGAAACTACTACCCACACGGGTATTTTTTGGGCGATGCAATATATCCCAATTATTTGATTATCGTGAAGACGTTTAGTAATCCGTACGATGAAAAAGAGCTCATTTTAAGAAAGTTCAAGAGTCTGCGCGAAAGGACATTGAGAGATGCTTTGGGGTTCTTCAGTAGCGTTGGCATTATTTGAGAAATCCTTGTCATGCATGGACCAAAGCGAAAATGAGAGACGCTATGTATGCGTGTATAATCATGCATAATATGATATTAGAAGATGAAGGAAAGACGATCCGTCAAAATTATATACCGGAAGCCGAAACGGAAATGCCTCAAGCGGACATGCCTCAAAGAATACAGAACGCCATTGAAGTGCGTTGTGAGGACACACATAATGCTTTAGCGATGGATATGATCCAACATGCGTGGTCGGTTCGGCATATACCAGAAGAAGGGGAGATGACGATGAGAAAGACGGCGACGAGGAAGAAGACGACGAGTTTTCCTTAGACGTGGTCGATTCTCTCAAAAATCACACCAAGATCTTCATCTAATTACTTAAAAATTCTAAATAACTAAAGTTTAATGACATAAAGAAAAAAATGAGACACATCATATGAAATGGCTGCAAATCTCGAAATATATTCACTCTCTTAATTCTTTTTTTTTTAAATATGTTTATTTTATAGTATTACTAGTGAGATGCCTGCACGTTGCGGCGGGAAACAACATTTATAACGGTTTCGTTAAGCCATAATCAATTAACAAGAATATTTGTTTTGATGTGTTGCATAATTATTAGAGGAGCTTGAACTGCATTAACCACAATCGAAACATTCGAATCCTATGTGCTAGAGGAAGTGCAAGCACATGAATATATACATAGCAATAATTATGAGAAACACTAAGCAAAAAATTAAGGTGATCATGACGAACCGGGAAGTTACACACATAACCACAAACCCTAATTGTAAGCACATTGGTGATTGTTCGGAAATACATAATCTAATCTGAAATTGTGAAACAATGTTAATTCAACGTTTATAAAAGACAGATACGTTGGTTGGTTTTAGGTCGTTTTTGTTTCAATTATTACTTAACCCTAATATATTTTTTTAATTGAAAACACTATAACAATACTATATTCAAATTAAAAAGACTGCAATGTTCGTTTATACGGTGTAATAATACTAAGTAAATATTAAGAATGAAAAAATTATGCACGTTTAAAAATCGTGGGGGTAGTTGGTTAAAATAACGGTACGAAAATGTAATTGCTATTTAAATAAATAAAATTTGAGTAAATTTGAGGGGACAAATGTGTAAGTATTATATAAAAGACATATGGTGTGTTGTACTCTAAGCAAATATAATTGTAAAACTTAAATATTAAGAGGTCATTGGCAAATGTATTATAATATAATATTGATAATATAGATAGTATAGATTGGTTATTACTTAACCCTAACATATTATTTTTTAAATTAAAAAAAAAAAACTCTAGCAATACTATACTCAAATTAAAAAGAAAAAAATGCTCATTTATACAATGTAATAATATTAAGAAAATATTAACATGTGAAAAAGTTATGGACGTTTAAAAATCGTGGGGTAGTTGGTTAAAATAAGGGTAAAAAGTGTAATTATTATTTAAATAAAAGGAATTGAGTATAGTTGATGGGACGAATATGTATGTATTGTGTAAGTAGTTAACTTATGCATTGTGTGTTGTAGTTTAAAAATTTATACATGTACAACTTGAATTTTAAGATATCAATGAGAAATGTATTAATAAAGTTTAGATGATTTAAGTTCATTTTCCTTTTTTTATTTTGGTTATTGCTTAATCCGAACATATTTTTAAAAATAAAATAAAAACTATAGCAATACTATACTCAAATTAAAAAGAATAAAATGCTCTTTTATATGGTGTAATAATATTAGGAAAATATTATCGTTTGAAAAAGTTATGGACGTTTAAAAATCGTGGAGGGTAGTTGATTAAAATAAAGATGCAAAAGTGTAATTAGTATTTAAATAAACAGAATTGAGTAAAGTTGATGGGGCAAATATGTAAGTATTATATAAAATTATAATATAGTATAGATAGATAATGGATGAAAACTGTAACTAATAAAAAATATATGTGCAAGTTATGTTTGAAAAGACATAAATACTCTTAAAAAGTAGTTACTACATCCATTTTGTGTTGTACTTTAAACATTTATAATTGTATTACTTAAAAATTAAGAGGTCCTTGTAAAATCTATATTTATATCTATATCTATATCTATATCTATATCTATATCTATATATATAATAAACCAAAGCTATTTTAATAACATGGCATTTAAAGAAAGTATTCTCTCTATTGAGTGTGCCATGTGTCATCCCATGTGGCAAGACCTTTATTTTATAAAAATAATAATTTAAAATTTAAAAACAAAATTAGATTTTAACTCTAATGTTTCCTCCCATAACTTTTAAACGTTAATATTTTTTATACACGTGATTTTTTAGAGAAAAAAAATTACACCAAATTAACGAGCTTTTTATTATCTTTCCAACAGGTACCATAGTGCTATATAAAAAACGGAGAAAGAAAAAACGACTATTTTTTTGTGTGGTTAGTTTTAATATTAGAGTTATACATTGTTTAAGGTTATGCACTAACATTGGAGATGCATTGTTAATTATTTTAGGTTAAGTGCTATCCGAAGCTTTCCTGCATGTAACTGTAAAACGCATCAGTCTATTTCAGGTGTAAAGTTGATATTTCAAATTAGATTTTTCAACCCGGTACGCTCCCGGGATATAATCTAGTGTTTTATAAGATAGTATAGATGAAGGAAAAAGTACATAAATTAGTTAGCGGGTTTCGTATTGTAGACTACTAATAATTTTAATGCAAGATAAAAATTATATTTTATGTAGCAGATAAATAATCAGAAGCAACTTGTAGTAAGAAAGATATAACTACATTGTCAGTTATGGTGTTCCTTGTCATATTCATAAAGATTAAGATTAATAACTATTTTTTCTTAACTAAAACTAAAAAACTTTATAACAAACAAATTATAGAAATAACTGTTATTTATTTATAAAAAAGAGTAAAATACAAAGCCAAATTAATGGATTGAATGAAAATAAAATAAAAAATAAAAAAACTACAAAACCGTACCTAGATACAAACCAAGGGACTATTATGATAAGTTACACTTATAAAAAAAAAAATTAAATTGTTACCCTAATAAGCATTTTCAAAAAATACAAAGCAAATGGATGAAAATCTGTAAGGAAAATGGACAAAAAACCCGA
Source organism: Ambrosia trifida (assembly GCA_028751855.1). NCBI lineage: Eukaryota > Viridiplantae > Streptophyta > Magnoliopsida > Asterales > Asteraceae > Ambrosia > Ambrosia trifida. The sequence goes on from CM054122.1 coordinate 161,044,937, forward strand.
CAAAGCCACACCCACGCCCTGCAAAATTTGGGCCCCAACTCACAAAACCCTTCATTATTGCCCCTTTTTTCACTTTTGGAACTTACTTTTTCTATTTTTTTATTTTTAACTCTTATATTTTTTCTACCTTTTTACTCTAATTTGATTCTTTTTTACAGTTTGAGGTGACCCATCATCAACTTTTATGATCTTCTGTAATGAACAAAAATCTAAACCCACAAAATTGGCTCATAAACAATCATTATATTTATGTGGTAATTCGTTTACATAATTATTATTTTGCTACATCATCAAACTCTTTTACTATGATTTCAGTCTTATTTATTTTCTAAGTAACGTACACAACATAAACTGATTTTGTTTCGTATTTTTTTAGATTTATAACATGTACAAACACGATTAAAAAAGGAAACACCTAGGCGAAAATCGTCGATTATAGAGTTTACGATACAAAAAAATATACATTATAAAGTCTAGAAAGTCAAAAAAAATTAAACAAGAAAACCTTAAACGAATGATTTTGGGCCCGACAGCTTGGCCAATCACGTAACTCCGTCATCTTTTCGGAATAATTTCTTGAACAACTTGCAAAATTTGGAACTTCTCTAGGACCAAAAGTTTGAACTTCATAACTTTTCTTAAGCAATTGCATGCTCAAAAGAACTTCAAAATTTTTCCTAGCCAAAATTTGGAACTTTCCTAGGCAAATGTTATATCAACATTTTGTGCTCGTGTTAATTTCCATACCTCAATGTTATAAGTTGTCAAAAGGGATGAACCAATGGCATGTAATGGTTCCATCACATTTGAAACTTTGAGACATTGTGTCAAGCTTATATGAACCAAGTGATTTAAGACCATAATCTTATGTGTGTAACAAGATATTGATTGTTGTCACAAGGGTTTTTGAATATGTTCAAATTGTTCATTGATTAAACTTACTAATGATAAATTGTTCAACATAGTCTCTAGAAATATCACCAAGAGACAAGACATTTTTTTTTGTAATCTAAAAGTAGTTTTATTGACAATTGTGTTTTTAACCGCTATGATTTTTATTAAACCAGACCTTCAACAAATAGCCTAAGGGCAAGTGTAGTGGGCGAGGAAATTCACGCCCCCTGGTCCACTTTTAGTTTATTTCATTGGCTGATCAAAAAAGAGGGGAAAGAAAAAGCTCAAATCCAGCGTGAAATTTTTCACGCACATACCCATTTTTACCCATAACGCCCATGGGGGCCGTGTGCAGGGCATTTTGGGGCGTGGTGGAGGGGGAAAACGTTCAATTCCACATACACTACACGTGATATACCACTACACATGGTATAAGTAATTAAATTATGAAGATGTGCATGGTGTGGTTGTTAAATTAAGTTTATATAATATAATATAAATAAATTAAAGAGAAGATAACAATTTAAAGGGAAGATGATATGATTGAGAATTGAAAGAAGAAGTTAATGAAGGATTGGTCCACTGGTGTCTGCAGAAGCAGAAGAAGAAAGAGACCACCATTTATTTACTTTCTCTTTCTCAATCACACAAAAAACTGTGGTGTAGTGTGCCCTTCTGCAAACTCTCTGCCACCTTCCCATGCTTTCAGTTTCACACCAAACCTATTATGTCTTTTACCTTCTTTCTTTTGTGATCTAATCGATGCTTTTTTTTTTTAAATAAATAAATATTTTTTTCTTTTTCTCTCTCACACACTAATCACACCTCCATAAAACACACACTCACTCACTCTCTGCAAACTTCACCTTCCTCCATGTCTGTGCATTGGTACTTGCTTATTATTTAAATCCTGCTATCTACTCCTGCTGTTACTGTATATGTATGTGTGTATGAGTGTGTGTGTGTCCACTGTACTGCATGCAGTATCTGACCACTAGAAAACCATGATCCAGGTTTACAAGTCATCTCTTTCTCTCTCTCTCTCTCTCATCTTCTTCTTTTAGGGTTAGGGCTTGATCCACTTTTTACATAAGCTAATCTTGTTATTATAATAAGTTATCTTAACCCGATGGATCATGTGGTGTTTCATAAAATGAGGTCTGTTCCTTTTTAATCTTTAGATAAGTGGATTGACAGAAACATATAAGGTTGACCATATTATTTTAAAAAAACATGTATACATATGTAGAAGTAATAAATATTGATCACATATCAACATAAATATTACTTACCTACAAACACTATCAGGGGGAAGCTTAAGAAGGACCTGATGGGCCCCTACCCCCACCGTATTTTAGCATAGTAGGGTAATTTTCTCCGTTTTTGGTTGAAAATTTTGTATATATTAAGTGCGGGCGTCACCGATTTGATTTTATCTTACGTAAATTTGAATCTCGTGACTTTCGGCCTCACCATCTTAAAATTTAAGCTTCGCTACTGGGCACTATCTTACAAACCTGTAAGAGCATTCACATTTGGTCCACCAATTATATAGGGTGGGTGTAAGTGGTTGTGAATAGAGGAGAAAGAAAATATTTGGTGGAAGCCCTGTTCATCACTATATTTGGGAGGACACTGTTCACCACTATTTATATTTTAATATTTTTGTAAGTGGATGTGAGTGGAGAGAGAGAAAATATAATAATAAAAGTATGAAAAAGTATTATTTATTTAAGAAAGAGAGAAAATTTTGAGGTAAAATAGTGAATTTAGTGTAATTTGATAGGAGAAATTTGGTTCCCTTGATAGCCTGATGGGAATGCTCTAAAGCTAATGGGTATGGGGATAGGTCTCTAAAGAAAGACTACCTTCCACATTATATGTCACATCATTATTAAGGAGGGTAGTCTTCCTTTTTAAAATAGATAAGAGTGTGCGGATGGTCCTTCTCTTTTTTTATTATTATTTATTTTAAATCTAATTCAAGGTAATAAATAAATATAAAAGTAAAATAAATACTAAAATTAGTAAAAAAGTTGCAATGAAAAAACATAAAATTAAAAAAAATACAAGATTACCTAAACTCGACGCCTTTCTTTTGGAAAAGTCGAAACATCGATCGACATTATTTTGAATTCCTCAACCGCTGTCGCTTCTTCTATCAACTTGAGCTTTTCGTTCTTCACCCGTAGCTTTTCGGTTTGCGTCCTGTTAAAAGCTTCCATTTGGGCCGTTAAACAGTCAAGCTTGGGACGTGGCTCCTCCTCAATCGGTGACTCATTAAACTCCGTCTCCTCGTTTATATCGATGTTGCATTTGCATATATTGCATTGGATTAAATTGGGTAAGCGTTTGGGTTTTGTTGATAACTAGACAAAGCCCTAAACGGTGGTACTTGTTGCGAAAGAGGCAAATCTAGTATCGGGGTGTAACAACTCTCCGTTGTATTCGGGTTGTTTGGGTTGGATAGGTTGAATGTATTCATGAGTTATTTTAGAGTAGAGATTGTTTTTATAAAAAAATAGAAAGACTTGGGTTGAGGTAGAGAGAAATTTTATAAAAACAAGTGATGAAATGGGTTGGTTTATATGACTTGAAAACGGGTTCTTTTTTTTATATATAAACTAGCCATTGGAATCCAACGGTATAATATTAATTGTTTGGCCCGTACCCAACGTTATACATAAGCCGTTCAAGATGGAAGACACCCCACGAGAGTGTTGTGGACCGTCCCAAATGACCCAAAATGGATCGGGAACGAGCCCCACACCCTATAGCCTAATCTTGCACCTACACTTTACTTTTATCATGAACCATGTAACAATATTTGCAGCACTTCTTTCAACCACCCTATATTTTTTTATTTTATAATTAAACACAAAAATAACCGAATTTTAATTTTAAATAAAAATAAAGTAAACCAAATATCTTTTATTATGAAAACAAATACTCTTTTAGTATAAATATATATTACAATAAATCCCCTTATATAAAAAATATATTAAAACAATTACCCTTTTATTATAAAAAAAACATCTACAGATAAAATAATTATAAATGCCCTTTTATTATAAAAATATAAAAAATATATAATAATTAAATATAATAAAATGAAGTTGGTAGGGAAACGAATCACCGGCTGCCACTACACCGGGTGATTGTAGGTAATAATCCTATAGTATTCGTCTTTGCATCTAGAATAAGAGCCCCATGGTCATGATCGATTAGTACTGCAAGTACATAACTCCAATTTTGGACTCGAACATGCGGCGATTTCTAGGGTTTAAGGGAAGAAGATGATGTGGATGAAGTTTAAAGAGGAAGATGGTAACGGTCATATCATCTCCTTTCATCGGGTACCATTGCTTGTTCAACATACCCATTAAATCTGTTGTATAGGTGGTGGCGGTGTACCCGCTTCAGGTATATCCCCGTAAACACTTAAAGCATTCACAATAAGTTCTCCATCCTTATGCACATATTAAACTAAAAATTATTATATTTTCTTTCTCATTTGTAATTAAATAATACCTTTTAACATTTATCATTATTTTTACTTTCTCACTCGCTCATAACTATTTTAAAAAATAAATGTGGGAATATGTTCACCTAAATATGTTGTTGAATACTAGGTTTCCCATCTCCTCTTCATCACTAAACTCTTTAGTAACTAGTTTAGTTATTTTTACAGAAGTTTGATTTCATCTAAATGTGTTTTTGTGACACCCGACAAACTCAGGTTAATACTTTTAACAAACATATAAGTCTACCTTAGCAAAACATTTTACAAATGTACTTAACTGGGTTAGTTGAGTCAGTTCGATGATTCGGGGAATCATCGGGAGTTGGTTCATACTTGCATAATGCTATAATTGTCCATAGTTCAATGATTCGTGGAATCATTGGGGAAACACACACGTACACACGAGTCTTGGGTCTCGTTCTTGGTGAAACTACATAATTGAGATAACTTATCAAGTATTACATGTCCATGATCGATTAATAACTTGTGAATGCATAATTTGGTGGTTTGATGTGTTAACATGTGTTAAAATAGCTAAATTGGGTCGTGGATCGAATGGGAAGATGAAGCTTCTCATTCGCATGGGAAATCACCCATTCTCACGGTTTAGCGTGCGAATGGAAGCAGACTATAAATATATCTCTTTGCCTCATTTTCATCATTTCACAACCCTAACTCGCCCCCAAGTGCTTTCTCTCAAACCCAAACTTATAGAAATAAGTTTTTGCCCTTATTTCTTGGAACCTAAGGCTATAACAAGTTTTATATCAATATCAAGTGAAGATTCAAGGTGTGTAAATCATCTAAACCCTTTCAAATACATTTTTATACATTTTTTTATAAACGCTAAGTGTCCAAATATGATTATAAAGAGTTTTCTTAAATAAAAATCTTTCTAACATCTTTCTAAAATAGATCTAGACCTAAATAATGAGTTTTCTTACAAAAACCCAAGTGTAAATGATGTTGGTGACTATCTTATGTGTTTGGTATTGATGAAATGATGTGTGGAGACTGTCTAGATGATTTAGGACTGATTTGGAACATGATGTGTTGATGTATGAGGGATTAATTAGTGTTTTGTGAACTTTTACCCATTTTGGGGGGGTTTATGTTCAAAACCTAGGGTTTCGTTATATCAGGCCGAGATCGTTTGCTTTGATAAGATTGTTCGACTTCCACTTCACGATGGCGTGATTTTATCAGTTTTCGGTGAGAAGAGTGGTGTTCCTTTGAGTATCATTTATTGTATGAAGGCCTACAAGTATCTTCGGAAAGGTTATACCGCCATTTTGTCACTCGTTTCAGTATCATCTGCGGAAGAGAAGAAGATTGAAGACATTCTTGTTGTACGTGACTTTTATGATGTATTTCCTAAAGATTTTCCTAGTCTTTCGCCTCAATGTTAGGTTGAGTATCGTACTGATCTTGCACCTAGTGCAGCCCCTATCGGTCAAGCCCCTTATCGTCTTGCACCTTCCAAAATGCAAGAATTATCCAACCAGTTGCAGGAGTTATTGGAGAAAGGTTTCATTCAGCCTAGTTCATCCCCGTGGGGAGCCCCGATCCTGTTTGTCAAGAAGAAAGATGGGAGCCTTCGTATGTGTATCGACTACCGTGAACTTAACAAGGTGACGATCAAGAATCGTTATCCTCTTCCCCACATTGATGATTTATTTGACCAGCTTTAGGGTTCCAACTATTATTCAAAGATTGATTTAAGGTCCAGGTACCATCAGCTTAGAGTTCATGAAGCCGATATTCCGAAGACTGCCTTTCGAACCCGTTATGGCCATTTTGAGTTCTTGGTCATGCCTTTCGGTCTCACCAATGCCCCAGTAGTATTTATGGATTTGATGAACCGTGTTTGCAAGCCTTACCTTGATAAATTCGTCATTGTTTTCATTGATGGCATCCTGATCCATTCCAAGAGTAGGGTGGACCATGAAGAACACCTATGACTTGTCTTGGAACTCTTACGGAGAGAACGACTCGATGCCAAGTTCTCTAGATGTGACTTCTGGTTGTGTGAAGTCCAATTCCTTGGTCATGTGGTGAATGAACTGGGAATTTATGTCGATCCAGCTAAGATAGAAGCCATCAAAGACTGGGAACCACCGAAGACGCCAGCTGAGGTGCGGCAATTCCTAGGTCTCGCGGGTTAATATTGTCGTTTTATTGAGGGATTTTTGAAGATTGCTTAACCCTTCACATCTCTTACCCAGAAGGACAGGAAGTTCAACTGGGGTATTCTCAAGAATCGGCGTTTCAGACGCTAAAGCTTAGATTCTATTCTACGCCTATCTTATCCTTGCCTGAGGGTACGAATGATTTTGTCATCTATTACGATGCTTCTATCCAAGGCCTTGGTTGTGTGTTGATGCAATGCGAGAAGGTTATCTCTTATGCTTCTCGCCAACTTAAGGTTCACGAGAAGAACTATACTACCCATGACCTCAAACTGGGTGTGGTTGTTTTTTGCTTTAAAGATCTGCAGACACTACTTGTATGATACCAAGTGCACCATTTACACCGATCACAAGAGTCGTCAGCATATCTTTGATCAGAAGGATTTGAACATGCGATAGCGTCGATGGATCGAACTTCTGAAAGATTACGATTGTGCCATCAAGTACCATCCTAGTAAGGCAAATGTTGTGGCAGATGCCTTAAGCAGGAAGGAGTGCGTTAAACCCCATCACGTTCAAGCTTTGCAGCTCATCTTCCATTCTGGTTTGCCTGACCAAATTCGTTCTTCGCAACAAGAACCTTTGAAGGAGGAAAACCTTAAAGTTGAGACCATGCATGGTGCCGACAGGCACCTAGAGCTCAGGTATGATGGCCTGCGTTACTTTACAGAGCGTGTTTGGGTACCTTTATTCGATAATTTACGGGAGCTTCTCTTGCACGAAGCTTACAAATCTCGTTATTCCATTCACCCGGGCTCCGATAAGATGTATCAGGACATGAAGATACTTTATTGGTGGCCGAACATGAAGGCTGATATAGCTTCATACGTAAGTAAATGATTGACTTGTGCTAAAGTCAAGGTTGAATATCGAAAGTCGTCTAGTCTTCTCCAACAGCCTGAAATCCCTGAATGGAAGTGGGAACGAATCAGCATGGACTTTGTGACCAAACTTCCAAAGTCACCAAGTGGTTGTGATACCATTTGGGTGATTGTCGATCGTCTGACCAAATCTGCACACTTCTTAGCTATCAAAGAAAACGACAAGTTGGAGCGGTTAATTGTATATATCTTAAGGGAGTGGTTTCTCAGCACGGGGTGCCTATTTCTATCATCTCTGGTCGTGATTCTTGTTTCACTTCGCATTTCTACAAGGCCTTGCAAAAGGCATTTGGTACTCAGTTGGACATGAGTACGGCATATCATCTCAAACTGGTGGTCAGAGTAAGCGGACGATTCAAACGTTGGAGGACATACTTCGGGCATGTGTCATTGATTTTGGCAAGAGTTGGGAGAGTTATCTACTGTTGATGGAATTATCTTGCAACAACAGCTGCCATTCTAGCATTAAGGTAGCTCCGTTTGAGGCTTTGTACAGATGGAAATGGCGGTCTGCACTTTGTTGGGCTGAGGTGGGCGAGAGCCAACTCACCGGCCCGGAAACTGTGTACGAAACTTTCGAGAAGATTGTGCAAATTTGTAATCGTATGGCAGTAGCTCGGGATCGTCAGCAAAGCTATGTCGATCGTCGTCGCAAACCGTTGTAATTCCAGGTTGGCGACATGGTACTTTTGAAAATTTCTCCTTGGAAGGGCGTTATACGCATTGGGAAGCGTGGTAAACTGAACCCTCGTTATCTTGGACCGTTCGTAATACAGGAATGGATTGGGCCCGCTGGCATACAAACTTCACCTACCAACTGGAGCTCAGTAGCGTGCATAATGTCTTCCATGTTTCTAACTTGTAAACATGTCTAGCTAATGAGACACTCATTGTTCCTCTTGAAGAAATCAAGGATGCTGATCGTCTGCGTATCGTGGAGGAACCAGTTGAGATCTTGGACTATAAGATTCGTAGCCTTTGTTGGAGAAAAATCTGCATTGTTAAAGTTTGTTGGAACTCCAACCATGGACAGGAGTTCACATGGGAACGGGAGGATCAGATAAGACTCAAGTATCCTCATTTGTTTCCAAAACCAGCACCTATCACTATTGAAGCAAACTGATTTTCAGGGTGAAATTCTTTTCAACAGGGGATGATGTAACAACCGGAAAAATTTTCTATCCTTTCTTTTGACTTCGAACAATTTTTGGGATGAAAATTCTTTCAACAAGGGGATGATGTGACACCCGGCTAACTCAAGTTAATACTTTTTACAAACATATAAGTCTACCTTAGCAAAACATTTTACATAATGTACTTAATTGGGTTAGTTGAGCCGGTTCGAAGAATCGGGAGTTGGTTCATACTTGCATAATGTCTATAATTGTCCATAGTTCAATGATTCAGGGAATCGTTTGGGAAACACACACATACACACGAGTCCTAAGTCTCGTTGTTGGTGAAACTACATAATTGAGATAACTTATCAACTATTATACGTCCATGATCGATTAATAACTTGTGAATGCATGATTTGGTGGTTTGATGTGTTAACATGTGTTAAAATAGCTAAATTGGGTCATGGATACAAATGGGAAGATGAAACTTCTCCTTCGCATGACAAGGAATACGAATGGGGATTTTAAAATCCCATTTGCATGGGAAATCACCCATTTGCACGGTTTAGTGTGCGAATGGAAGCATACTATAGATATATCTCTTTGCCTTATTTTCATCATTTCACAACCCTAACTCGCCCTCAAGTGCTCTCCCTCAAACCCAAACTTATAGAAACGAGGTCTTGCCCTTCTTTCTTGGATCCTAAATCTAAAACAAGTTTTATAACAATATCAAGTGAAGATTCAAGGTGTGTAAATCATCTAAACCCTTTTCAATACATTTTTATACATTTTTTATAAACCCTAAGTGTCCAGATCTGATTATAAAGAGTTTTCTTAAATAAAAATCTTTCTAACATCTTTCTAAAATAGATCTAGACCTAAATATTGAGTTTTCTTACAAAAACCCAAGTGTAAATGATGTTGGTGACTATCTTATGTGTTTGGTATTGATGAAATGATGTCTAGATATTGTCTAGATGATTTAGGATTGATTTGGAACATGATGTATTAATGTATGCCATTTTGGGTAAAGTTGTGATTTGTTATGTGAAACGGATGGATTGATGATTGAAATAGGTGTAGTAACATGTTATTAGGGTAGATAAGGTTGACTGCAGTGTTTGGTTGCATTTCATGAAGTTTTCGATTGGGTTTAAAGGGTTTATATTCGTCAAAATAGCTCAACAAGTGTGCAGGTACGAATGGAAACCCATTCGTATGGTCGACCATGTGAATGGGAGGGAAATTTTGCCATTCGCATGATCAAGGTGTGCGAATGGGAGAAACAAAAACCCATTCTCATCATATTAAGTCATTCTTATAAAAGTTCCATTCTGATGATGAGAATGGCTAATTTTAAAACCCATTCGCATGGTTTAAGTGTCACAACCCCAACTTTTACTGTTATCATTTCCGGGGATTAACATGCGGTACAAACTTTACTACCTTTAGACCACAGTATTACATTATATCACATGGGTACTAAGTGAAATTACATCATTTAAGTCATTTTGTAACTTTTGAACCATGAATATGTGGATACATAGCGGGCAAAGTGTGAATAGATCTATTGAGCCCGGCAAGCCCCACTCGGGTCGACTGGAGGTCGGACGGGTGCATATTTGTCCTATCTAACTTATGACACTGGGTGATGTCCGGTGGCAGGGTATTAAAGGCATTTCTAACGTTCAGCAATGGGTCATAACACTTTAGTATCATGTAACGATGTATAACTACCATCAGGTATAGATGTAAGAATTGTTGGGTCTGGTTTACAAACTTTTACGAACTTTAAACTCTGTGACTCACCAGAACCGTATGTGTTGACTAACATAGCATGTTTTCTCAGGTCGCTAAGGTAGCTGCACTGGTTTAGAATGCACTGGAGTCCACGACATCCGCTTGTCTTATGCATCATTCATTGAACTATTTTGAAACTATTTAATTACATTGGAATTTGGTTTGTAAACTTATATGGCTTCCGCTGTACTTCGTTGGTTTAAACTGTTTGGGTTTTTATACGTCATTTACATATCATTTAGTTGTCGTTTATTGTGACCGTTGACTTGAATCTTGGTATGTCACGCGTCTTGTGGTAAAACCCCACAAGTGGAATTTGAAGATGTGACAGTTTTAGGGCTCCGCAACATTTTTTTAGTGTCTAAAATAGATTCCGAAATCAGGATTCTTTTTGTAAAAAAATAATGTAAGATCTCAAGGATACGTAGGAATGTGATGAGATTAGGGGTGAGCATAAATGGGCCGAACCGATTAAAAACCGAGAACCGACCCGATTTTGCAGCAGGCCTGAACCGAGTCTGTACTATCGGTCCTTGAATCGGTCCTTATATTTCACCTATTTCGGGTTTCGGGTCGGGTCGGTCCAAAAAGAATGAAAAACCGAGAAACTTATGAAGGACCGAAAAGTAGGAATTTGCACCGCAACCCAATGGGCCAGCGAACTCTTTAAACATGTATTATCGTTGATAAATGTTCTTTAATCTAATAAAAAACATCAAGCCTTATGCAACCAAACTGCTCTGCTCGATCCTCTTATTCTGAAACCTCATACTGAATCCTCTGTTTCTGATCGATCAAGATCATCAAGCTGCTCTGCTCCAGACATCCAGTACTTCATTCATCATTTAGAGCAGGTAAGGTCCCAAAATTGTTCTTTAATAAATCAATAGATAAGTATGGGATAGGATGATTGCATACTAAAACATGACATAACAAACAATAGATCAAGACAAATCGTAGAGATAATATATTAAATGGATGTTAGCTTAAAATACATAATACATGTATGCTACGGAGTACTATGCTTTACCTGAAAAATCAGCAAATTACCTTACAAATCGGAGCTTTTTGTAACGATATTTCCTTTGATCAGCTAATTGAAGCTTCATGCAATGATATTTCCTCAATTTCTCCTGTAATCATGTTGTTGTTGATTGGGTCGGGTTTTGAATCTAAGACCGACAGAACCGAAGGTCCATGGACCGATGACCGAACCTATTTATAGGGTTACATTTCGGTTCTGAATTTATACAACTATTGGGTCTTGGTTCGGGTCGGGTCTTGTCGGGTCGGGTTGGTTCTGGACCAATGCTCACCCCTAGATGAGATGACACAGTCATTATAGTTTTAGTGGAAAAAAAATCACTTTCAAGTAAATCGGTCCTTAAGTCCCTAAATTATAGTTGAGTGGTCAGAGCTGTTGGACATATGGTATGTCCGATGTAACTAAAAGTCGAGGTCAACGTAACCCAACCCGGTACGATCCGAAGAGTTACACGTTGATACACGAATCAGACAAGTTCACGCGTTTGTGGATTATTATTTATGAAATAATAATTGTTTTAGTCTTGAGGGACTTAATATTAATAAGATTAATATTAAGGAGTATTAAGATATTTAGCAAGGGGGTTTATTGCAAGTTGTTGTCTTATAAAAGGAGGGTTAAGGAGTAAACCCTAATTGCACCTTTTATCAAAACAACTAATCCCTTGCCTCCCTCTTGTGATTAGCGGCCGCCACCCAAGAAGAAAAAGGCCGCCACCTTTTTTCCTTTTGGTTCGGCCAACAACCACCATAAGCCGCCGCCTTCCTTTTGCAAGTGTTGCTTCCCGGTTGGTTCGTGCACGATGTGAACTTCATACTAGCGAGGATTCGTTGTAACCCGCGTGTTACAATTCCGGTGTAGTCGTCAAAGGTTGATTACTAAACCCCCTATGGTTGTTTATTATTTATTTGTTTATACGCGTTTAACTGAGATCCTGATTGGGAATAGTTTATTAATCGGATTAATAAAATTAAATATATATTTATATATATATAAATCGGCTAATATTATATAATGTATATAATCGATTTTTCTAATAAATATAAACCGCTTCCGCTGTGTATACGATACCATGATTTCCAACAGTGGTATCAGAGCCACGGTTACGCGCGTATAGATGGTAAAGTTATAATTTTGATCTATGTTTTATTTGTCAAAAATTGTTTATTTTGACAAAAGATCAAAAGCTTTTAGTTGTTCATGGATTGTGATGTGAATCGAGCCCTAGGTATTTGGCCCATGTCATGGTTGTGTTTATGATGGTTTTATTTCTTTATTGATTTGTATTTTTATTACGGATATTGGATCCAGTGTAATAGATAGGATTAGAATAGATTTGATTTTATTGTATTTTCAAATTTATTGTTGTAATCCTACAAGTACAAGATCAAGACGAAGATATAAAGGACGAACAGGTTCCATGAAGATAGAGATCTCGAGTCAAGTGGGAGCTATATCAAAATAGTTTTGAAACCCTTTTGACTAGTTCGTTTCGTTTCTGGCTAAAACGAAACGGACGACCTATTAGGGGCTCGATTCGTTTAATTTTATTATTATGTTTTGTGGTTCTGGTTTATTTATTGTAAATAATTTAGATAACCCAAAATAAATAAAATTTTCACAATCATGGCAACGGTTTTATTAAAACAAGTTTTATAAAAACCGAAAAGCACATTTAATAAAAGGAGTTTTATTAATATTAAAACATTTCCATTCGCGATAACACGACCAACGTAGTTTAAATAGGGTATTTAAAACTATACCGTGTCGAGTGTTGAAAGGAGTTTCAATTATCACGAACAATATAAAATTGGATTTCATAAACTATTGTGTGACTCACATCATGCTAACGAGTCATTCAATATATTTATGGTAAATATTAAAATTAAATCCCAATTTTAAATTGATTTTTAATGTCACCCTTAACGAGTTAACACTCCATTCTATATCGAACCCAAATGTTAGTGCTGACCCTGCATCTGGGCGTTGATCATGAGTGAAGGTAATCATCGCGGTTCCTGTGTAACATAGGCCGGTGTTACAGTTAACAGTAAAGGACCAAATATCGTTTGTTAGACAAGTGGGCATAGTTGGGGTTAAACATACATCGCTTTTAGCGATAACCCCAAAAGGAGAGTTGTGTAGTGGACACAATTAACAATCGTTGTTTACCTACCTAATCGTGCCAGTGGACAGTGCTAAGCTAGTTCATTGTGTATTGATGAATCGGGATCTCATCCTAATTAATTTTGTTTTTTGGGTCATAAAATAATTATGATACTCAAAACATGAAATACTAATACATTAATTTTGAACTTTGTAGATGTTAACTGAAAACAATTCCACCTCCCATTTCTCTCTCAAGTCCATCTTAGAGAAGGACAAACTTAACCACTCCAACTTCATGGACTGGCACCGCAACTTGAAAATTGTTCTCAAGGCGGAGAACAAGTTGTATGTTCTAGAAACGCCAGTTAGCACTCGTGTGCTAAAAATGAAGGCATATGTTGATCACTTGGCTCGTCTGGAATCCCCCTTGAGCGATGAGTTAGCTGGGGATATTATCTTAAATTCATTGCCCAAGTCATATGACCAGTTCATTATGAACTACAATATGAACGGGATGGAAAAGACACTTGCAGAACTGCATCAGATGCTCAAAACTGCTGAGGTGAACATACCTAGCAAGACTGCACCAGTGCTAGTGATCAAGGAGGGTCAAGTTAAGAAACCTAACACCAAGAAAATGGGCAATCAGGGCAAAGGGAAGGGCAAAGGCAAATCTGTTGCCAATAAGAAACCTCGAAGAGATGCCAAGTGTTTTCATTGTGATGAAACTGGGCACTGGAAGAGGAACTGTGCTAAGTATTTAGCTGAGCTGAAGCAAGCTAAGGCTTCAGGAGGAGAGTCCTCAAGTATATATGTTATTGAAATCTTTGCTTTTCCTAGCAAAACATGGGTGTTTGACACAGGATGTGGTTTCCACATTTGTAATTTTTTGCAAGGACTAAGAAAGATTAGAAAGATGAAACAAGGCGACTTGGAGGTCCATGTTGGCAATGGACAAAGAGTTGCTGTGAAGGCTATAGGAGAATGTGTTCTCTTACTTCCTTCTGGTTTAGAACTTGTTTTGAACAATGTTTATTACATTCCTAGTGTGACTAGAAATATTGTTTCGTTTCATGCTTTACGTAGACAAGGTTTTGATTATCGTTTTAATGGTGAATTTATTTCTGCTTATTTTAACGATGTATTTTACTTTGATGCAAAACCTAACAATGGGATCTATGAGATAGAAATCCAAAACGATAACATATTATGCAATATCTCCCATAAACGTAATAAGTTGGACTTTAATGATACGTATATGTGGCATTGTAGACTTGGTCACATAAGTGAGAATCGTGTTAAACAACTCAAAACCGCAGGAATCCTGGATTCCAAAGGTTCGGAGTCGTTTGGAAAATGTGAATCATGCTTAAGTGGAAAGTTAACAAAAGCACATTTTTCAAATGTTGGAGAAAGAGCCAATGATCTGTTAGGACTTGTACATACAGATGTATGTGGTCCATTCAGAACAATGTCAAGACATGGAGAAAGATACTTTGTTACATTTACTGATGATTTCAGTAGATATGATTATGTTTATCTTATAAAGCATAAACATGAAACTCTTGAAAAGTTCAAGGAGTACCAAAACGAAGTAGAAAATCAGCTAAATAGAACTATTAAAATGCTTCGATCAGATCGAGGCGGTGAATATCTTAGTCAGGAATTCATCGACCATCTAAAGGATTGTGGAATAGTTTCACAACGCACTCCACCCGGAACACCGCAACATAATGGTGTGTCTGAGCGGAGAAATCGAACTCTATTAGATATGATTCGATCAATGATGTGTCGAACAAACCTTCCAAAATCCTTTTGGAGTTATGCTGTGGAAACTGCCGCAAGACTTGTGAATATAGCTCCAACGAAAAAGGTTGATAAAACGCCTTATGAGATATGGCATGGAAAGAAACCTCATATATCCTACCTAAAAGTCTGGGGATGTAATGCTTATGTCACTCTAGAATCTTCGGATAAACTAGATCCCAGAGGCGAAAAAGTGGTTTTCGTTGGATACGGTAAGAAGATCGGTTACCTATTCTACCACCCCACTGAAAATAAGATTTTCACTAAACGCAGAGGCACTTTCTTAGAGGAAGAGCTTCTGGCGCGAGGGATTGGAGATAATTATGTGGATTTTGAAGAAATTCGAGATTCACAAGTGACTGAACCAGGTGTTCAGACAGAAACAGAAGTAACTGATCCAGTTGTTGAAGTTGAGCCTGAGAGGACTCAAGAAACAACAGAAACACCAAGTGTTCGGAAAAGTATTAGGGATCGTCGTGCACCTGTAAGGTATGACGATATCTTCATGATTAATGAAGCTGAGCCTACTACTTACAAAGCTGCAATCTTGGATTCAGAATCCAAGAAATGGCATGAAGCCATGAATGCAGAGATACAATCCATGTATGATAACCAAGTCTGGGATTTTGTTGATCTTCCTGCAGAATGTCGGACTGTAGGAAACAAATGGATCTTCAAGAAGAAGACTGACATGGATGGGAATGTGCAAACCTACAAAGCAAGGCTTGTAGCGAAAGGTTTTACTCAGACTCAAGGAATTGATTACGAGGAAACATTCTCGCCAGTAGCCATGCTTAAGTCTATTAGAATTCTACTTGCCATTGCTGCATATTATGACTATGAGATATGGCAGATGGATGTTAAAACCGCGTTCCTTAATGGACACTTACTGGAAGATGTCTATATGGTTCAACCTGAAGGTTTTGTCGATCCAAAGAATCCTAATAAGGTCTGCAAACTGAATAAATCCATCTATGGATTAAAACAAGCATCTCGCAGCTGGAATCTCCATTTTGATCAGAAAATCAAAGAGTTTGGTTTTATCAAGAACGAAGATGAACCGTGTGTTTACAAGAAATCTAGTGGGAGCTATATCACTTTTCTTATACTGTATGTAGATGACATACTAATCATTGGAAACAATATCCCTATGCTTAAAGATGTTAAGACCTGGTTGGGTAAATGTTTCGCAATAAAAGATCTTGGTGAAGCCGCTTATATTTTGGGAATAAAGATTTATAGAGATAGATCAAAGTGGTTATTGGGTTTGAGTCAAAGTACATATATTGATAAGGTCTTACGACGCTTCTCAATGCAAGACTCAAAAAGGGGGCTCTTGCCCATGGCACATGGAACCATTCTTGATAACAAGCAGTGTGCAAATAAAAGGAAAAGAAGAAAATGGAAGGTGTTCCATATGCTTCTGCGATTGGTTCCATCATGTATGCTATGTTATGTACTAGACCTGATGTCTCGTATGCTCTTAGCATGACGAGTAGATATCAACAGAATCCAAGAGAGAGTCACTGGGCTGCCGTGAAGAACATTCTTAAGTACTTGAGAAGGACTAAGGACATGTTCTTAATATATGGAGGACTGGATGAGGAGCTGTCAGTTAAGTGTTATACTGATGCAAGCTTTCAGACTGATCATGATGACTCAAGATCACAAACGGGATATGTTTTCATTTTGAATGGTGGGGCTATTACTTGGAAGAGCTCAAAGAAAAGTGTGGTTGCTCAATCCACCTGTGAATCAGAATACATTGCTGCATCAGATGCTGCAAAGGAGGCTGCCTGGATGAAGAAGTTCATTACCGATCTCGATGTTGTGCCTAGCATAAAGAAACCAATCAAGATACTGTGTGACAACACTGGTGCCATTGCTCTTGCAAAGGAACAAGGTCACATCAGACCGCAAGGCATATACTCAGAAGGTTCCACTATATTAGAGAAATAGTAGAACGTGGAGACGTCGTGATGAACAAAGTTCATACAGATCTAAATCTGGCTGACCCTTTTACTAAGCCTTTACCTCAATCTAGACATGAGGAGCATGCTGGAAATATAGGGCTTAGAGTTGTTAGACAATGGGCATGATCTGTAATTAGTATTGATGTTTTATCTGAACTATGACAGTTATGTTGAATGTTTATTTGATTTAATGGGTTAAATGCAAATTTAATATTTATTAACTGTGTTCATTTATTCGTATGTTTAAATCCTTGAATAAGAGTATTCTAAATGTCTGTAGTCGATCAAATTACATGGGAATGAATTTGAATGTAAGACTATTGTGAATTGGGATGGTTGTATTCATGAGATGACTAGCTCAAGGGTTTGAGGATCACAATTCACAGATATTATTAGGGAATAATATTGGATGTAACTCGCTTCAAAACGATCTCCATGGATCTATGTCATGAGATGTTTTGATATTGATATGTTCAATCTGTCCTTTTTCCTAAGGCACATATTAAACTACATTGATCAAGGACTATCTTTGATGTTATCTTACACTATCCTGAAACATGGGTAGCTATAAGGGTAGCGTTGGGAGAAATTCGAAATTAAGTGGGAGTTGTATGACGCTGATGGAATTCTGTACTTCTATGGGATTAGAAGCCTAGACATTCTGGCGCCCTCGTAAAACTCAAACTGGTATAAACGCGTGGCCACGCTCGAACTAAGGTAGTTCGTTAGACCACTTTGAATTAGAGACGAGAATAGAGAATAGTTGATCACTATATAAGAATGAATGATCCATGTCTTATGATCAACGGATGTCTATGCAGAAGGGACTTATTGATATAATTATCAGGGCTATAGTATTTGGTTATGTAAAGCGTTACTTGAACTCAAAGAACTAGTTGATGACTGTAAAGTGTCATACTGGTTTGGGTGCAATGCGATGCAGCTAGGCGTCTAACTCTACGCACGTTGACTCATTTAATTAAAATCGTCCAAGTGGGAGATTGTTGGACATATGGTATGTCCGATGTAATTAAAAGTTTAGGTCAACGTAACCCGACCCGGTACGATCCGAAGAGTTACACGTTGGTACACGAATCAAATAAGTTCACGCGTTGGTGGATTATTATTTATGAAATAATAATTGTTTTAATCTTGAAGGACTTAATATTAATAAGTCGAATCCGAGCCAACACAAATTTTATACAGTCGATGAGGTTACCTTGGGGACTTGTTCATGCCTGGGCTCTAGGTTTATCTGTTGACGTGTTAAGATACGTTTCTCGTGAAACGCCTAGCCCCACACTGATGCCAGTGTGGACACGGTTAAGACAACATAGTCTAGCCAGATGTGAGGTGGCGGCCTTGCGATTAATAGGTGTAAAAAACTAATCCCCTAAAAAAGATGAAGAAGGTCATCGTTCAAAAAAAATGTAAACCGGTCCTTTGTTTACTCATCAAGATTAAAATAAATGAAATTAAACACCAAAAGTTCTTAATTTTTATTTATTTTTAAAACTTAAGTAGTCTCTAACATATATTTTTACAGTCTAGCCTCGCAAGCGTCCCGATACATTTTTATGTAAAGATCTGTCGTGGTTGAGAAATTATTGATTTAATCGGAATAATCAACAAAATTTTATAGGAAAAATGAGTTTGGAATGATGTGACGATTTGAAATTCCAAACTATTCATAACATTGTGGATACTCTAATCATACGTGTCATAAGTAGGTTGGCCAAAATTCTTCAAAATGCTAATGCTGCTTCGGATTAGTTTATTAGGTAAAAAGTGCTAAGGTAATGATAAATAGATGGTAAATTTGTGTGTCCTAAAAAAGATTAAACAATTAGCTTTATCATATGCTTTTTGGAGTTTAGGTTGATTATTAAAGGAGATGACATATTAGTTTAATGTTGTACGTACCATCATCTGACCCACAATAAACTTTATTTGAAAATCCAGAAAAGTAAAGCATATGACCCATAATAACATGGGTCATTTACATATTTCCCCCTGCTAAGATCGTTTATTACATATTTACCCAACTTAAAAAGTCAATTACATATTTCCCCCTCCTTAAAGCATACACAAGTAGCAAGTCAATTACATATTTCCCCCTCCTGGGTAAATATGTAATTAGGGGGCTTAGCAGGGGGAAATATGTAAAAAATCCTAATAACATTTCCCCTGCGTCCCACACATGGCCTGCAGACCTTACTTGCAACTGTAAAGAAGAGATCTTCTATGGACCAAACAATCTTTCGTTTGGTGTTGCGAGTAACGTTATCCGGTTAACACGCATAGGCGTATGGTAATCTTATCTTGTGCTTCAAGTAGTAAAGCACAAACCGACAATGTGTCAGGGTTGGTTAACATGTGCTTTTTATTAGACCGTTCTAAACGGTTTTGAATTTGGATGTTACATTATAAATGGACCTCATAGTCTTGAAAGTTTAGCGCTTAGTTTGGGCAAACCATTATGTTGCTTGGCCCAAGGGAGCATTTGAGTGGCCCAAATTAAGGAACATGATCTTTTCTCATCTCTCACATAACATAGGTAGAGGTGCACAAATCGGGTTTTTTCAATACCTGATTCCGGGCATGGGCGGGTATTACTTCGACCAGGTATTGATAGAATCGTTTCCAATTTCTAGCATAAAAAAATCATACCCGTTTTCGGAATTTTTTAATTCCCGGTTATGGATATGGAACCGGTTCCGGGTATACTGGGTATTAAAAAAAACCGGGTACACTGGGTATTGAAAAAAACCAGGTATTGAACTCTTTTTTATACAATCATGTCGAAAGTTAGTGCGACATAGATTATTATAACGTGGTTATAGAATTCTTTGGATGAGACGCGTTAATCTTGGAATGTCGAAGTGGTCAAATGGCAACCCCTTTTGAATCACGAAGTGACTCATTCTTTCCCAGACCACTTCAACATCAAAAATTTAAACAGTCCCATCGTTTGACATATATTTTTTGAGTATTCGGAAAACCCGGATCCGGGTATTTAAAAAAACCGGGTATAAATCGGGTCCGGTTTTTACATAGAAATCTATACCCTATGTATACCCGGCGTGTTGGGTCCGGTACGGTTCCGGGTATAAAAAATATCAGGTTTTTTAATGCCCGGTTCCGGTTTTTTTTTCTCAAACTCCAATTCCGGTTGCAGTTTTTTTGCACCTCTTACACGTAGGTTAGCAAACATCCTTATTATATAGAGAAAATTACACAGATTGTCCTTTAGTTATACCTAAAATTGCATCCTATGTCCTTTTTTTGAATTTTTGACTCCTTATGTCCTTTGTTTTATACAGTTGTTACATCATATGTCCTTTAAGCCAAACCAAGTTAGAAAACTCGATTAAGTAGCTCATGTGCCCCTCACGTGAGGGGCAAATCTGTCAATTCACCCTCGTTAAAGGACTATTTGTGTAATAATAATAATAATAATAATAATAATAATAATAATAATAATAATAATAATAACTCTCTCTCTCTCTCCTCTCTCTCTATCACACAGCTCTCTCTCTCTCTCTCTAACCGACCCTCTCACACACTCTCTCTAAAACCACACAGAAACCATATATTTTGAAGGGTGAGGACGGTGGTGATGATGAAGACGGGGGTTTGCAGAGGTTCGGAGGGGGTCCAGTGATGGTGGTGGTTCGACGAGGGGGTGGATCTGAATCTGATTGTGTTTCAGATCTGAAGAACAGAGGGGGAGGACGATGGTGGTTCACGGTGGTGGTGGGTTTTGCAGAGGTAGGACGTAGGTGGTGGTGGGTTTTGCAGAAAGGTGGTGGTGGGTGGTGATGGTGGTGGGTTTTGCACACACTCGGTTCTCTCTCTCTCTCTCTTTCTCTCTCTCTCTAGCTAAAAAAACAGACGTAATGGTGGTGGGTGATGATGGTGATCCGATGAAGGTGACACGAGGAGGATTGTGGTGATGGTGGTCCGATGATAGTGACAGGGGGAGGAGGGGGGGAAGAGGTTCGATGGTGAAGGTGGGTTTTCTGATAGGTTTTTGAGGTGGTCTGGTGATGGTGACGATGGTGGTCAGATGGTGAGCCCGAGCCTGCTTTGGTCCGGGTCGAACCAAGACTTGTGGGTTTGACAAATGTTGAGGTTGGTGAAGAGTAGGGCTGTAAACGAACAAAACAAACACGAACAAGGCTTTGTTCGTGTTTGTTTGTTAAGGTTTCTTGGACAAACGAACAGTTCACGAATACACTAACGAACATAATCCTATGTTTGTGTTTGTTTGTTAAGAAATTCAATTGTTTATGAACTGTTCATGAACACGGGTCTTGAACACAAACAAACTAAAACAAACATTTAATATGCAACTAACTAAATAAACATTGTTAATATTAATCATTAGACAAAGTACATCCACTAAACAGTACTAACTTAGACAATTATATAAAATTATTTAGACATGAATAGATGATATGCCTAATTCAAAAGTTCATAATTATCCCCAAAAAAATGTCCAGATTCTTCGATATCCAACTTTCCTAAATTCTAGACATTCTTCAATTTCTTAAGACTATATAAAAACAAATATTAATTAGACAAGGATATGTAAACTTGCATTATAACTACGCATTCAAAAGTAATAGCATCTTCAATTGTCTAGTAAGGAACATAACAAAAGGATGA
This sequence comes from Ambrosia trifida, assembly GCA_028751855.1. Lineage (NCBI taxonomy): Eukaryota > Viridiplantae > Streptophyta > Magnoliopsida > Asterales > Asteraceae > Ambrosia > Ambrosia trifida. The sequence goes on from CM054122.1 coordinate 161,066,949, forward strand.
GGTTTTTTGTTAGTTTAGTACGACGAATAGCTAAAAAAAGATTGATGTGTTTTGAATGCAAGAATGATCAAAACATTTAATTATTTAATGAATAAGGGGGGAAACATTTAGGTGGGAAATAAAAGTTAGGAAGGAAATTAAAAGACTAAACTTTTAAGTTTTAACTAGTGAACCTAAACAAACATACACAACGGATATAAACGAACGGACTTAAACAAACACATTGTCGAACGTTCACGAACGCAATCGAACGAACGAGACCGTTGTTCGTGTTTGTTTGTTTAGTTAATCGAACGGAATTTTTTGTTTGTGTTTGTTCATTTATTAAACAAACGAACATAAACGAACTTCCCGCCGAACGGTTAACGAACCGTTCATCAAACGTTTGGTTTGTTTACAGCCATAGTGAAGAGTATGAGGTGGTGTCACCAGTTTTACAGGTACCAAAGATCTTCTTCTATTATTATTATTATTATTATTATTATTATTATTATTATTATTATTATTATTATTATTATTACAATTATAAACTTGCAGGGGAGAAGAGGATGAGGGTGAAAAGACAGGTTTGCCCCTCACGTGAGGGGCACGTGACAAACTTAACAGAGTTTTTAACTGGGTTTCGTATAAAGGACATAAGGTGTAACAAGTGTATAAAACAAAAGACATAAGGAGTCAAAAATTCGAAAAAAGGACATAGGATGCAATTTCATGTATAACTAAAGGACAATCTGTGTAATTCTCTTTTATATATATGGAAGGCGTGTTTCATCAAGATTTGGTTAAATTTATACAAACATATATGCACCTCATATTTCTAACTGGTATTATAATTTAATCTTTAATTTCTTTGTTCTTAGTTTGCAAATCTAGTTATGTAAAAATATGTTGATACCACTAATCTAACGAATATTAATCCCACATTTTAATGAATTCATAATTTTTTTTAGGTTAGACATTTCACTTGTAAAACCAATAAGAATTACAAGTGAGCGGCGGGTAAACATGCAACACAGCTCGTATTTGGCATGTCGCAAGGTTGAGCCAGTTCATAACTCAACGAGCTAACTCATTTTCTCAATTTTGATCCCGTTGTTAAAGCCTCAAAATAACAAGTTAACAACAATCTTAAATTATAGAAAAGTAATGTTTTGATTATTCAATCTAGAAAACAAAGAACATCTGCTTCAGAAAGAAGTTGAATTGTGAGAACTAAAACTAACGGGCAAACATTCCTCATTTAACTAAATCAAAACAACTACAACAAAGAGTGAGATAATTAGCATAAAAGAGGAATTATATCAGAGTCTCCTAACCTTACTAGTCTAGGGAACAACTAATCATCCTCATCATTAACTTCCCTTCGGTCAGCACAAACTAGATTTGCAAACTAAGACCAAAGAAATGTGACTAAGTCATGTTGAAGTTGAAGTTTGATGTTGTAGGGTACTCAAATGGGTCAAGCCCAATAACCCAAGAAACCAAAATCATTAAATATAAGAGTGGGTCAAGCCCAAGCCCAACAAGGAAGCCCATTAGGGTTTTACCCATCCTCACTCTATAAATAGAGGGGCAAAGCATGCCATACAACTCAGATTGGTCTGAGTAAAAGACCTCTCTCACTCTCTCTCTCTCTCTCTCTCTCTAAAACTCTCTCTAGAGTTATTCTTTCTAATAAGACTTTCAGCAGCAGCAGGCTGAAGCCTTGAAGCCTTCGAGCTGCTGATATGCATTCTTAACAATCTACAACCATGCTGATTCCACATCCAAGCCGGCTCTAACAGCCACTACATGCGGAATCACGCTCTGTTACTCGCAAGTCTCAGCCTTCATCAGGCTTACGTGGTTGGTCCCTAGTTGTAACTCGGGATTAAGAGTTCTTTTCTTCAACATCATGCTCTTATTCTTTATCTCTTCTTAAGTTAACCAATAATAACAACATTCTGACTTTGGGTTGATCCCAAATCAGAATCATAACAACTAAAATATCAAAACTCTTGAACCTCCCATCTACGTTTACAACGTAGAGGGACACCACGACTTGCGTTTGGTAAACCGAAACCCTTTAACCCTTTTACCTCTTCTGACGAGTTCTTTCATGCTGCTGGTCTAACCCTTTAAGCAGCAGACGAGGTCAGAAGCCTGACGACCTTGGAACGTTCAGACCCTCTCCGGACCTATACTTGTTGTAGCAACAAGTTGGCGCCCACCGTGGGGCCGTGCTACTTAGAAATGAAAATCTCTTTGTAGTTCGGCTCCGTCGATCTATTTTCTAAGTTCTCTCTATGTTTGGAGAAAATGTTCTCAAGAATGTCACTTCTACACCTCCTACACGTGATGGCAAGATTTGTGGTAACTACTTCTGTGACTACATCCTTCTCACCATGAGATATATAAACTTTCTTTGCTTAAAAAAAAAAAAAAGGTTTACTAGTCTTTTTGATATATTCCCAATATATTTTTCCAATACGTTTTCCTCAGACATTTTTTAACAGTTACAAAAGTAATATTGGATAGGTTAACAATCTTGGGAAAGTAAATTTACACAAAAAGACAAAAACACATGTTTTTATCCAATGGACAAAAGCATGGAACCCTTTAACCTTACTGTGCACAGAGCATCTTGCTTTTACCCAGCGGATAAACGTCTGAACCCTTTAACCTGACCGTGCACAGAGCATCTTGCTTTTACCCAGCGGATAAACGTCTGAACCCTTTAACCTGACCGTGCACAGAGCATCTTGCTTTTACCCAGCGGATAAACGTCTGAACTCTTTAACCTTACCGTGCACAGAGCATCTTGCTTTTACCCAACGGATAAACGTCTGAACCTTTCAACCTTACCGTGCACAGAGCATCTTTCAGTTTTTCAGAGTAGGTTTATAGGTCTAATGTACACAGCTTTATAGCTTACTGACCTACTATAGCCTTTTAAGCTTTCAAGCTACTGTTCAGCTTTGCAAGTGCATAGATCTACTATACATCAAAACTTTTTAACGTTTTTAGATTATGCATACCATACATTGCTCCTTGAAGCTTTATAGACGTTTAACACAATGTCCAACGAAGTTTTCTAGCCTTCAAGGCTACTGGTCACAAAATCTCCACAACCTTTTAAGCTACTGTTCTATGAAGCTTTAAAGCCTTGTAGGCTATTGATCATCAAAGCCTTTAAGCCTTTTAGGCTACTACTCATCAAAGCTTTCAAGCCTTTTAGGCTACTGATCATCAAAGCCCTTAAGCCTTTTAGGCTACTGACCATCAAAGCCTTCAAGCCTTGTAGGTCACTACTCATCAAAGCCTTCAAGCCTTGTAGGTTACTACTCATCAAAGCCTTCAAGCCTTGTAGGTTACTACTCATCAAAACCTTCAAGCCTTTTAGATTACTACTCATCGAAGCCTTAAATCCTTTCAGGCTAGTGACCATCGAAGCCTTAAACCCTTTCAGGCTAGTGACCATCGAAGCCTTAAACCCTTTCAGGCTAGTGACCATCGAAGCCTTAAATCCTTTCAGGTTATTGCCCATCGAAGCCTTCAAGCCTTTCAGGCTACTGTTCTTTAAAGCCTTCCAGGCTATTGCTCACTCAAGCTTTAAAGTCATTTCGGCTACTAACCATGGAAGCTTTAGAGCCTTCCAAACTACTATTCCCTAAAGCCTTATAACCTTTTAGGCTATTCAAGCTTTAAAGCCATTTAAACCATTGTCTATTAAAGGTTTCTAATACCTTACAGCCTTTAAGGCTACTCCAGCGGAAGCTCCAAAGACGTTAAGCTATCATTCATCAAAACTTCACAGCCTTTTGGCCAAGTATCCAATGAAGTGTTTAACCTTTTTAGGCTATTTTCATGGAAGTTTTATATCAATTCTGACCGCTAATTCTTGAAACTTTATAGCCTTAAAAAGTCGCTACTTATAAAAGGTTTACAACCTTTTAGGCTACGGGATTCATTAAAGCCTTATAGCTTTTTAGACCACCGTACGTTGAAGCTTCACAACAATTTAGCTTCACAACGTTCAAATCAATCATTCGCGAAGCTTTGCTATTACCAGCTTCAACTTCTAAACAGCTTCAAAAGCTACAAAGCAAACACATTTCCTAACCAATAGCCACAAATACATTTATGATGCAAACATTGCAACATTATTTTAAGACTAACATAAGGAAATGTCAAAATAAACATATATGGTTCAACACATCAACTTATGAATCTTTAAATTTCCAATGTCGCAAGCTTTCAAACAAGCTTCTATAGATCCGAAATGACAACAACTTCAATCAAGAAGTTATATCTCGCAAGCAAAAGAATCAAATTAACCAGTAAAACGTGTCTCTAGTCACAAACACCTTTTACCAAGGGCTGATACGAGTAAGCTGACATGCTTAAATAAAGCAACCCCCGAAGCAAATAAGCATATCAGCTCAGAGGGTTAAAGGATAATAGGGCAAAAGGCTTCCCCTAACAGCAACCTATATAGCAACAAACCTTCAAATGAGGAACAAAGAGGTTAGATGTACAACAACACTTCGATATCAGTCAGAATCACTCATCACCATGTCATGATTACTTCTGACTGGGGGGCTGGTGGCTCGTGTGGACAAACCTACATTTAAAAGAAGTTGAGAAGCAAAGAAGCAAAATAGTTACACATGTCAACTTATGCTGAGATGCCTTCAAGCATCTTACCATAGCAAAGAAACACGATAACTCAAAACAACGGCCTAGCTACGTTCTTTCGCAGAAGTTAAGAAGCTTAAAGGCTTACTATATTGGGTCAACATTATTCAAGGAAAGGCGAACCTCTTATCAAGACTAACCTTGTGTTCAAACAACCTAACGTCTCAATGGGACACGCATGCTACCTAAAGCATATGCTTTTCTCCCCTTGAAAAGATAAACAACTCAAGGAAGAAAAAGCCTCCCCATGCCAACAAGGTCACTTCAAAGGAATGAACGAAAAGGTCGTTGTGTACACAAATCAACACCTCCCATACATCCTCCTTTAACACCACTTTAGCTACAATGAGTCAACAAAGGTAACCACTTTCTTCAATTAGTGAACAAAGTTAGAATTGTTCATCCAAAAGGCTATAAACCGCAAAGGTCATTAAAAACTCTAACAAACACAAGAAGTTTTAAGCTTTATAGGTCCTCACAAACTGTAACCTCAGAAGCTTAGAAGGTTTAAACCTCATTGGTCTCCATAAGCCATGACCTCAGAAGCTTCGAAGGTTTAAACCTCACTGGTCTCCATAAGCCATGACCTCAGAAGCTTAGAAGGTTTAAACCTCACTGGTCTCCATAAGCCATGACCTCAGAAGCTTAGAAGGTTTAAACCTCACTGGTCTCCATAAGCCATGACCTTAGAAGCTTAGAAGGTTTAAACGTCACTCGTCTCCATAAGCGATGACCTCCAATGCTTAGAAGGTTTAAGCCTCACAGGTCTTCATAAGCCATAACCTCCAATGCTTAGAAGGTTATGGACTTCAAAGGTTATCACCCCAGAAGCCAGGAAGATTATAAGCTTCACAACGTATCGCCTCTTTTGACTACAAAAGCTCGACAACAAGTCAAACTCATTACCAACACAAGTTTTATACCTCAAGGATGACAAAAGTCAAAATACATCACATGTCCATAATAACATTGGTAGACTTGACATAATTCTTACATAAACTCCTCCGAACATGTCATTAAAAGCTTCAAATACCTAGAAGTTTCAAAAACAGCTCAGAAGCTTCAAAATAAACAAAACAAGCTTAAAAGCTTAAAAGCTTCAAAAGAGATTAAAAGAAGCTCAAAAGCTTAAACGCTTCAACTACCACATGCTTAAAAGCTTACAAGCTTCAAATACAACAACTGAAGCTCAGAAATTTAGAAGTTCCAGATACAAAAACTGAGGCTTACAAGCTTGAAGGCTATACAATAAGCATAGGAGGACAAATAAGCTATACATGTCATGACTTCTACTCTAAAGCTGAAACGGATACAAGCATCTTGCTAATATGCAACAACTTATCAATCCTTGAACAAAAACCACGGTTAGAACAAGGCATACGTCCGCCTCCAGTATGAACACCACTTCTCGCAATTCAAAAAGCAAAAGAATGACTTAACTAAAAGAAGAAGCTATCAAACTAGCTATAAGTGAAAGTGTCCTTGTAACAAACAAGTCCAATTCTAAGAGCTCCTAACTAGGTGAACCACCTATAATAACACTTGTCTTCTACTAAGGCTCTAGCATGAACAAAAAATATACCAACAAAGATTATCCAAAGCAACTTGCTCAATCGTCGAAGCTCTTGCTAAAACATCAATGCTTCTCACTCACACTAAGCGCAAACGCTTGCCCAAAAAAAAAATCTCCATCAAAAGAATGTTACCTAAGCTAAACATGAATACAAATTTTGAAGCTTCTAAGCCTTCAACCATCTCTGGAGATTTACCAACTACAAAGACTACAAAGTCAAGACAAGCTAACCCAAACCAACCTGAGAAGCAAGGCTACAAAATAGCATTGAAGCATCCTGCTATACATAAAAGAAGATTAAGGACGAACCAAACCGCAATGCTAAGGCGTTGAAGCTGTTGGCAAGATAACAAAGCAAACTACTTGGCGACAAAAGTAGATTTGTTAAAACACCAACACCTTGCCAAAGCACTTTGATACAACACATAAGAGTCTTCCTAAAAGACAACTTACATGTTACAAAAACAAAACCTTGGAAAGCTTGGCCCAAAATAGGATGAACGACACGTTATGCTCAAAGCTCACAACGGCAGATCCTACAAGCTTAATCGACCAAGAAGGAAAGAAAGTCCCAAAACATTGGGACGAGACCACCTTAAAAGGTTCAATGTAACCACAAATGGCCCAGAGATTTTCACCACTTCTTTGTGTAAACATTTAACATGAATGAATCATAGTATTCTCTATCAAGATTTGTCTTTCTATCCTATAATCAGGCTGAGAACCTTGCAAGAAACTCCATGGCATGGGCCATGTAAGGGGATGAGCTCCCAGGCCATTTCGCTCAATAGGTTCGAGGGTTAAACGGACCTATGTAAGTGGTGAGTTCCTAGATCAATCCAACTCCATGAGATAAACAAAAAACACTTTTATAAATCTCATCGACGGGTTTGAACAACCTACACCAATCGTTCCGTACGTTTAGAAAATAAACTTACGAAAACATATTGAAACACTTGTGTAAGTGTACATAGGATAGGTGGCGACTTGTTTGCCTAGACTACCTTAAGGATAGGTGACTGCAGCACTTAACCTTTTAAGGTGCTACCGGTAAAACATTCCCCAACAAATACAAAGACAAAGCATCCAAACATGCAAGCATCCAAACATGCAAACATGCACAATCACAAAGATACACTAAGGTACAATTCAAAAGTGAAACAATCTCACTAGGCCATACACAAAACAACATACATGAAAGTTAGTACAAATGGCCATGATCAGTCACCATTCCTCACATCTCAAGCCCAAGCAGCTTGAAAGGTTCATCACATCTCAAGCCCAAGCAGCTTGCAAGGTTCATAATACCACAACCACATGTTAATATTCTAGTCATCTAAGGCTAACACCAAATGGAACCCTACAAGGTTTCCCAAACAACGCAACGAATGATACTTTACCAAAATGATGCTAAATGTTCTCGTGTCGAACATCATCCATTATCACAAAAAAATATTGTTGCAACTAATGCAAAAAGAAACTTAGTCATGACAACAAAAGAAGCTCAACTTCATACAAACGAAGCTTATAGACATGCTCTATATATCAAGCTTTGAACGAAGGAAGCTCATATCAATCTTCGAACGAAAGAAGCTTACAAACATAAATCATACGTCAAGTTTCGCATCAAAGAAGCTCGCTAGCAAGGTCATACACTCAACTTCCTATGAAAAAAGCTTGTGAATGAGAATCAAAAGCAAAGGTTCGTAAACAAAGAAATTCGCTATTTGACCTTGTTTGCTTCTGCTTACTTGATTCCATATCTTGTATCATAAGAACGCTTTTATCACAAAACTTTGATAGCACAAAGAGTTAGGCTAGTGATGAATTTTATCCATACGCTTAAAGGATGAAATCCACAAGCTTTTCAGCTATCAAGCCAAACTTCTTTGCTTAAAGGACGAAATCTATATGCTTTGGTCAACAAAAACAATAACTTTGCTTAAAGCCTTCGAAGCTTAGAACACATACCAGCTTTTTATCAAGTCAGGTCACGGCAAGTTAACCTCCAAGGCATTGTACTTCACCTTCATGTGCAAGAAGCCTTCCTTCGTACACATGCAACCTTCCTTCTGTCACATGAAGCTCATTTGCTATCCAGCTTAGAAATCGACCATTCGGTCAATATAATAATCCACCATATCTCGGATTAACATCTCGACATTTGTTCAAAAACGTGACTTGCTAAAAACCTCTGTAAGTGCACCTAGCTACAATCATCTAGTGACACTTATCTACCTTGTTGATGGTTACAAGCATTTAAACTGCCATAGTCATTTGATAAATGAACCATCTCCTAAAGGCTTGTGCCCAAAATAAAGATATTTCCAAAAAATATTTTACAAAATTATGGGAATATCGTCCAAAGGAGCATACATGTCGGATATAGATGGTTTTAATCACACAACTCGAGATAACTTCGCCAATACAACAAACAAGCTTAGAAAATTAAGCTCAAAAGGCGAAAACTCAAAAGGTCAATAGCCGATATGCTGAAGCTAATACAAGCTAACAAGGAAAGAAGCAAGTAATGGAGAAATATCCAGCTCCATAGCTTCCATCCAAATAAGGGCTTAGCAAGCTGCAAAGCTTATCAGCTTAAATCCTTATAAGCTTTCAAGCGCATCAGTCGCTTCCACCAAACTAAGGGCTTATCAGCTTAAATGCCAATAAGCTTTCAAGCTCATCAGCTCAAACCCCCTAATAAGCTTTCAAGATCATCAACTTAAACAAGTTTCAAATTTTATCGGTTTAAACCGATAACACATTCCAAAACTCATTATGCTTAGGTTTGTTTGTTGATATTTATCCTACCTACACGAAGGTCTCTACAAATAAACACTCACCAAAACAACAAAAGTTGGAAGAAAGCGCAAAGATAATGAATAGCTTGAGTCTAGTATAATGTACATACATATATACATTAAACTAGACTGGGGGGCTGATGTTGTAGGGTACTCAAATGGGTCAAGCCCAATAACCCAAGAAACCAAAATCATTAAATATAAGAGTGGGTCAAGCCCAAGCCCAACAAGGAAGCCCATTAGGGTTTTACCCATCCTCACTCTATAAATAGAGGGGCAAAGCATGCCATACAACTCAGATTGGTCTGAGTAAAAGACCTCTCTCACTCTCTCTCTCTCTCTCTCTAAAACTCTCTCTAGAGTTATTCTTTCTAATAAGACTTTCAGCAGCAACAGGCTGAAGCCTTGAAGCCTTCGAGCTGCTGATATGCATTCTTAACAATCTACAACCATGCTGATTCCACATCCAAGCCGGCTCTAACAGCCACTACATGCGGAATCACGCTCTGTTACTCGCAAGTATCAGCCTTCATCAGGCTTACGTGGTTGGTCCCTAGTTGTAACTCGGGATTAAGAGTTCTTTTCTTCAACATCATGCTCTTATTCTTTATCTCTTCTTAAGTTAACCAATAATAACAACATTCTGACTTTGGGTTGATCCCAAATCAGAATCATAACAACTAAAATATCAAAACTCTTGAACCTCCCATCTACGTTTACAACGTAGAGGGACACCACGACTTGCGTTTGGTAAACCGAAACCCTTTAACCCTTTTACCTCTTCTAACGAGTTCTTTCATGCTGCTGGTCTAACCCTTTAAGCAACAGACGAGGTCAGAAGCCTGACGACCTTGGAACGTTCAGACCCTCTCCGGACCTATACTTGTTGTAGCAAGAAACTAGATTACATTTGAACTGAATGTTGAGGAAGACATTGTCTTTACTCCTAGATTTGCAAACTAAGACCAAAGAAATGTGACTAAGTCATGTTGAAGTTGAAGTTTGTACACCAAGTAACGGGCGAAACAATCAACACAGAAAAACCGCTCATTATGTGTTGAGTAACATGTTAGACAATTTTGTAATAATTAGTATATAACATTCTGAAATATGATATTTCCAAACACTAAGCACTAACCTTTTAAGTAAATGTACAAATCTAAATTTGATATTGTTGGATTTATATGCATAAGACCAAACATATGTTAATATTATTATTACGTGATTTTCTACTACTAGATTTGCAACTTTTCAACTTGTGAACATAATGAAAGTTGTTTACATCACTTTAACATGTTTATGTTGGATGAAACTAATTATAATCACATCCTAGTTGTGAAGAATATATCTAGATACGTATAAAATAACTTAAAAGCTTAACCTTTTGTACAAGATTACATTTGAACTGAATGTTGAGGAAGACATTGTCTTTACTCCTTGTATTCTTGGTCAAGGATATCAAATGGGATTCCCTCATTTGTTTATTGCAAAAGCCATGTCTCACGTACCTCAAAAAAAAGGAATGCTTAGATAAAAATGGTAGAGAATCTAACAAATATACCTTTATATCTTATTTTCCTTATCTTATCTTACCTTTAGATGTATATTTGTCTCTCAAATCTAAAGTGTTGTCATGTTTCATGAATACTCATCATACTAACGTCAAAAAAAGAAAGAGTTGTTGCATTTTCTTACAGAATGGATAATATTAAAATGTGTATTCCTAAAATGATAATGATTTTTTTTTTATTTGTGAATCTAGCTAAGATGCATGGCAAAGAATGAAAGGTTTGCCTTCATTACATGAAACAAATCCACTAGATACTAAGAACTTGAAAACAACATCAACAAGGTTACCGACCGTTGATGCCAAATAGATTGTTTGTGAGAGAGAAGGATGGAGGCAATAGGCAAAGAAAGTGATAAAGATCGCCGGTGATATTTGAGGAGAATGTGTCGAGTTAGGAAATACTTTACAGAGAGAACCATATGGCTCAAATCAAATAATCGTTTATTAACAGTCGTATACCAATTGAATGTAAATGCTATTAATACATAAATTAGGGGTGATAAAGATGTTTTAAAAGTAGACTGGTTAGTAAAGGGTAGATATCATATGGTTCCTCATGTGTAATTCGTATGAGAAAGTAAAATTGAGAATACATGTTTACAATGTCAAATGTGTGTTTGCGCGAGTATCTATATGTGTGAATCACAACTTGTGGGTGGGTTTGTGTATGTATGGTAATGCGATAAATTGAGTGAATCGCATCGGAAGGAGCAGATGATGCAATACTTGTCATAATAGAAAAATACGGAAGGACTTAGTGAGTCGAGAAAGGGAGTTGACGATGCATAAAATGTCTTACGCAATGGATCAATTGTCTTTTGGGTTGGAGGTTCTCGAGTAGGCCAATAGGTGTGGTGGCGGAGATTATCTCATGGTAGCGGCCATGTAAAATACCCCAATGGTGGGCGAAAGTAACTACAATGAACAACACATAGGAGAAAGAAAGCTATTGTGTATATTTGGCTCTTATACCTTAAAAGTTTCTAAAATCTTATGTATTCTACAAAGTAACCACAACAAACAACACATAGATCTAATCAACCAAACTTATCATCCAGTTCGTTAAAAGACATCCAATAAAACTTGAACGGCATAGGAAAGATTAGCATAGCCGTTGCACAAGGATAACACTCCAACCAAATTCATCATTCATTAGAATGACAATAAAATATGCATAAAGTATATCCTGTTATATATAACGATTCAAGAATAATTTATACAGTTCACTTGCAATTTTATAGGTAGCAACCAATATGACAAAAAGATTTGGGCTTATAATCTATTTAGTTGTGTATGATTTGGCCCAATTGGTTCTCGGGTGACCAAAAGAGTGGGCTTATACTTTACCAGTCTGGACTTTAGTGTCTTATATCGTTTAAATATTATTCCGATACAAATTAAATTACATACGACCCATTTTCAAGCAACGATATATAAACCACTTGTCGCAAAGAAACAAAAACAATGATCTTACATAACTAAGTGTTTTAATCATGTCAGGTTGGCGGGTTACAAGTTAGGGGATAATATGCAACCCGAACCCAACCCATATTAATTATTATTTGTGTTGCATATCTCAACCATAACACGCACACACATACATTCGGGCCAACCAAAACACGACCTGTTCAACCCAAATCTTTTCCCGCAAACGCCGACTTTATTAAGTTCAAACCAGATGACATTTAGGACCCGACAATTTGGAACTGTGGATATTTTATTTTATATAAATTTATATGTGAAACTTAAGAAAACAAATTTGTAGCAGATATGGCAAAGAGTGGTTGTCAAGTCAAACTGTCGGGTCAAAACATTTTGGGTTAACCCGAAACACTTCTTATCTAAAATTTTGAAATCCTTGAAAAAATTTATGTCAAGACTCAAATATATTATGAAAATGAAGATTTTATCATCTATGTAAAAATATATATATATACTTCAAGTGACTTTCTACCAGTTTGACCTCTTTAACCCATTATCTCTTAAGGGAAAAACACCAAAATAACCCTTTGACCGAGGGACTTACTCTCCTCTTTTTGGAGAGACGGTTCACGTTACCCAATCCCGTCTGAGGCGTCTCTCGAGACGGCTTGGTTTCCAACCAATAAAAGTACAACACGTCTCCAGAGACGTTTTTCCAGGTTTTGAAACCTTCTCTGGTGACGTGTCAGATTGATATAAAATTCATGTTATAACTTTATTATGATATAAAATTTATTATGATATAACTTTATTTAAATAAAATTTTAAATAAACTGGTCATTTGATTAAGTGTCATCTGAAATAAAATTCTAAATAAAATATTCATTCGATTAAAAAAAATAAAATAAATACATAAACATTACAAAGTAAATAAAAATAAAATAAACATATGCTACGCGTTAAGCCTATCCCTCATCATTTGCCAAGCACAGACGTGTTTAAATTGTTTGTCTTGCTTGGACTCATACTCTTTTTGGGTATATCGTATGGCCACGTCTTCGGGCATATCCGAGGGTACCGCTCGCAGCGTTCGATTGTGGTACGCGTTGAAGATTTGACACTTAGTGTTCAAGTCATTCCACTTACGGTTTAGTGACTCGATGATTCGGTTAGAGCCTCCTACCAACCGATTGTACTCATTTAGAATTCGGTACCACTTGTGAGTCGGGTGTGGGCTTTCTTCCACAAGTTGCCAAGCTGCTACTAGGGTTATTTCTTGTTCTTTCGTCCAACGACTTGGTGCCATTTTCTTGTGTAAGAAGGGACTGTTTTAGGGTGGTGGTAGAGGAGGAGTTTCGGACGGTCACAAAGTTTAGACGAAGTTAGGGACGGAGATGGTGGCAGAGGAGGATGTAACATTTCGTATTTATACTTGTACGTTACACGACTATTATTAATAAAACGTCAAGTTCTACCTATATTATTCGCATTAATTATTTTTGTCGCATGTTTGGAACCCTAATACTATATATATATATATATATATATATATATATTATATATATGATTAATGTGTGATAATTATACAAAAAAATAAACACTTGGGCCGGGAATCGAACCCGCGCCCAAGGCCGGCCCAAACCATCCAAGCACACAAACCAGCTGGCTGGCCAACACTTATGATTAAATCCCAGCACGTTATAATTATATACTTGATTTTAAAACCTTCACAATTGACTAAGGAAAGTCAACTGTGACGCGTATGCTTCAAATCAATCCAATTACTCGTGATTGATCTAATTTTGGCATCTCTACGCGATGACCGGCCTCGTCTGACTAAGCCACACGTTGATTGATGTTCAATTGTTACCCAATTTACTCGATTACGCGTTTAGACTTCAATTCGTGGTCAAACATGCCAATTTGATCACTGATGTATCCTCCCTATAAATTGAACCTCTGCAATGCATAACAACTCGCCAATAAACTCTTCTCAACCCCCAATCTTCTTCAATTCACTCTGATTATCATTTCGTGATCGCTGTTTGACTTTTACTCGTGACCGAGCAATCGAACACGATACAGACCTGTAAGTCTAATATATTATGTGGGTTTTGATCACCGGCGTGCACACATCAAAAGCCCTAAGATCAATTGGGCTATTGATGTGTGTAACAGATTATTGCTAGAACTAGGGTTCGTGTGTATGAAATTGGGGATAAAACTGATTCATCATCGTGGTTATATAGTTTTTAAACTGAGATGAATCACAACCACAGGCCTAGGCCAAGTGGTTGTGACTGATGCTCGTAACCAAGGGCACCCGGGTTCGAATCCCGGCTTGGGCGCCCCTTTTTCCACATTTTTTTTCGTTTTTAAAAACTAACCACTTATAATTATATATTATACATTTAAATCTTGTAAATTCATTTTTAAATATTAAAACCTTTTTATAAATTCTAAAAAAATTATATTTATCAAATCTGATGTAAAAGTTTTATTTACAATTTTAGTTTTCTGAAATTCATTGATTTAATATTTATAATAATTAAATCAATTTTATACTATTATATTTATAAAAATCCATTAAAATATCAAAACAATTTTATTAATTTCTACAAAAATTATCCTATGTTTGTACAATGTTAAACTTTACTGAAATGATTTTTAATTCAGAAAAATCATTTATTTTATATTTTTAATCAATTTTTGTTAGATTTAATCATAATTAAATCATAATAAATTCAATTTTTATTATTTTTGCACCAAAATTTTATACAATTTATTTTTAAATATTTAGAACAGAAATATGATTTTTAAAATAATAATTCTTTAATTTTAGTATTTTTAAATATTAAAGTTAAATTTTGGCAATTTGTAATAAATAGATTCAAAAATCTATTTTAAAGGAAATAATTTTATAAAAATTATTTTTATACTTCAAACACATTATTGTGAACATTCTAAATTCAAATTTTATAAAAAGACTTTCTTTTATTTAATTATCAAATTTCCCTTTATTTAATTAACATTTTATTTTAAATTCAACAATTGGATATCCCCAAATCGAAACCCTAGGATATACTTATAAACTAGTTAGACTTAGACTTATTTGTTGCCTTATACATAGGGTAATACTTGGCAATCTATTGGGCTACACTTATACTATTCCTCAATACCTAATACTATACCAAGGTGAGTTTACGTAACCATGTTTATGCGATTCTTTATACTTGCAACAATTATTTAAGCAATTCAACATGCATGTCTAGTAGTAAACTTTATTGCCTCATGAATTAGTCAACAGTTTCAACGAGTTTCAACGAGTTTCAACATTTACATAATCATTAGCTATGGCCAAGCCGGCGATACTCAATAATAGATCTATTGGATTGACAACCCCACCCGGATACGTGTACCTCCTACATAGGTAACGTGGGTGATTGTTATCGTTCAACATATTACTAAGGTGAACCGTAGATGACGGGATGGACCTAAACTAGTCGGAGGTTTGATTATGTCAACATATTATACTATTCATGTAGACTTAAATTTACGATAGACATACGAATTGCTAGACTTTTATACTTAAACTATATGCTTAACATGGATTATGTATTCTCACCAACTTCTAGTTGACCTCCCCCCCCCCCCCCCATTTTTACAACTCAACAGGTAATAATGATGCATGAATATTAGAGTATTTATGAAGACAATAAGGAGTCTATGCATGCTTGATTCTTGTGTGATGTATTAGATTCCCACATTTAAAACTCTTTTGTATTTCTATTTTTGGATATTGCAATTTAAATTTATTTCAATTAAAATTTGGATTACCATGTGCTACTGTATACTCATTCTTACGTGACACCTCGATGTTTCCGCCATCGGTTGGGTGTTACAGAGGAGACGTCTCGGGAATCACGATACGTCTCTGAGGGGCGTGGGAAATTGAAACGACGAAGAATACAGGAGACATGGGAAATTGAAACGACGAAGAAGACACGGGACGTGGGGGACTGAAACGGCGAAGAAGACATCGGAGACGTCTCGGGAATCATGAGACGGCACAAAAGTCGTCTCCGGAGCCGCCATTGGAGATGTGTTGTTGTTTTATTGGTTGGAAACCAAGCCGTCTCGGGAGACGCCTCAGATGGGTTGGAAAACGTGAACTGTCTCTCCAAAGAGACGGGAGGGGGCTATTCTTGTAAGTCCCTCGGTCAAAGGGCTATTTTATGTTACATGTTCGACTCATTTGAGATAAAACATAACACGGTTTATCATAATTATCAGGTCAAAATTTTAGAGTTTTTTCCCAAACTAGTGTAGATACAAAAAATATTTACCTATTTGGGTAGTTTGAAAAATATTTACCTAAATGGGTAGAATTTAAACTTTTATTAATTTTTTAATAAATAAACCAAATAACTTGACCATCTATATCCCACCCCGATTCTCCTGTTATCAGGCAGCCGTATAACTACCGGTCTTCAAGGCCACCGGCGTTCCTCCTATAATCAAGCAACCACACGGCAGCGGCAGCATCCCTCCCACAACCATCGTTCTTCCCTTTCAGGCCTGGTTCCTCCTTCCATTCATCTCCGAATTCTATTTTTATTACAAGCATATTTCATTTTAAATCTTCTCCGATTCGGTTTGATGTTAGTTTTTAGATCATATCTGCTTCCGCATGTTCACGTTGATAACTATTTTCTTAATATAATGATATTGTTTTAGGCAAGACAAAAAATTAAAATAAGGTCTATTGGGCAACCAAGATGCATGTGATGAGGTACCATACACATTAAATTAAAGAATTGATACAAATACGAATTGAAAGAATCAAACTGTATTTCTTAGATTTTGTATTTAATTGATTGAAAATGCAAATATTTTGTTTCGTAATGAATTTTTCCAGAATTTTGTTGCAGAATTTTTGCTCTCTTTTTAGCAGCTTCATTTTATTAGAATTTAGTTGAATCATTGAAGAATTTTTGCTGTCATTTTAGCAGAATTTTTATAGAATTATCGTACAATATTTTTTAACTTCTACAAAAAATAATCATACCATATTTTTGATGATTCTATGTATTCTGGACTTATTTGCTACTAACTATAGCTTACTTGCATCCCCATCAAATACTTTAGTTACAAAAATGCATTAATAGTTGGTGGCAATTAACATCTTTCTTAAATTGAAAACAATAAATCATATAACTTGACTAAAAATAAATAACGATAATAAACTGGATTTGAAGGGGATCAAGAATTGATCAACTACCTGCTTTAACGACACGGGGAATGTGATCAACCCACATTGGTTGGGAGTTTTAATGACTTTTTTTAACCGTATCCCTCCATAACCTGAAAGGTCAAATGATGTAGAATAACAAAAAAAAAGGGTCACATATAGTTTGTTGGGTCAATGGGAGAAGTGGGTCAAAGGGGCGAGACAATTTGTAGAAAATGGTCCAAGTGTATGAGAAGCCCAATCCAACAAAACTAAACATCTGCGGGGAATGGTTAGGAGTACAACAATAAAAAGAACGGGGGAGGTAACAAAAAAGGATGAATATGATGTATTCAATTGACGGTATCTTGGGATGAATGCATTTTATGGTTTTCATATGGTACAATCATTGGGAGACGATACACACTGTGGAATGAAAGAAATAGGTGATTTTTAATGACATGGGGTAGAAAACTTTTAATGTAACAGTAGTAATTACAAGGTTTTTTTCAGGTGTCTTATATTGTGGTAATATCTTACTTATACAAATTACAATGTAATGTACATTTTGGGTGATGAATAAAATGTTGTTTGCCGTTAAAAAAAACAAAAAAACCTGAAAACTTTAGCACAAGAAACCAAATATCTCCTAACGTGCCATGAGGTCTCACTGCCCTTCACACGCCAAATTACATCAAGAAGTAATTCAATAGGCAAATTGTCCCACTTGCTATCTTTACTCAAAAATCTCAAATCATCATCACACTCAGTTAATCCCACCAATAGCAAAAGCTAAGGTAGGGTCTGAGGAGGGTAAGATGTAGACAGCCTTACCTCTACCCCGTGGGAATAGAGAGGCTGCTTCCAGTGAGACCCCCGGCTCAATAGTGGTTTTGTATCAAGCTTTAGACATAAGGCACATAACACTTAGCAATCGGGACAAGCCCGATTGGTGCATGTACCCCCACCCCCTTGTCTTTTGGCTATCAACGTCACAACCTGATGCATGATTAACCGTCCGTCAATTTTTACGTTATTTTCACGAAATTAGTAAAATAACGTTAAAATTAGTGCAACTTTACTTTTGCCCCTCGAGGGCCACACATATAGACATTATATGCGCATAGCCATAAGCGGGGCTAATAAAGAGTATGCGATTTGCCAAGAGAAACAACTTCTTTGGTATTGCCACCAATTAAACCATTGAATGTCATATTGATCTCTAATTACAAACTATGACAAAAAAAAAAAAAAAAAAAAAAAAAAAAAAAAAACCCTCAAATATATGATGAACAAAATGCAATGTAAACACTATAGTTTACTTGTTGGGTAACAGCAAAACCATTTCTCCCATTTTTTGTAACATAATCTATACTACTATATAATGAGTTCTAGAATGATAGAATTGGAATTTCACACAAACTTAACAAACTTCATTTAATAAACTTATCTATTTCATAAATTCATTTAATAAACTCTATTTAAATAATTATATTTGTATATATGTATGTTTGGGGCAATTGTCGTTCTTGTGATTATCTTTTTTAATGTTTTTATGTTTGGTTTGGCCCGGGTAGCCCCTCGCTAATTGGGCTCGGGTGATGTTGTGGTGTAATTTTTAGCGAACAAATAAAAGTGGTCCCGTTTGAATGTTCAAAAAAAATAAATAATTCTATTTAATAAAAGTTCAAATGTAATATGGACAATATTTTTTGGGGACCGAATCTCCTTAACATGTCTATTGGTTCGCATAATGAGTAGAGGTTCGTTTGACCATTGATTAAACCAGTGAGCCGATTAAAGATTGACGACTCTAACGAGAATGTGTAATCACCTTCTTTGTGAACCAACATATAGAGAAGATGCAACAATCTGCATAGAAACAACTATCATGTTACTAATTTTACCTACATATGTAGCTATGCATATTTTTAAATAAACACAATAGGATGTTATAAATTACTTATGAATATATATTGTAAACATAACAACGTTAGTTTGTATAAGGTTACACCAAATGCGTAAAGGACAAATTTTTATTTAGGTACAAGTTTGAAGATGTAACGTGGTATAATTGTATTTAGCGCATTCACCTTTCTATGAAACCACTGTTGTATTGTGTCCCCGACACAACGTGCGGGCACCCCTCTAGTAATAACTAGGTGTTAGTTACGCTTTGCTGCGCGGCATGTTTATTGTGCCAGATTGTTTAGTAGTACTATGGGTAATGATTTTTCCGCATTCTTTCGTGCGATGTGACGGTAATGTTGTTGGCAGGGGCGAAGCTTGTTCTCAAATCGGAGGTGGCCGGACTCAATTTTTTTCGATCGGTAGTGGTAAATCGGCGGGGGCCGGACTCAACCCAGACTCAATTTACCTATGAAAATCGCAAATTTCCACTACTGCGCCAAAAAACAAGGGGCCAAGGGCCACCCTAGCCCATATATATCCTTCGCCCCTGGTTGTTGGTATCAGTTCGTTACAGTACCGACACATATTATAGCAAACATAGCAAATTTGATCAACATCTTTTCAGTGTTTCCATGGGCTCGGACTTAATACAACACTAATAAAAACTAGTGGGGAACCCGCACGTTGCTGCAAGGATCGACATTACATGCGGGTGTTGGGTTTGTGAAGTCATTGGTTTATTAGGCTTTAGGGTTGACATTAGAAGACATGGGCCAGGCCCGGTTTAGTTTTCTTGGTCCCTAAGTTGTTTAACCTATTTGTTCTCTATATATACCCTAGTCTTGTATTGTAATCTTGTGTGCCTTGAGCTTAATGAAATAACCTAGTTGCAACCCATGGACGTAGGTCCCCCACTGGGACCGAACCACGTAAAATTCTTGTGTCGTGTTTATTATTTTCTGTTGCGCCACTTAATCCTAACAAGTGGTATCAGAGCTTTGGCTCGTTGGATTCACGAAACGTTTCGCAAGATTTTTTTTGTTCATAAGTTGTTTGTTCCAGTCCTATGAAAGCAATTCTTTTTGTGGTACAGGATTACGAAATAGAGGAATATTCTTGGGTTATTTAATTTGGTCAAAGAAAGTTTTGACTAAAGAAAAAGAAAAGAGCATATAGGATTTTTTTTTGTTTTGTCGTTGATCAACAAAAGAAAAAAAAACAAATAAAGCGTATGCATGTTCTTTTTTTTTTTTTTTGGTTATAGCGATAAGGTTCTTTCAGGTCGCATATTGTTACCACATGAACCGTTTGGATCGACCCCGCCGATTGTGACATCGTTGTTTATTTCCGTTTATAACCGTCTTTCAGCCGCGATTAGAAGAGACAGGTTCACTCATTCTTGTTTTCTGATTAGGTTTTGTTTGGGTTGTTGTTCGGGTTTTGGGTGTTCAAGTTTCGGGTTATTATTCGGGTCGTTTGGGTTTGGTTTGTTTGTCAGTTTTTGACCAGTTATTATCAACTTGAAACCGGGTTACTTTGATCTTATTTTTTTCGTTTGTCATTATGGCTGAAGACGGAAAATTAGTGATTGAAAAGTTTGACGGTTCGGATTTTATGATGTTTGGGTTGTTGACGGCTCGTGGTATGATGTTGGCTCTGTCAAACATGTATGAAAAACCGTCTGCAGCTAAGAAAGTGTTCTTGATGAGAGAGTTGTTCACGATGAGAATGAAAGAGGGAAGCTCAGTGACCGAGCACATAAATAATTTGAATTCTCTTCTGTCCAGATTATCGTCTGTGGGAATGAGATTCGATGATGAGACCAAAGCTGTGATTTTGCTATCTTCACTGCCTGATAGTTGGTCCGGGACAGTGATTGCTGTCACTAACTCAGTTGGGCCTGAAGGGTTAACATTTGAAAGGATCCGGGATTTTGTATTGAGTGAGGATGTTCGCCGCAGGAATACTAAGGGGTCGCCTTCTGAGATTTTGCATGTTGGCAGGGGAAGGGGGAATAGTAGAAACAGTGGGAGCAGCAAGGGTCGGGGCAGGAGCTCGTCTAGGGCTCGTCCGAGTGTGCGTTGTTGGGACTGCAATGAAAGGGGTCATTATAGGAATGAATGTCCGAACAAGAATTCTGATGGAGGATCGAAGAATTCTGGTGGATTGAACACTGCTGCGGTAAGCGATTCTGAGGATGACGCTTTGATACTGTGTGTTGAAAGCAGTGTGGAATCCTTGGTCATGGATTCCGGTGCATCATTCCATGCTACCCATAGCAATGATGGCATGCGGAATATTAAAAAGGGTGATTTTGGCAAGGTTAGGCTAGGAAACGGTGAATTTCTTGATGTGACTGGCATGGGAGATTTGGATCTGGTTACTACTTGGGGTACTACTTGGACTTTGTGTAACGTCAGGGTTATTCCAAGGCTTGAAACGAAGTTGATCTCCGTTGGGCAGTTGGACGAACAAGGTTTTGACGTTAAGTTTGGTGGTGGAAAGTGGAAGGTCGTTAAAGGTAATCTCGTGGTTGCTAGCGGTTTCAAGAAGGGGTCGTTATATATGGTGTATGTTCCGTCTGGGGAAGTGACCGCCCCTGTTAAGACGAACGCCAAAGTCGGGCTCGCCGATTCGACAATTCAACGAGTCCAGTTTGCAGAAAAGGACTATGGGACTTCAGGTAATCAGCTTGAGCGTATTCGGAGGTCTGAACATGTATGGGATTTTTGTAATAGTGGGAGCACGGGGAGTGTTCCGAAGACCAGGTTTCCGAATGAAATCTCTCCTGAGAAGTTTCTGCTAGTGGGGAGTGTTCCTCTGAGAATCCCTGTATCTGATGGTTTGTGTCTATGGGAATCAGTTGGGATTGAAGATGTGAAGACGAGGTCTTTTGAGACAGGGTTGCAGCCATTTGGGGCTTCAACGGGCCTTTCTGTCTACTAATGATGATTGGCCGACTGTAACTAGGTTGATTGGGGATACATGGTTTGAAGTTTGGTTTGTTCTTGGGAGCTGGACCTAGAAGACTTATGTTCCTGTGTGTGTTTGAACTTTACGGATTACTGAAGACATGGATTGCTTTGTGCTTGTTGGCGGACTTGGTGTTTATCGCAAGGCCTTCAAGTGGGAGATTGTTGGGTGTGAAGTCCTTGGGCTAGTTATCGCTATTAGACTTGTTTTATTGGATGTTTAGAAAGCCGATTTAGGTTTTCTTGTTCACCAAGCCTAAACCCTAGATTAGTCTCTATATATATCCTGTCTATGTAATTGTAATAGTTGTTAGAGCTTAATAATAAATCCCTAGTTGCAGCCCGTGGACGTAGGTTCCCCACTGGAACCGAACCACGTAAAATTCTCGTGTTCGTGTGTCGTGCTTTATATTTTCTCGTTTATTATTGCATGTTCGTTGTGAATCGGTTATTCCGCTGCGCCACTTAATCCTAACAGCGGGAATATAATTCAAGCCTTAGAACGAAAAAAATCAAGTATAAGATGTATATATGAAGTAGATATATGATGGTCAAATGATTAAAAAAATATCAAATAGTCAAAATGAGTCAACATAAAAAGTAATAAAGTGATTAAACAAGGTAAGCAAAAAAGGCATATGCGTTCTATACACATTCTGACGCAACAAAATGGTTAGAGGAGTCTTAAGTAATGTAAAAAGCAAAAATTTTAATTAAAAAAACAAAAAAGGCGTAGTCTCCTTTAATCTAGAAGCTTTCGTCCATAATTTATAAGATACATCTTTTAGAGAATAATGCATAATGTAGTTATGTAATTGAACATACCTAACCTTATAATACATAATTGATATAATCATCTAATTCTTCGACTGTAAATCAGTTCCGGCGATGGTGCTATGGCCGGAAAATTAAAGGCCACCAAAACTCTAGAATTAGACAGATGCTACCACTTTCAAAATTAAACATTTAAACCCATCTTCATCCTTATTGTCCCCTCTTCCTCCTTCCCTCTCTCTCATATATGTGCGAGTATAAACTAAAAGGTAGGAGGTGGAGATATGGGTTCTTATTCCCATATGATGAGATGAATGCTAAACATTTTTACAAAATACAAGTTCATCTTTTTAAAGGCATAATGAAGATCAAATGAAGGGATGGAGGATACCATTTTATTGATGAATTGAATGTCAATTATTGGTTTCGACTTATGAACTAAGAGATTGGGGTGTTAAAGATTGGTTAAAGTGGGATACTGAAGTGGCACTAACATTAAAACACCTATCAACTTATGCATACAGAAGTTTAAAAATCAATTAAACGTGCAAAATACGGATTTACCCTTTTTACAAATGCATCGAATGTTTGTACTTTGAGCAATTAAACTTGTAATTTCTTAATTTTGCTAGGTTTCCTTCCCTCATGCTTTATAATATAGTATAGATAAGATATGGTAAAAAGTTAGGATACATAACAAAGTCAAAAAAGTTTAAAAGTAAAAAAAAAGATGTAAAAATAAGGTAAAAATAAAGGAAAATGTAGTAAGTCTGTGACTCGTGGCGGGTAGAGGTTTCCCTGCATTGCCTGACTCGATGTGACGGTAACTCGGTCGATGTTCTTTTGATACATTATGCACAGAGAATTTGTAGGAATTTAAGTCTACAATGAAGCGTTTTTATTTAAATGGGTTTGGATGTATAGATAAAATACGTCTAGTTTATGGCGCCGGGTGGTGGAGGCTTGTCATCAAAGTAACAAGTGGGAAATTCTTCCTGTTAACAAATATGGTGCGAGGTGCTGGAAAATGATTGTTAAAGTGGGAGGTTCAATAAAGGTGAATGACATTTTTTTACACACTTTGATAAGGACTATGGTAGGGAAGGGGAATTCCGTGAGGTTTTGGTTAGACGTGTGGTTGGGAGATTGTGTTTTAAAGCATAAATGGCCAAACGTGTATAGGTTGGAGAATAAAAAGACTTGCCTCGTTTCGGGCCGGTTAAAGGTTTTGGACAAGTATGTGTATATAGATGCGGAATGGGATAATCTGGTGCAAACAGTCATTGAGGTCCAAGAATGGGAGTAGCTTCATGCGTGTACAAAGGTTGTTAAGCTTTCGGATAACAATGATAAATGGGTTTGGGTTGGGGGATACAAATAAGCCGTTTTCAATTCAATCGGTAAGGAAGGTGGTCCAACATGGGGAAGATTATGGTAATAACTTTGTTATGAAGTGGGTCTCGTGGGTTTCATTAAAATGTATCAATATGGTGTAGCAAGCGGAAATGAATAGGTTGCCGACCAAGATGGAGTTGTTGAAAAGAAGTGTCGATATATCGAATAAGATGTGCGTGTTCTGCAATTCTTGCGAGGAATGTGTTTTCGGACTGTATCATTGCCACTAATGTTTTGAAGTGTATTGGGAGATGGTGTGGGTTGGAGCCTATTTTTACGTCTGATGTTAAAGATATAGTAGAAGTTTATAAAAAGGCTACGGGAGGTAAAATGGGAAAGAAGATCGTGCAAGGGGTGATCACGGTGACGATGTGGAACCTATGGAAAGCAAACAATGATATTGTGGCTAGCGTGAAGTCTTTTTCGTTTTTATGGTTGAAGAATAGATCTAAATGTAGAAACATTGTGTGGAACGATTGGTGTAGGTTCCCGTTGTATATGTTGTAAGCTTGGTTTATGTCCTCGTTTTAAGGACGGTTTGTGGCATTTTTTGTATGAAAGTTTATTTAAAAAAAAAAAGACTTTTACGAATGACTAGGTCATCCATATACGGGACAAATGCATTAACGAAGGCTACATATATAAGATGAAATGTTGCAGCTATAACACAAAGTCTAATAGCACACCATCAAATGTTGCAGTTATAACATCAGGTCTAATAGTGCACTTTTAATTAGAGAGGAGGGTAGGGCATGAGGGTATGTATCCGTAACACCGCTTCCACCGCTTCAGGTAGGCTTGGCGGGTATTAGTCATGGGTAGAGAAACCGGCTGGTGATCGTTGGTTTTGACTGTTGAACGGTCAAATGACCCACCATTAAGATTTTTTTTAATTGTTTTAAATAATTAAAAACCATATAAATGCCCAAACGTTTACCATTTTAATTTATTCAAACTATCCATCATTGCTAAACCTTCCTACTTAATTACCACATTTTAATTTAAACATGAATAATTTCTCAATGGATGACCTCATAAATGCGTGCATTTTATTGCACAATATGATCCTAAAGGACAGCGTAAATGTGAAATCTCCTGTCTACATAAGGGATAACTCTGGTCGAGCTTGTTTATTACGATGATGTCCTCTTTTAGTTAATGGAAGAAGATACACATTTTCGACTTCGATTTGATCTTGTGACACATCTTACAACTAACATCTATCTCAACCTTCATATACATCCTAAAATACATCAAAATTCACTCCAATTTTCCTCCATACTTTTTTTAAAAAAATAGTGATGTTGAAGATCAAATTTGCATTCCCCCGCTCGGCGTGCACTCGATTTTTAATTCAACAGATAGTAGCCTTGAATTTTTCAAGGATTTTGCCAAAGCGAGCCGAAGAAGAAGACACAACAACATAAAAAAAAAAAAAAAGATGTGTGTCACGTGATCGCGAAGGAGGCAATATTTGTTTAACGGAAGATTATTTTGTCGACACACAAAAGTACAACGAAGCTATGTTTAAACTAAGGTATCGTATGTAGAAATGTCTATTTTTAGAAATTATATCAGATGTTGAAGCAAACTTCGAATGGTTCAAATGGGGCGTAGACAGTCGGTTTAGAAAGAGTTTTGCACCCATACAAAAAGTATCATCTGCAGTTAAACAACTCGCAACTGATAATCCTCCTAATGAATATGAAGAATATTTATGTATGTCCGAGAGGACGTCGCGTGAATGTTTACAATTTTTTTGTAATGTCGTCATTAAGTTATACGGGAATGAGTTTCTACGAAGACCGACAAGTCACGATGTGACACCCGGCATGTTTGGGTCAACACTTTATGAACACATAAGTCTACCTTAGCGAAAAACGTTTATTAAACATACTTGACGGGGTCAGTAGAGTCGGAACACAGTCCGTATTGTCCAGGGTTCAATGATTCGGGAGATCATCGGATTAGTCACACACACACACACGATACGAGTCCCGTTGTTGGTGAATTACATAAACTAATTAAGTATATGTGTAGACTAATTGTCGTATGGTGGATTATATGCTTAGATGTGTTTAAATGACGTGTAGATAATTGTCCATACTTAAATATGATAAACATAGACTAACGTTGCATGCTCATGTGTTAAAATGTGTTAGAATGCGTTAAACACGACAAACTGGAAAACTAGATGAAAGGGTTCTGGTTCGACCACTTCGAGTGGTCGAAGGAAGGATTTTGTTTGGTTCGACCATTTGTAGATGGGCGAACCAGGGAAGTGGAATTGAAGGAATTCCCTTCGACCAGAACAGGGCTCATTCGACCCTGTGAAAGGGGCGAAGGAGACCACCTTCGACCATTGAAATGGTGCGAAGGAGAATTAGTATAAATACCACACTTTGTCATTTTTCACCATTTCACAAACCCTAGCCGTCTCAAAACACTCTCTAGCAACTTTAAACATTGAGGAAGGAGTTTTTGCCCTTGTTTCTTATAATCTAACCTACAAACATCTTCTACACAAAGATCTAAGGTGTGTTCTTCATTCTAAATCATTTTCAAAGCATTTTTAATTCGTTTTCATTAAACCCAAGAGTCCAGATCTGATACAAACATGTTTTCATGGATAAAAACCTTCCTAATGTCTTTCTAAACAAAACCTATTCATAAACAATGAGTTTTCATACAAAATAACATGTGTTAATGGTGTTTTATGTGATGTTATGCATTGTTTGATGATTGATTGCTGTATAGATGTTACGACAATGATCCAGGACTGTTATTGATGATGATTTATGATTGAGATAGGTTACAATTGATTATTTATGATGTTATGTTCATTTTGGGGATTTTGGGTTAGATCTAGGGCTTGTTCATGATGATAGTGATAAGGATATGATTGGGGGGTTTATTGTTCATGATAATCTGAGTATATTAAGTTGATTATTGATTGATTTCATAAAGTTTCCTAATTGGGTAAAGATTGCATGCATGATGATGTGACATCTCCATAATTTACTATTTTGGGAAACTTGTAAAACGACTAGATTTTGGTGTAAAATCGGTAGGGTTTTGTAGGGATAAGTTATCCATACTTGACTGCTGTGTTTGATGATGTTTCGAGTCGTTTTGAATGTGTTTGAAGCGTTTTTGGGGAAAATTGCACAACAGGGTCGAACCTGGCCTCCTTCGACCGGTCGATGGTGCGAAGGAGGGACTCCAGGGTCGAACCTGGTTACTAAATGGTCGAACGTATTACAAATGGGCGAAGGAGGGAGAAAAGGGGCGAAGGAAGCCACATTCGACCGTTCTAAGCCTCATTCGACCACTTAGGACTACATTCGACCCTACGATTTCTAAAATGAGATTTTTGATGCAAACTAAGTGTTTTATGCTTGAAGCTTATGTGTTAAACTTATGTGCATGGCTAATTGATGTAATGAGTCACCAACGGGATGTCGGGTCGGTCCGGGATGTCTGGTTAACGTTTAAACACACTTTTCAACACACGTAGTCAAGATCTGGACAATCGGGGACTGGTTGGCCTTCGGGTTAATAGTCATCACACTTATGTAAACTCATTGATAGGTTGTCATTAGTTGGGATTATCATACACGTGTTGGGATTCTAGTTATCGGAAGACGCACTCTAAGGTGAGTTTCACGGCCCCACTCTTTTACTGGTTTTACATTTTCGGGGGAGAAAACATGCTGTGTCCTTTAAACGTGTGTCAACTATGTTTTCATAAAAAGGTGTTTCAACTATGTTTTGGTATTCATGAATTCATTGGGTTTGGAGTATTCATTATGTTTTCACGTATTCATTATGTTTTGGAGTATTCATTATATTACTATGCGATCTTTGGAAGTCCCGGGGGAAACCATGAATGTGCGGGGATGCACAACGGGGGAAATGTGGATAGCGCTATTTGGGCTTGACCCGCCCCACTCGTCGACTGGAGGTCGGACGGGTGCATATTGTCTCTTAGGTATTCAGTATTCAGTATTCAGTATGCGGTATTCAGTATTCAGTATTCATTCGGGCACGTATTCAGTATTCACAGTATTCGAGTCCAGTAATGGTTTTCCAATCGCAGTAGTAACAGGTATTCATATGATTTGCATGCATGTGGTCTGGATTGATCATGGGTATTCATTTGGGAGTTAGTATTCAGTTGGAGTCGATTTTCACTTGGAATTGGTATACATTTGGAGTCGGTATTCATTAAAAACCTGTGAACTCACCGGCATTATTTGCTGACGTATTTAGCATGTTTGTCTCAGGTCGCTAAGGTAGCAGCTGTCGATAGGCGCACGGAGTCTCACGGCGTCTAGGATTCATGTGCATCTCATTTAGTATTTTCAGACTTTCGTACTTTTGATTTTGTGTTGTAATAAATTTTTACGCTTCCGCAGCAATGGATCATTTATGAAAACTTAATGGTTTGCTTATGTCATTTTTTTTTACGTATCATATAGATGTCGTTTATTGTGACCGTTGACTTGGATCCTGGTGTGTCACGCGCCTCGCGGTAAAACCCCGCATGTGGAAATTTGAGGGTGTGACACACGACATTGCATGTTTTTATGAAGCACACGAAGAAAGACATCACTTTCCCGGCATGATTGGTAGCATTGATTGCACACATTTAGTTTGGCGAGCATGTCCTAGGGAATTACGAAGACAATATATGAGTGGCGATCACCAATACCCTACGATAATGCTAGAAGCGGTCGCGTCACAAGATATGTGGTTTTGGCATGGTTTTTTTGTTCCCCTCCCGATTCACTCAACGACATCAATGTTCTCCAGCAATCTCCAGTTTTTCTCACCCAACGAAATGGAATGGCGCCAAAGTGTCCATTTACTTTAAATTGTCACTTATATAAACATGGATATTATCTTACCGATGACATCTACCCTACCTGGTCAACATTTGTGAAAGCGTTTCGATATTCGACTGATCTGAAGGAAAAGAAATTCGTTAGGGCGCAAAAGGGGGCAAGGAAAGATGTGGAGTGATCGTTCGGTGCATTAAAGGGGAAATGGGGCATAGTTAGGCGACCTTTGAGGGCGACGACCGTTGATAAGTGTAGGGTCATTATGTCCAACAAGTGTTCGATGAAAGTAAGCCCTTACGGAGTTGAGAGACTCCGATATGTATTTCCGACATCGAAATGATATTGTGGAACATCTAGCCACTATTGATCTACCGCATCTTGAAGTGGATTTCGAATAGTTTTTATTTATCTATTTTTGTTAGTATATATATATATATATATATATATATATATAGGATTAGGTTCCAATGAAAACACACTTTTCGTAAAAGAACCACGAGAACACCGACGTAAAATGTGATTTTTTAAAATTTTTTTTTTCCACCGATGAAAAAACGGGTAACCTCGACGTAAAAAAAAAAAAAAAAAAAAAATATTTTACAGCAGTGTAAACGCCCATGGCCCACCGTATTTTGTCTTATTAGGCAAGGGAATATTCCCTTTTTTATTTTATTCAACTTTAATTGTGAGCCACACATTCTTTTTTTATTAAAATAAGTGTGTGGTGGAAAAGTGTGTTTCTGTTGTTCTTTTACGAAAAGTGTGTTTTTATTTTACCCTTTCCCTATATATATATATATATATATATATATATATATATATATATATATATATATTTTAATTTATGTGTGCTTGCATTTCTATATTTTTTATAGTTTTAATAATGTAAGTTTTATTTATTAGTTGAATAAAATGTTTATAAAAAAACATTTCAGTTAAGTGAATCAGTGAAACGCTGCATCCAAAAAATTGTTTTAGTGAAGTCATGTGGCAGCGCATGATTGATAGAAATTAGTGAAATTAGTGAAATTAAAAAAAAATAAGTGAAAAGCCCCTTAGACCATCATATTGGTAAACAAACTCAAGTTTGTTTGTGGAAATAATATTTAAGAATTCAAAAGTTTGCAAACAAACTCACAATTGGTTTGTGATGGCAACCTTGTTTGCAATCAAATAAACTCTCCACTAACTTAAAACCTTAAATAACTTATAATATTTAAGTTAAAAAAACTAAATATACCGTATTTTTTAACTTTTTTTGTGAACACCCCGATATTAATTTTATTAAAAAAACGAGTTTTTTAAGAATTGCTAATTCGGTGTTTGGTTTGGTTTTTGGTTCTACATTTTTTTTAATTTGGTTTTTCGGATAACCGAATAAACCGGTAGACTAATTAATTATTAAATAAAAATAATAATATTTAATAAGCCATATATAATATATAAGACCAAAGATTAAATGTAAGCCCAACCCAAAATAAAACCCAATTATTTCTATGATATTTGTGTTTTGGTGTAAGATTATTTTCCGGATATGTTTGTTTTATTTTGCTTTTAAACTTTTTTTTACAATATATTGCGAGGTTTGATTTTTTTTTGTTTATATTAATTGCTAAATTTATATTCGGATTTTGGAACATAAACGCATATAAGTTCGAGAAAAAAAAAACTTCGGTTCAATTTGGTTGAAATCGGTTTGTTTGGTTTTAAACCGAAACCAAACCGAATTCAATTTCGTTGAATTTGGTTCGGTTTCCATATTCCTAATTTGGTTTGGTTTGAGGTACAAAATTTTGAAAACCGAATAAACCAAGTAAACCATAAACCGAACCGATGAACACCCTAGACACCTCTGCATCAACTTGATTGTTGTGAACCCCTAAAATTTAGCCGGTTAAAATATTTGTTTTGGTAATTATATATTTTATTTTCGTTAATTTCCCTTAAAATAATACTTCCAAACACTGTCTTGTTTAAAGATCTTCTTTACTTTGATATATTTATCTGTGGGCTGGGAAAGGGACAGCCCATTGGATTCCACCTGCTCTCCGAAATCCACGTATGTCACCATCGCAATGCAATTAATAATTTTGTTTAGGGATAATCCCCAAAATAAAAAGTCGACCACTATATTTACCGAAATAAACATACGATGTGTTTAAATATTAGAGACCAGCCACTTATTTCATCTACTAATCAGATGATTACACGTGTAAAGTTTTTAAACGCTTTAATTTTTAAGATCCCTACGCCTAAACTTTAGACGCGATGCTGTTATTTAGACGCAAAGGGCTAACCTTTTCTTTAGACGCGAAGAACTTTGTTTAAACGTAGGTCCTCAAAATTTAAAGCGTCTGAAAACTTTACACGTGTAATCATCTTATTAGTAGACGCAAAACAGTGACTGGTCCCTAATATTCCGGGAGCGTCCCGGGTTGAGAAATTTAATATAATACATCAATTTTACATATGAAATAGACTGATATATAACTATAATATTAATATCTAACCTAAAACAATGTACAACTTCAATGCTAACCTCTAACCTAAAAGAATGTAAAACTTCAATTTAACTCAAATATTAACACCTATCTTAAAGCCTAAACAAATGTACAACTCTAACATACTAATATTGATACCTAACTTAAAACAACATATAACTCTATTAACCTATTCGGCTCTGGTTGAAAAAAAAATCATATTTACTGATTTGAACATAATTAGTGACTTGCCTATACATAATTAATGATTTACCTGAACACTTTGTGTTTTTTTCCTGTATGAACAAAACCCCACAAAAAAATAGTCGTTTTTTTCTCTGTTTTTTATATAGCACTATGGTATTCGTTGGAAAGATAATAAAATGCTCGTTAATTTGGTGTAATTTTTTTCTTTAAAAAATCTCGTATATAAAATATATTAACGTTTAAAAATTATGGGAGGAAACATGAGAGTGAAAAATCCAATTTTGTTTTTAAATTATTTTCTTCCTAAATTATCTCAATGCCACATGAGATGACACATGACACACTCAAGGAAGAGAATGGCTCTTTGAATGCCATGTCATTAAAATGACTTTGGTTTATTATATGTATAGATATCAGGTGTTTATTGGTAAGTTTGGTTAGTCAACTGTCTTTTTTGATAATTATCCCTTTTGTTTACGTTTATTTTGTTAAAAGTAACTAATTCATAAAATCTTTTAGTTTATGTATGTGAAAGGTGTAATGATAGCCGGATAGGTTGTTTGTATGTTTGATTTTGTTAAAATAAAAATAAAAATAGCAAAATGTAAAGAGAAAATAAAAAAAAAATGATAATACTAATGGCTATTCTAAATTTCTTAATGGAATACTTTATTGTTTTACTTGTGAATTGGTGAAAGCCCTAGATTAGTCAAGGATGATTATGCTCAAAACATGGCTTTTTTTTTTAACGACCAACAAAACATCAATTTATTAATAATCGCCAAGGCTAGTGAGAAACTGGCGTACATCCGCCAAGAGGTTCAATACTAAAATACATAACAAAAACAAAAACACAAAATGACACAATACCAACCTAAACAAACTAGCAGACCCACACCACCAATCATGCAATTACCATCCAATCTTATGAAGATTAAAATTGCTCCATACTTCCCAATCCAGCTCCATTTTCCTAGTCCTTGCCTTTACCCACAAAAATGACATTGATTTTATTTCGCCAATGATCTTACCTAGTTCCGGATTGACGTTCTCGAAAAGCTTCTTGTTTCTTGACCTCCATATAGCCCACATGACCGTTAAGTTGATTGCGTATAATGCTTTTTTCCGTTTCCTCGAGCCACTCGTATAATTATGTACCTCCAAAAGATCCTTAACCTCAAAAGCGTAGATCGGTTGAATCTTGCACCACATAGATATAATCTGCCAAACCGTCGAAGCCATACTACATTCCATAAATAAATGGTTCACTGATTCGCTATAATCACCGCATATCGAACACAAAGATGAATTCACATCAATGTTTCTCTCCACTAAAGCTGTTAACGTTGGTAGCCTGTTCATGCTCGCACGGCAAGAAACGATCCCAACTTTTTTCGGCACCCAATTGCACCATTTACAGACCCAAAACATGGCTTTTAAGCATAAAAACTACATATACTTTTAAGGGCTAGATTATTATTATTATTTTGTAAAACTACAAATATCTTATACATAGAATAGAATTTGTGATTACGCCATCAAAGCAAGTGTTTCCGAATACAACCGCTACCTGACCAAATATTTCCACATACAATCATCATTGGACCAATTGTATCCTAATACACCTAAAGTTGGCTTTGATTATATACTAAAATTATCATATACACACACTAAGATAATTTTACATCGACTTAAAAAATAGTAGTAACACATACTAGCCATTTAATGAAATCATCTACCATGTGTCCAATGGCTGGCCGAAAATACCATAACGGTGTGTGTAGTGGTGGGAGGTTATGTGGGGGTTATGGTATTAAAATATTAAAAAGTAATAGAAGGGGGGTTATGTGGGGGTTATGGAAAAAGAGGGTGTAGTGGGAAGGGGGGTTATGAGGGGGTTATAAATAATTGGGTAATCATTGCTTTTTATTGTTTTTTATTTAAATAAGAATATTAAATACTTAATAATATTTCATTAAACATAAAAAAATTACAAATACTAAAACAAAAAATTACTAATACTAAAACAAAAAAATACAAATACTAAAAAAAAATTACAAACCCTAAATAAAAGATAAAAATACTCAAAAGTTATATTTTTCCTCGATTTTTTTCTTTTGTTTCAAACACATTTCCAACGCTTTGCCTTCTAGGTGGTCGTGATTTGTCGTGTAAAAAGCAAAGTCGCGTTCAAACTGTCGTTCCCTCATGATGTCAACCACCTCTCGGTTTTCTTGGATACGCTGAGCCCCGATGTCGCGTAAGTCTTGGAGCCGCTGGTTCATTTCAGCAAATGCCGAGATTAACTGGTTCACCCCCGACGAAGACTCCGTCCGTGCGGCTCGAGCAGTCCGTCGACCGGCGGGACGAGGTAGCTCATCCGCCCCTCCTCCCCTGCAAAATAGGGATTTTCTTCTGGTGAGTTGAGGTCGACATAACGCGCGTCAGACGTAGGCGTTTCTGGATCAACCGAGTCAGAGGTCCTCGAATTTTTTGAAGGCCTCGTATTTTTGGCCCTAGATGAAGAAGTTCCAACCGTTGGGCGGACGGTGTGCCATTTGGTGCAGTCTTTCAGCACGCGCCAACATTTCACGTACGGGAAATTCCCGTATTCCTGATTGTATTCTTCCAAAGCCGCCACAAAAATATCCTCGTCACTTTGCCCACTTTTCCACCCGTACCGGGTGCACTGATAAATGCCTTGAAAGTTTGTGCATTTTTGGTTGATATCGGTCCACTTGCCCGATATCGAATCGTTCTCCCGGTAGCCCTCTCCTTTACCAGACAGATCAAAAAATATTGCCCGTACTCTTTTCCAAAAATCGCCTTTGGATTGGTAGTTGGCTGAAAAAACAAACCAATAATATATATAAGTACCCGTTTTAAAAACCTTTTGTAATAAAATATAACATAACCAAAAAATATATATCTTACCGACTTCAGGATCCTCCGACACGTCAACCCACGCTCGGGTTAACGAGTACAACTCGTGGTCGGTCTATGGTATAACGTTTTTTTTGGCACGACCGACCGTCTCTTTTCTTTTGTGAGCCCGGCTTCCTCGGCTGGTTGCCTTGCCTCGCACGGGCTCTTCCTCTGCGACCGGGTCTTGTGTCTCTGGAACCGACTCTTGCCAGGCATTTGAAGAGCCGAACATTTGGGATGTCCCATACACTTGTGTTTGGCCAAACCCACCTCCCATGGGCATCCCAAAACTCCCTCCCATGTTAATGTTATACATGTTCGGATCCCAAGTATACGGTTAGTTTAACAGGTTCGTGAAACTTTGCGGGTTTGAACCTGAACCCAGAGCCAGTGGCGAAGCTTGACCCGAAGGTTCGGGGGGTCGGAAGTCACTGGTTTCGGGGGGTCGAAAACCAGTTTCGGGGGGTCGAAACCCTATATTTTCAAAATTCTCTATATGGATACTATATAATCGGAACTTCTGCGCGAAAATCCAGGGGGGTCGGCCGCCCCTACAAACCTTCGCCACTGCCCGGAGCTATAGGTCGGGTGTTGTCGCCACTGGTTTGGGAACCAAACCCGAAACCTCGACCGAAAGGATTCATCTCTAAAGTGTGTGTGTTTTAGATTGTATATGTGTGTGTTTATGTAGATTGTGTATGTATATATAGATAAAAAATAAAGCAATATTTTTTTTTTTTTTTTTTTTTTTTTACAAATGCTTATGACCGTTCAACGGTCAAAATTCAAATCACCACAACCAATGCACAAAACGCCCGCTATAGCCAAAACCCTGCACGTCCATAACGCCGGATAGCGCCCCTGGGGGCGGTGTTTGGGGGCGCTATCACCGTCCATAACGCCCAATAACTTTACCACTACACACACCCTAATAACCACTAATGCATAGCAAAGATATTGTTCGGTCAATATCTTGTGATGAGAATAACGGTGTTGTTTTTTTAAGGATTCAAATGTTAAACAACTTACATTGTAATCGAAGACGAAAACATCAACGTGAAACCGGGCTTATGTTTGACACAACTCCCTTAAACAAATTCGTGGTCTGTTCCCAGAGCACATAGGTTCTGTAATAGTGGTGGTGCACTTCCGGACCATCCCACTTGATGTTCTTAAATCAATGGATTTTTGTTTGTTTGAGCCCCAAAATTGTTAATCAAGTATTAATCAAAGTGAATGATAGTTTATATAAAACAACAAGTAAAGAAATGTTAAGAGATGTTAAAATTAAAGAAGAAAATGAAATGGTTTGAGAAAAAAAAATTGTAGGTTTATTAATGAGCGTAGGACTAGAGAGGATAAATAAGATGAAATGAAGAAAGCTCACACTTAGTTGTTTTTGCTTTTTACCGGTTGATTTTGACTTCCTTTTTAACTTTTAATTTTGTTTTGAAAAAAATAAAAATAAAATTTAATTGCCAAACGTTCACCCATTTATATTTTCACCCTTTGTGGGATTCGAACTCCCAACCTCCTCAAAAGGGTTCGTTCCCTCTACCATTAGACTACAACCTAAGTGTGAAATAAAATTTGTTCCGTCAATTTGATATTACTTTAATCGTAGCTTAAAAAATAGTTTACATTATTTATTTCGTTAAGGCCTAAAGCCAAGGCAAATGGGCACACTTTTTGCAGCTCGGCCCGGGCACCTGAATATTCAGGACCGGCCCTGCTCATTAAATTGGTTTTATTCCGGTAATAATGTTAGATTAATTGCAACATAATACTAGGTAATCAAAAGACTTGAAACCAAACCGAATGAAGGTTCTGGAAGCTTCTTATCGTCACAACAAAAATATTAAGACGAGTTGCAAAAATCAATGCCACATGGATCCGGATGCTACTGCATTCGTATCCATAGGTCGTGTTAGTTCAAGAATTTTTCTCGAATCAGAACCCGTTTTTACACCTCCCCTGTGTGTACAGGTAGGTGCCCAAATACAATATAACTTAATATTTTATTCCTTCAAATATGGTTTCAAACTTTCAATTTATACTCATCTAAATTTTCTTTCCCAACAAATATGAGAAAAGACAAACTCACATCCATAAATAAACACCAACATTAAAGTAGCATCTTGCTCTCCAAAACTCCCGAAAAACCGCACAACAGTTTAACCATGACGTATATCTTCCTAGGAGATTGTGTTATGTCGACCAAAGCTTAGTGTCTTTTAGGAACTATTAAATTCAACTATAATCCACCACTGTTTTTTTTACTATAT
Organism: Ambrosia trifida; assembly: GCA_028751855.1. Classification (NCBI taxonomy): domain Eukaryota; kingdom Viridiplantae; phylum Streptophyta; class Magnoliopsida; order Asterales; family Asteraceae; genus Ambrosia; species Ambrosia trifida. The sequence continues at coordinate 161,104,018 of CM054122.1, forward strand.
TTTCCAACTGTGGATATCAATTGGAATATTTTTAATGCGCTTTTAAAATTCACTAAAGATAAGATCAAAATATAAAATAAAGCCAGTCGCCGCCAAGATATCTTTCCACGTTTCGACTATATCTAAAAATCCTATACAATATATATTATTGCACACAAAAGATGACAACCACCACTATCACTCTAAGAAAACACTAGTTTTGAAAGATTAAACACAAATGGGTTCTTTAATGGCAGGTTGGGACTCCCATGTTCCTGATCCAAAATCTGGTAATTAATTTATTCTCTTTTCATGATCCTTATTTAGACAATATCCTTATAGACACATCAAACATATATGTATGTAGATATCATGAAGAGTGACTATAAACTAACTTGTATAAGTGTTTGTCAGTACAACTGGAGAGGAACAAGTCGATGACAAAGGAAGAAATCGCAACTTATTGGAGATCAAAGAAGAATTATGACAAGGAAGAATATGGTGGTGTTCTTAAAAAAACTTACACCTTTTCTGATGTAGATCAGGTTTGATTTTTAATTAATTATTATTGTTTAAAGTATAAATAATTTAAATATAGGGGGTTTTGGTGTTTAACTATGACTATTAAAAGGGTGTTTAGGATTGTGTTTTGAACCTGATTTTTAGATTATTGCGTTTTGAAAACACAAATAATCATTTTTTAGTGTTTGAATTGCGGCAGATAATCAGTTTTTAAGGCTACCAAAACGCAATAATCTATAAGTAGCTCCACCTCTGCTTTTCCAAAACGTATAATCTGTTTTAAATAATCAATTCCAAACACCCCTAAATGCCACTTAAGTTGTAGCCGAGTGGTAACTCAGGTTCAAATACCTGGGCACGTTAAAAATGAGAAGAAATAAGCCGTTTAAAAAAAAAAAAAAAACTATGACCGTTAAATATGGTTGTTTTTTGTTTTTTTAATAGACTACGATCTTTTAGATTTCTTTTAATCAATTACTTACAGGAAAAATAAGTTTTGTGATAATTGTTATAAAACTAGTTAATTATATAATTTTTTTTTGGCAGAAAAACGGAAGTGAGAAGATATATAGAAGATCAAACTCCCTTCCGATTAAAAATAAAAAAGAAGACTCCATCATAGAAACTCAAGAAAAAGACGTGGATGATGACGAAGAAGAAGAGAGGGTGAAACTTTTCAAGAAGCATGGCTGGTAATTATTTTTATTAGTTAAAAATATTAGTAATAATTATTTTTATTAGTTAAATGCTAGTAATAATTATTTTTATTAGTTAATGCTAGTAATAATTATTTTTATTAGTAATGTTATTGTAGTTAAAATTAAATTGGCTTAATTTGGTGCAGGTGGATAAATAGCAGATGGGCGTTCTTAAACGAACCACCAGTGATCGCATCAGAAACGCCATCAAGATATGCTTCACAATTCCATGTCGCTACAAATTGAATTAAAACTTGATAATTAAGCGTGTGTTTTAGACGTTATAACTGTGGTATGTGAACCTAGCTTCTGTTGTGTATTTGGTTTTCTGTAAACGGTGATGATGTAAATATAATATGCCTGGATGAATGAATGATGGTATCTCTCGGTTTAATTGAGTTATTTTTTATATGTTTGTACCTATCTCTGGTTTGATATGTAAACCTTCGGGTTGGGGGTTTGGTCATTTAATTGTTGTAACCTAACATCACTCGTAACTTCATAGTTTGTTTGTTTATGCTTAAGTGTGAAACAGAGTGAGCCTTTAAGTGCACACTTAAATTAGTGTGATATAATACCAGGGCAGGGGCGGACCTAGAGGGGTTAACCGGTGGCTCATGCTATCCTTCAACTTTCTTGGCGAAGTATCTTTTTAGTGCAAAAATTCGTTTTCCTACTTCATTTTATGTATTATTTACCCCCGAACAAAATTTTTTTAATCCACGCTACCTCTCAACTTTACTTATAGATTTGTCAATGTATAATATGATCTACTTGTCTCTAAACGTAGTAGATGTAATCAAGTTGGTGGGTTTTGAGGGATGGATTGAAGATTTTTCATCCATGGGGCAGTCAAAAAGTGATTAAATGTGTCATGAATACACAAAATCGTATATTAAAAATTTATTTAAAAAGTATGAAAGTAAAAGTGTACTTACCCTGATCTACTTTTCATTAGCAGAGGAATTCCATGTTGCCGTTAAAAAATTTTAGCTGCTTGCAGTCGATATAGGTGCAGTTTTTTATGATTAGGGTTGGCAATGGGTCAGGTTGGGGACGGGTTAGGTAATCCCAACTCCATACCTGATTAGGTATGCTTGTCTCAAAACCCGTCCCAAAACCCGTCGGGTTTGTATCGGGTAATTACCCGTTGGGTATCGGGTATACCCGCGAGTTTCGGGTAAACCCGTTAATTTTAAAAATTTATCCATTGGGTATACCTAACTAAAAACCTGTCGAGTATCTATTGCGTGACTACTAACCAATACATTTAGCATTATCAAATATGTATGTAATTGATTACAATGTACAAATATAAAATAGTTAAATCATATAAAAACACTAAAAGACATAGATAACAAATATTATACATAAATAATTGGTGTTTTTTTAAAAGAATATAACAATCTAGATGGACAATTAGATATATTATGAGTACATATATTAAAAGATATATAGGAAATTATAACGGGTATCTAATCGGGTAAACAGGTATACTTTATCGGGTAATCGGGTCGGGTAAATGGGTATGTCACATTACCGCCTGGACAATTAGACATCCAACCCGTAATCGTAACGACCCAATTGCAAGAGCGGATCAAACCCGTCCCAAACCCGCGAAAAAAATAAAAATTAATCCCATACCCGGACCGATACTCGATTACCCGACCCCAAACCCGTCCCAAATGTGTCGGGGTTCGGGTTTACCCATCGGGTTCGGGTTTGATTGCCATCCCTATTTATGATATTGGTTCACGTGCCTGGTACGAATGTTTTGAATCAATTGCAACTACGGCCTTTTCGTCGATGTAGATTTGGTTTGGTTCTTTATGATATTGGTTTAGTTTGTTACGGTACTGATTTGAATATGGCATTTGGTATAGTAATCGAAAGTACCATGTCTTAATAGGGTTGTTCATGAGCCGAACCAAGCCGAGCCGAGCTAGGTCAAGCTTGCGCTCGGCTTGATTATAAACCGAGCCAGCTCGGCTCGGATTTGAAACCGAGTTGAAAATCAAAGCTTGAGCTCGGCTTGGTTTGGCTTGAATTTAAAAAAATGGCTTTCAAAATTCAATAATCTAAAATATTATTCAATAGTTAAAAATAACACATTTAAAATAAGTTCAACCTAATACATTACAAGCTAAAATCTAGTTCAAACAAAAACAAACTAAGTCTCAAATTTCAACGGAATACAGTATAAGTTCATCAGTGTACGAATTAACCCCCTAAATATGCAATAGATGTTTGACTTAACTCTTAAATACTGACATCTTTGAAATCAAAAGCAGTATTAAGTTTGATAATTGAGTACTTGGACAATTATCATTATGGTATGGTTTATTTAATTAACGTGATTAGTTGTAACTTCAATCCCAAGCACACAATCCCTATGCTACTATTACCAAATATTAAATGTAACATGTTCTCCATCTTTTTTAACATTTTTATAATATATATTGTATGTGTATAAAATATATATATTAAAAATTAGAATTATCCGAGTCGAGCTAGGCTCACTTTCTAACCGATCCGAGCCGGCTCGGCTCCGTTTCAAACCGAGCCATATCGAGCGAGCTTTTTTTGAGCTAAATCCAAGCGAGCTCCGAGCCACTAGCTTTTTGGACAGCCCTGCATGTCTATGGGTATATCGACACGTATTTTGAATCAATTGGAATGACAGAGAAACAAATACAAATAGCGGTCTCAGTGTTGTCCGGCTAATAATGGTTCAATTCGTTACGATACCTTTATTGTATCAATGTTGTTTGGCAAATCTAGACAACAATTAAAATGAATACGGTACCAGTACTATGTCGTTCGGATATGAGTATAGGTACGAGTATAATTTTCATGTCAAAGACAAAAAATAAACGATATTTGACATCTTCAAATAAAACTTTTATCGAATTGTAGATAAAATAAGCACCTCGTAACGTATGATCAAAATTTATAAAATATCATATTATATTGCTAAATTAACGAAAAAGGTAGGCGTGTCATTTTATAAAAAACCGAAAAGAAACTAAACCACAGCGTAACTTTTATGACATATACGTTTGTACTTCAATCACTTGTACAAACTATTCACAACTTGATTTTATGTAAAATTTGTATCAAGAAGTATATAAAAATAAGAATATCACATCAACATACTTGGAAATTCATAAAACATTGTATTTAGAAATTATAAATGAAAAAAGATATATATGGTTAAAAGTATTTATAATAATAAAACTAGGATTTCCCTACCGTGCCTTGCAACAGAAAATCCATGTATGAACCAAACGTTAAAGAACAGTATATGGAGCTGCAAAACAACTAACAAAACTAAAGAATATTATGGATTAATTGTTTGCCCTCTTCTCATTGATCTCATCATAATATACACATCCCTAAACTTAGGGAGAACGGAATTACCAAAAATAATTACAAGATAATCTACTCAAATTATATTAGGAATATTCTAGAGCTATTCTATTACACCCCCACAGTCGAAACAGAAGGAGGGCGTATGTTGAGACTGGACCTGAAATCATCGAATAACACTCTTGGCAAGCCTTTGGTAAAGATGTCTGCTATTTGGAACCTCGTAGGAGTGTGCAGGATGCGTACATGACTCAGTTGAACTTGTTCACGAACAAAATATATGTCCAGCTCAATGTGTTTTGTACGTTGATGTTGCACGGGATTACCAGACAGATAAATGGCACTGATGTTGTCACAATAGACCAGAGTGGAAGTGGTAAGAGGGTGGTGATGAAGCTCTAGTAAGAGATTCCGAAGCCAACATACCTCTGCAACCACATTCGCAATTGCTCTGTATTCGGCTTCTGCATTGGAACGAGAGACAGTTGATTGTCGTTTAGAGGACCAGGAAAGAAGGTTAGATCCCATGTAAACACAATAGCCAGAGGTAGAACGGCGAGTGTCTGGGCATCCTACCCAATCCGCATCAGTGTTGGCACGAAGAGATAATGAAGTAATTGATCTCATCATAATATATATACATCCCTAAACTTTGGGAGAAAGGAATTACCAAAAATAATTCCAAGATAATCTACCTAAATTACATTAGGAATATTATAGAGGTATTAACTATATATCAGAACAAAATGGTCATGAATAGTATTTAACTCAGGTTCTGTTATACTTAACTATGGTTAGCTTTTTTGTCTCTGCTTTACAGTAGTACTTGGCTTTTGACGTGTTATGAAAATGCCCACGCGTCTTTTAGTGCTTAAAAGAGATCCACGCGTCATTTCCTTCTTAAAAGAACATGCTTTACTTTCTACTTTATCTTCTTTCCATCAAAGCCTATAAGGAGTGGAGGGGGATGAAGCGCCATGTGGCACTTGTGGGACCCATGTGCAAGGGGGAAAATTGTGGGGAGTGGAAGGGGGGAAGGAATAATATTTTTGTGTGTAAGAGTAAAAAAACGATAAACCAACAAAAAAATGCCACGTGGCCAAACAAATGCCCCCATGCCAGTGGAGTTCCCCCCCCCCCCCCCCCCCCAGGGGCTTCCCTTCTTCCATGCCATAGGGGGCGGTGTTCATAGCTTGAAGGAGATTTCTCCTCACCACTCCGGACAGTCTCATAATCCAAATCTATAGAGAGAATAGAAACAAGCAACCTCCGGCGACCGACAATCTTCTTCGTTTAAACTCCGACGGGTGCGCAGCTGTCAGTGTCGGTAACATCAGCTTAAACGATGATGATTCGTCTCCATTTTCTATTTTTGTTTCCTATACCTGATTTTATCATGATATGTGGACGTCTCAACGTCTTCAGTGGTAGTCTTTTAATACTAATACTCTGCTGCATACACCGCAAAGGTGATATTGTGGTTTCTCATTTTGACCCGGTGGTACTTTAAACCCAAAATTTGGTGATGATGGGTGTAAACCTTTGCTTTTCGTTTCACTTTGTTAGTCTTCAACAAAGTTTGAGATGGTGTTTTTATTTATATTTTTGACTTGATGATGGTGATTGGTGAGGTCGTTTGAATTTGTTGGTCTGTGACAGTACTTCTTTTTTAGATAGTGACTTTTTTATTTTATTCACTACGATGAGGTTATCCTCATCTTATAGAAAATTTGATATGGACATAAACGCTTTTGGGTTTTGACGGCATATCCGAACGATAGTTGATTCGATGGTCATGTGTCTAAACCGTCGGCTTATTGGATAACAACAATAGTAATAACATTGTAATTTACTGTTCGACTGTGGACTTATTCGATGATGATGAACTGTCGTTCATCTTAGAGGCGCTTATGTATATCGATTAGTTCTGTTATGACTATCCGTTTTCGTCATAATCCAGGATGTGATGACGCTGTACTATTTGGCGTGGCAACTTATGTTTCAGCCATAAGATCTGTTACTAATAAACATGGGTTTCTTTTTCTTTTCTTTTCTTTTTTTTTTTTTTTTTGTGTGTGTGTGTGTTGGGTCTGGCATAATTTTATAAAACGGGTATAGTTTGTAAGGTTTTTGTTTGATTTCATTTTAAGAGGGTGTTTGGTTGATTAAGTGCTGAATCATTAAGAGGTCTGAATAGTTAAGAGGCTCTGAATGATTAAGTGCTAAATGGTTCAGCTATACACCAAGTCTGAATGGTTCAGCTCTTAACCATTCCATTCAGAGCCTTTTTTTTTGTTGAAACAAACAGTCTGAATGTTAAACCATTCAGAGCTGAATGGTTTAACATTCAGTTCAAGTGTGTAAATTACCGGGTGTTTGTTTATTCAATGCGTAAATGAGTTTATTCTAATCAATGCATATGAAGTTGGAAGGGTAAGTTGAGTTAATGGTTGCATAATTTTTTTTTCTCTTTAGACCACACGGCTTAATCTGTGTTCTTGCTCTTCATATTTTGGTTTGTAGATGCAGGGCCGGCTCAACGTCTTTAGAGGCCTAAAGCGAAATAAATTTTTGGGGCCCTTTTTTATTGACTATAGAACATATATTTCTCAATTAGATTGTAGTTTTCGTTTCATTGTTTAAGGAGAACCGACTCATTTAACCTAACTTTGACTTTTGGGCCTTTGGCCTAAAAGATCACTCAAGTACTCAACGACCAAGACTTTTTGTTTGCTTCCCCCCTTGTTTAGTTACTTAACAGTTAACCCAATACAAACAACACAAGCCTAAATAAATCTATCTATATAATAAATCAATACACTCAGGTCGAATGGGGGCTTTAGAGAGGGCATCAAGGATCCAATTAGCTATATGGAGCTCCATGCATCTATCTATAAATACCGTTTTCTTTTATTTATTTTTTTCAATCTCCACACAATACCTCTCCTTTTCTTCCTAACCAAACTTTCAATCTTCCTTCTTCATCTTGCATCCTTTGTTCATTCTTCACAACCGATTCAAGGTAATCATCCATCCTACTCTTCTAATGTTCATTCCTAATTCCTAATATTATAATATTGACTCCTCTTTTATTCGGATGACTAATATGTATACTAATAAAACGATTACTGAAATCCGTTATATACTCTTTTCAATCGGATTTATTCACTTAATAATACGGATTTCAGTAAATGGATGATTTACATAAATTTTATTCATTTATATTTTATGGATTTATTGAGTAATTTTCATTTGATTGTTTCGGTCATTTGATATTTTTTAACAAGTCCGTGAGGATGATGTTGATGGACAAGCTGTTTGAAAGTTAAAGGGCAAAATTTTCTGTTTTGTTGTTGACAATTTTCGTATTTCAAATGATGAAAGTTTCATAGATGATGAGTAATACGCATACCAATAGAAAGATTTCTAAATTCCGTTCTATACTATTTTCAAACGTATTTATTTAGTTAATATTATGGTTATATGTAAATCGATGTTTTGCTCAGTTTTATTCATTTACATTTTATGGATTCATTTAGTTGTATTCATTTGAATCTTTGGGTCATTTGATATTTTTTAAGAAGTCCGTTAGGATGATGAATAGATAGATGTACATATAATTGTCATTAGTGTTTTTTACATATATATTGAATCGGTTTTACATATATATTTGAAAATCAGGATTTGATCCAAAGACACAAACGCTATTATGACTTATCACAATGGTTCTCAATTCTTGAAGGTTTTGCATGACCCTGCGTCAACAGTCTTGGTATTTTCTTATTTTCAAGTTCATATGACTAATTAATTTTTAAAAACAATTCTTTATTTTTTAATATTGTTTTTAATGTGTCAAACTAACTTTAGCATATCTATTATATACCATATTTATGTAATCGTTTTATATACCATATTTATTAGGATTGTTTAATTAAATTAAATTACTATTGACCAAAATTTACCATTGACCGAAATTTATTAGGATTGTTTTTGTCTCATTAAATTATATTACTATTGACCGAAATTTACCATATTTATTAGGATTGTTTAATATTATTTATTTTCCTTGATAATAATTGACCGAAATTTACCATACTTATTACGATTTTTTTGTCTCGTTAAATTATATTACTATTGACCGAAATTTACCATATTTATTACGATTGTTTGGTATTATTTATTATTATTAATAATAATTGACCAAAATTTACCATATTTATTACGATTTTTTTGTCTCACTAAATTCGGTTTACTATAATAACTCTTATTAAATTTCTTACGATTTTCTTGTCTCATTAAATTATTTTACGAAATTATGTCTCATTAAATTGATTATGAATCAATTTAACCCGTAATTTCAGCTTACCATAATTTAATTAGAAGAAATTAAGTTTAATATGAAATTATTGTTGGTAATTATAAATCAATTTAATCTGTAATTATGAATCAATTTAATCAATTTTTTATTATATATGATTAATTATGAATCAATTTAACCCGTAATTTAGACTTACCATAATTTAATGAGATGAATTTAATTTTAGTACGAAATTATTTTTGATAATTATTAATCAATTTAATCAGTAAGATGGCACATCAATTTAATCCGTAATTATTAATTTAATCAATTTTTTATTATGTATGATTGATTATAAACCAATTTAATCCGTAATTTAGGCTTACCATAATTTATTGATCGAATTTATGTATGATTGATTATGAATCAATCATATCCGTAATTATGAATTAATTTAATCCATAATTATGAATCAATTTAATCAATTTTTTTTTTTGCATTAATGATTGATTATGAATCAATTTAATCCGTAATTTAAGCTTACCATAGTTTATTGACCGAATTTATGTATGATTGATTAAGAATCAATTTAATCTGTAATTATGAATCAATTTAACCCGTAATTTAGGCTTACCATAATTTAATCTCATTAATTTTTTTTACCCAATCTAAACGTCAATGCACTAACAATTTTGAATTTATGAGTAATATTAATTATATAAAAATAATTGTAATGGACGTTTATGTATATAAGTGGATTCTAATAAAACAAAAACAAATTTTGTTAATACCATATAAGTACACTAATTTTCTGTAATCACATTAATAACAATGTTGACTTCTGCTACTAAAAATAGTCTTGATGTCATTGTAAAACATCAAATATAAACAACTGTAGACGAATCTTATTTTTAGAAGTTATATTTATGTATCTTATCTCCCAAAATACTAAATAGAGAATGGTAAGTAACCATTTTACTATACAAATTTAATAAATTTAATAAAGCATTCATTTGTATATTATTCAAAATATAGAATCGATTACCAGTATAAATGGTAAGTTAATGAATATTCATTAGAAATACCGACTTTTTAAATCGGTATTGATAGATATACAGTGAATCGGATTTACCTTTAAATGGACTTTATCATTCTATGTTTTACTTAATTTAAAAAACAGGATCTCATCCGAACACACCAACGTTATTATATCTTATCACAAAGGTTCTCAATTCTTCAAGGTTTTGCATGACCCTTCGTCAACCGTGTTCGTATGTTTGTTAGTTTCTTGTGTAAAAATGCCTATTTCATTTTATAAAATGATTTTTATACGTGTCTTTCCAGACTGTGTCGAAGGCCATGAACAAATTTCTGTCATCTAAAAACATCATATGCAATGACGTTACAGTTTCCACATACGAATTATGATTAGTCTTGATTGCAATTAATAAGATTTATTCATTTTTAATGTTATTTATTAAGATATTTAATATTAATTATTGACATTAATAATAATTGACCGAATTTAATGTTATTTATTAAAATTTTTAATCTTATTTATTTATATTAATATTACTACAAAATTATGTTTAATCTATATTTATGAAATTATGTTTAATATTATTTATATTACTATTTGTTCGAATTATTATTGGTCCTTTCTGCAATTAATAGGATTTATTCATTTTTTAATGATATTTATTATGAGTTTTAATGACATTAATAATAATTGACCGAATTTAATGTTATATATTACGATTTTAAGCTCATTTATTTATTATTGACCGAATTGACCGAATTGATTTACGAATATATTACTAATACTAATATTACGTTTTTTAATTTTAATCTCATTTATTTCTTATTGACCGATTTAAATTACAAATTTTTTACTAATACTGAAACTAGTATTACGATTTTTAATTTTAATCCCATTTATATCTTATTGACTGAATTAAAATTTTCTATTACTATTTTTACGAATATATTACTAATTACTAATAATTACTAATACTAATCCCATTTAGTTTTACTATTCCACAAGATGTCGTTGATTTTTGAAATTTAAATTATGATTTTGATGTTATTTATGAAAAGTTTTAATATTATTTATGATGATTTTAATGTCATTGGTTTGAATGATTGATTATGATTTGGTTGTTATTTGTTAAGATTTTTTATCTTATTTATTGATATTATTAATATTACGAAATTCATTTTAATATTGTTGACCAACTTTAATTTTGATATTACAACTTTCCTTTAATCAATTGTCATGAAACGATATTCTTTTAAACATATACGAATTTCTTTCAAACATTTATTTAAATATATTTAACAATGTTAAACTTATTTAATAGTTTATAATTTAAATATAATCCAAAGATAACAATGTACATTTATTTTCATACACTTTTATTATTCTTTTAATAATAAATATAATTTAAATATATTTAACAGTTTCCTAAAATATATAATGTATTCATAATAAATTTTAATGCTATTACTAATATTACGACCTTAATTTTAATATTGTTGACCGAATATGAGTACAAACTTTTTACGTTTTTGTTAAATTTTGCTAATTTTAAGCGGCGTTGACCAATTCACGTCAATTACTAATCCTTCCATTTTTTATAATTCAAAGACTTTCCTTTAATCAATTGTCATGAAACAATATTCTTTTAAACATATACGACTTTCCTTTAAACATTTATTTAAATCTATTTAACAATGTTAAATCTATTTAACAGTTTATAATTTAAATATAATCTGAAGATAGGAGTGTACATTTATTTTCCTACACTTTTATTATTCTTTTAATAATAAATATAGAGTAAAGATCAAATACAAAGTGTTTTTTTGTGAGAACTATGAGAATCAGGGGGGGGGGGGGATTTATTTATTTTTTAGAATTTTTTTCCCATGTGCTTAAACATACTTTCTAGATGAATAATACAAAAAAAAAATTAATTTTTTTTAGTGTAATTACGTCATTAAAGTAAATACATTAGTTTACACTAGAGTAATTATGTGATTACTCTACAATAGTAATTACGTAATTACTCTACACCAAAATTTATTTATTTTTTTGTTTTTTTAGATTTCAATACTATAATATATGTTTAATAATATGGGAAAAAAATTTCGAAAAAAATACCCTCATTTGATTCTCACAGTTCTTACAAAAAAAACACTTTGTACAAGATCTTTCCCTATTAAATATAATTCAAATCTATTTAACAATTTTCAAAAATATATAATGTATTCAAGATAATTTTCAATGCTATTACTAATATTACGACCTTAATTTTAATATTGTTGACCCAATTTGAGTAAAAACTTTTTACGTTTTTGTTAATTTGATGGAGGCCAATTGTCACACCACGCCAATGGCGGAAACACGTGGCGCAACGCTCGAAAGCATATCAAAGTCAAGATTAACACTAACTATATTTAATTAGAAAAGATCAATTTATTAGAATGTCGAAAATGAGTATCTCGTTCCATTATTGCACAATGCATTACATAAAACGATAAACATTAAGTTTCAATGTGGGGTATTTCCGTTTATGTTCCAACCCGATGGTAACAAGGAATGAAACCCCGACCAGTATCCGACATTCCGAATTCCACCGCACTAGCCCCATATCTATCCAGCACTTAGTTACCTGAAAGATATGTTTAAAAAGACGTCAATATATAAAATATTGGTGAGTTCACAGGTTTTAGTTTCATAACAGCAACATTTTCACAAACATCGACTCGACTCACTTTACCGTATAATTACTTTCCCATTAAGTAATTATACTAGGATCTTGTCGATCGATATTCCGTTTTTACAACATGTGCGAAACCTGCACAACTTGTGGCTTTTGTAAGGAGTAGCTAGCTCCTACAAACTATAATGAAGAGCAATCCCTTGAGCCCCATAACCAAACCAAGACTGATAATAATGCCCCGCTCCAAGTCGTTACTCGGTTTCCCACGACTTAAGTTCAGAATATATGCACCCCAGGCATAACCTAATGCATAATCGACGCTATCGATTAGGGGTGGGCCTTGTCAGGCACCAATAGTACTATCCAAATATTCTTTCGGTTTCATTTCCCTGAATTAATGATTACGGAAGAGAGGACTCAACCCCGAGTGGCGATCACTGCTCAAGTACTCATCATACCACTTATCACATTTTAACCTTTGAAAACATTTCAACATGTGACAACGTTTGACAACATATCTTTCCCCCAGTTAAAACAGTAAAATGGGGCCGTGAAACTCACCTGAATCACTGTCTGGCTTACTAGGCAGATAGCAAGGAGGGTCCCGCACCTACAAACGTCCTAGACGTATAAGTCACTATTCCTATAGTGCATGTGCCTTGGCAAGTTGTACACCCAACTCCCGACCACAAGTTATTCCAAATCCCGTTTAATTAAGCGCGTATCCTCGGTTTCGTTGGCGTTAGATTACCCTTTGTGTTACAAGTTATATATTACTCTTGTTAATATTTCCTTAACTTGTACCTTATTATCATCGGCTTGACTTCACTTAACGTATAATTATTTTCCCATTCAAATAATTATACTTATGATCGCATCACCCGATATAATATATATTTCAATACTCGACCCGACTCACTTTGCCACACATTTGTTTTCCCATTTAAACAAATATGCTAAGATCTTGTCGTTCGATTGTATATTCTTAACACCCGATTCAACTCACCATACCGTATATTTATTTTCCCATTCAAATAAATATACTAGGATCTTGTTGGTACGGCATACACATATATATCTTTGTCCACTCGTCGCGGCCTTCCTTCCCACATATCTACTTTCCCATTAAGTAGATATACTAGAATTTTGCCGAGACGAGCGTACATATATATAAATGTGTAGTTTTTCTTGTTAAGTATATACGTTTGTTTAACGTCTTATTTGTTTGTGTTATACTTTTCTCCCACGAATAATTCCCTTAACACTTAGGAAAGTGTTTGTTAGTTTTCACCCATGTATATATATATTTTACTTCCCAAAAATATATATTTTCTCATCTTGCCGCAATGGCATTTTTCTCACGTTTTGTCCGTGTATGTTTCGTTAACGCGCCTTAGTTCGATATCTCAGTTTGATTAGTCAATTTTCCAAGTCTTTCCCAACATGTGTTTCATAGAAATATTATCCACATTTCTAACCCATGTTACTTGGAAGGTTTGTATTTTAGCCCAACTTGTTAACTTAGATACAAAAGTGCTTCCAATACTTTTATATTCCCATTTATATAAAAGTATTCATTTTTGTATAAGTTTCTCAAGTTTGCCTAACATTTTTATAAAATCTCTATTTTATAAAAATCCTTATTTTAAAACCCTTTGTATTTTTATAACTTTCAAAAATACCCTTTTATACAAAATACCCAAGTATTTCTACTAGTATTTACAAAAATCATCCTTAGACTTTATTACTTACATTTTTGACACCGAACTTTCCATACTTGTATTTTTGGACTAATAGTTTCTAAAATATCCATTTTAGTCCTCTAACTTTCAAAGTTACAACTTTAGTCCCTTAACTTCCAAAAGTTGCATTTTTCCACTCTAGCTTCCAAAGTTAACATTTTTTCACTCAAAATAGTAAACTTTGAAGATTCAACTTTTTATTGGTAAGTTATTTTTGTATCAAAACACTTATGTTAGTCTTGTATTTCATATGGAAGACTAATTATATGTGTGTTTTATGTATTTGTCCATTTTATCAAAATATCATTCATCTAAGTAAGCTAACTTAGATTTCCATCTTCTTCATTTATGAACTTCTAATATGTTTTACCACATATTATAGCTTAGATGATCATAATAAGATGATTTAAAGTTACCTTTAACATATTCAAGTTCATCCCAAAATCTTAACCAAAACATCATCCTACTTAGCTTTAAATGTAAACTTTACACATTTTCAAGATTATATCTCCATCATCATCAAATCCATGATTTATTTCCATATCTTTAATCATCCATTTTACATATGTAAATCCTATTAAAGATTATGTTCAAACCACTTTTTAAACCCTTCATGTACAACTTGCTACTAAGAACACATACATGAATAATAATAATCAAAAACAAGATTAAGAATGCTTACTACTAGCACAAGGCTAGGGAAGACAAACACCTTGGATTTGAGAGGGGTTTAGTGTGTTTTTCCAAGTGGTTTAGCTCCAAGCTCTTGAAACACACAATAGGGGTTTGGATGATGGATTGTTTTAAGTGTTTTGGAGATGTAGAAACTTGAAAGGATGATGTGTGTGTGTGTGTGAATACCTACGGCCACAAGAAGGGAAGAAGAAAGAATTGTTTTGCTTTGTTATCCACTTTCTAACACATGTTTATATACAACTATCACATGTAATCTTCCATAGATTATGTAAGATATCATGGAAGATTGTAATGTGTACTTGGGATCTTTGGAAGGGTATGATGTGTGTGTGTATGTATATAGCCGTATGTATGTATGGGTGTGTAAGAGTTTTGCTTGCAAATCTTGCTAATATCTTTGTAATCTTTTATAATCTCCCAAGATCATGCATAAGATTTCTATACTAGATTTGGTACTCAAGTGTGCATGTGTGGGTGATAACATGGAAGCTTTGTGCCTTGGTTCTTCTTGGCCTTGGGCCGAAATTTTCTTACACAAAAGGTAAGATTATGCATGCTTGTACTTATGTAATCTTACACATTTGTCTTTTGTCTAAGCATGCTTAATGTCTTAGGTATATAGGTTATTATTAAAACAACAAGGCAAGGAAGATAGTATGGCCATTAGGCCGGCCCCTTGTGGGCTTAGGTGGGGTCCACAACTTCAAATATTTACCCAATATTTGTTATGTTTAATCCCCCGTCGTTCGGGTGTCGTTCGGGTATTTTTCGGGTTTTAATTGCGCGTTATTCGGACATTAAAAATACCTTTAATAACCCTTAAATATAGTCTAATTTAAGCGTTGATTGGTTGTTTAGGCCTTTGCCGGGTGAAATTATGAGCTATACGCGTATCGGGTGCGGTACGCGCATTTTATTCGTTACCGGGAGATTTGTACAAGACGTTTTCATTTATGGTTTTGGAGTTCCAAAACTCATTATATCTTATGAAAATACCCTTCATTTTATATCCTGGGTGTCCGGGATCCGTTTCGTTTATTTAATTATTACCGGGTAATTGCCAACGTCCATACCGGATAGCTTATTCGCACATGATCCAATCATGTTTTACCATTAAACGTATGCATTACTATGCACTATTTGGAAATTGCTATCTCCTAAGGCCTTGATAATTAAATCACACATAATTGCATTTAATTACGTTAATCATATACTAATTAATCTGTACGGAATTACCTTATTTTTGCCGGTTGTTACACCAATTCTTTGACTTTATGTCTTTGAGTTTGATTGTGTTAATTTTAAGCGTTGTTGACCAATTCACGTCAATTACCAATCCTTCCATTTTTTATAATTCAAATATATAAATAAATTCCTACTTGATCACGTCAATCGAGGCATAGCATTTCTGATTTTGCAGAATTGTTCAAGACACATCAATACTATATAAACCTTAACAAATAATAAAATCATTTAATCGTCATACCAATCTTAACAATGAAATTAAATGATAATATAAATTTTCAAAATGTTACGTTCTGTTAAATAATTATATTACTTTAATCACAACTAATAATGATTCCTAAATATGTCAATGATAATTTGTATATAATGGGTAAGGAAATTTGAGACGCAGATGATTTTAATGTCGTTTATTTGAATGATTGATTATAATTTTGATGTTATTTATTAAGATTTTTAATCGTATTTATTGATGTTACTAATATTACAAATTTCATTTTAACATTGTTGACCGACTTTGATTTTGATATTACGACTTTTCTTTAATCAATTGTCACTAAACGATAATCATCATCTTGATTTCAATAAGTGTGCTAATTTTTGGATGTCAATAAAAATTTGTATATAATGGGTAAGGCAATTTCAGACGCGGATTATTTTAATGCCATTGATTTGAATGATTGATTATGATTTTGATGTTATTTATTAAGATTTTTAATTGTTAAGTACTATATTTACACAGTTTAAATAATGACTTTTTTTGGCAGCATTTTGTAACATGTCAATTGTTGCTTAAAGTGTGTGTACAATGGCTCATTTTGGCTACATGTTGAAATGGGTCTGGGGTTGATCCTTTTGGTGTCTATTTTTTTTTAATAAAATATAGGAAATTTATATTACAGCATGTGACATTGGACCCATTTTCTTATTAGTTGTTTTTTAGCTATGTAATCAGTTTGAACCATTAGAGAGATAGCATGTAAAATTTAAGCTACCCATTCAAGTAAGTGGGTTAAGGATTGTTTTTTGATTTACTCATCACCGTATCCATATCTTTACAACAACTATATTTTATGTAGAACACAAATATGGAATACAATGGTGGAGGTTTTCATAAATTATTGAAAATAAGCTGCATTTCGAGGATTGTGATGACAATGATAACAACTTCGAAGGTGAAAAATCAGCTATCAATGAGCAAGACTTGGAAGATTTTGATTGAAGTAATAAAAATGGACCATTGGTTGAAGTTCGTTAAGCCCCAACTAAATGATAAGTGTTCTATGCTTAATTTTAGTTATGATTAGAATATAGATATTATCCAAATGATGTAATGTGTGATATTGGTTGAAGTTCGTTAAGCCCCAACTAAATGATAAGTGTTCTATGCCTAAGCTTAGTTATGATTAGAATATAGATATTACCCAAATGATGTAATGTGTGATATTGTGATAGTATGCTATGTAGTTTGCAGTTGTCAAATTAAACTTTACCACTCGATATATCCATCATTTCATTGCATTAAACTCTTAGATGACATTTTGCATTTAACATCAAAATTCATACATGTTGCATTATCAAACATTTAGTAACCGAAACAAATTGCATAATACAATTCTTATTTTCCGATTTTTTTTATTTTACTTTCGAGTGAACCGTGAGTCCCCACGAGACTCTAACCTAGTATAATATATAAAGAAAGTCCAAAATGAGGGGCCCTAAAAATTGGAGGCCCTAAGCTAGTGCTTCATTTGAATTGCCCTTCAGCCGCCTTGTGTAGATGAATAGTTTTACCTTTTTTATGAGTTTTGATGACTACAGATTTCTACATAGAAATTCCCATTGCCTTAATGCTTCAATCTTTTGATTTTGGTTTAGAAAATCACAAGGTGCTCTAAGGCGTTTTGGCTTCCGGGAAGAGAGAATAGAGCCAGTGGCACTGGTGCTGATGGTTGTGTCGTTAAGAATGGAAGTGAGGATGCTGCTGATGGAGAATTTTATGCATTTTGGTTGAATATTTGTATCCTTGGTTTTCAATTAATTTAGTTATATACTGATTTTGTTACAGTTATATCTAATAGGTAACAAACTAGATTTAACTTATTTGTTATAATTCGCCCAAAACAAAGTCGTTTTTGGTTCAAACATTAACGACGGATTAACAATCTTCGCGCCGCAACGCGCGTATGCATCATACTAGTTCTATTAAAAACAAAATATAACAAATGAATGACATCAAACAACAAAAAACTAATAAAGTTGTAACATATCTAAAACGATATTTACATGTTTGCTTTTAAACAATATATATTCTAATGGAGAGTTGCTCTACAATAGCCTTCACGAAAATAAGCCGAAACTTTAAAATAAAACTTAATTTGGTGATTAGTTATTGATGATCAAAGCCAATGAGGTAGTAGTGGTAGAGTTGTTGGGGAAAAATTTGGTGTTCGTTGTGATCCATGTTCGATTCCTACTCTTCTCATTATTTTCTAAGGCATCCAGGCAATGATGGTGACAAACGCACCGAGAAGCGTTTGATCCTGAGCCATACCCCGGTTTTCACCCAGCTGTTACTCCAGCGAGGAAACCCGTGTGGAGGCAGTACTGTTTCTAGGGGAACACCGTAACCAAGCCTGATACACCAGTGCGGGCTCGGTTAAGACAATGTAGTCTGTGACAAACCTTGGCTAGGGCTGCCGATTAGGTAGTATGATATTGGGTTACTAATATGAAAGTCATCGTTAAAAAAAAATTAATTGATGACCAAAAGAGTGTGGCGGGTAAAAAGAATTAAACCTTAAAAAGGAAGGAGAGCAATAGCCGTTACATCATCGCAAACAACAATTTTGAGTTGGAAATTAATTGCAAATTAGCTCATAAGATCATGGGGTATACTCTAACCATCTTTAACTCTACCTAGATGCTACATCCTTTACTTTGTCTCCTTTCATACTAGCTCACTTAAAGGAAATGGTTTAACGCCCCGTAACTCTACCTCATGCCCTTAACTTCCTCTCTTTTGATTTATGTTAACTTAGTACCACTTTAATGCACCTTAACACGGAAAGGGAGTGGTTTACAATGGTGAGAGGTTTGTAATTAACACATCTTTTTTTGTCTTATTTCTAAAATCATTTTTTTTTTTGGACAAATAGTTTCATTTCATATAACTGCAAGAATTACATCTAGATAGCGGGCAACAAGCAGCGTCGTCACCCCTTTCTCGATAGCAAATCCTAATATACTAAACACAAAACCCTGCCCCTTGCCACCGATACATTGCTATGGACAACCCCCTAAACCATGGTTAGGAAACAATAGCTTCCTGTGCTAGGGAACCGAAGGTATCAAAAGCCATGGGGACAATAACATGTTGGTTCTCTTCGCAAGCTCTAGCATGCTTTTCCACTTTCTTCGTTTCTGCCGTCCTTGTTGGAATAATCGGGTTCATTTACGGATCACAAGTCGGCACGTTATCGGGTCACAGTATCGACCCTTGAACTACTGAACCGGGTCAACATATATAGTAGTTTCGGGTTTTTTCACGGGTCAAACGGGTCACTGAGGAAGAAGTCCTAGTGGACCGGGTTTTATGAAATTAGTTCGTTGAAGTAGTGGCCGGAATAAAGGGAACTTCTATATTGACCAAGTTTAATTAGTGGAAGTTAATAGGAGTAGCGTGTCATAAATTGTCCGAAATGAGGTGAGTTTAGGTGAGTTTAGTTATTTTTTTATTGTATTTTATAATGTTTCAACGTCTCTTTTGTATGGCTATATATAGTTGTGTTGTTTATTGAATAGAACAACCCTTCTCCATTTTAATACATTAGCTTTTTCATTTCTTTTTCTTTTTGCAAACCATCTTCACATACATACGTAAAGAGTGTGTGTTAGTGTGTGTGAGTTACCCAAGGCATTATAGCCTAGTGGTATCTTGGTGGTGAGATAAGACTTAGGGACCATAAGGTCCTGGGTTCGAATCTCACAAAGGGGGTTTTCTCATAATTATGAGTTTCCTCCTAAATTGGTGACTTGGTGGTGGAATATGATCGCGTGGCAACACTGGTGACACGATGATACTCCAGTGTTCCGTGAGTGATTCCAATTTGTTGGCCGTTAAAAAAAAAAAAGTGTGTGTGAGTTTGCGGACTGAACCAACATTCCTTATTGCTTACCCAACTATGAACCCATATAACTCATTGCAATATGCATGAACCACTTATAACTCATTGCATATATGGGTTGTAATATTTAACATACAGTGATAATATAATGGCATTATTTTAGTTAAATTCAGAAGCAATGGCTATGTAGTAGCACCCTCTTGTTATATATATACAATTAGCAACTTGGGTTACCTTTAAGAGTCGCCACCTTTCGGTTGTTCAATACCCACCTTTTCACAATTTAACATGAATCTCTTTTAATAGTCACGACCCTTAACACATCCATTGGCACCGTTTCACAAACTATACAATTTGCAACTTGGGTTACCTCTAATCATCACCACCTTTCTGTTGTCTAATACACATCTTTTAACAATAACATTAATCCCCTTCAATAGTCACGACCATTTTACCCATCCATTGGCACCGTTTCACAAACTATACAATTTGCAACTTGGGTTGCCTCTAATCATCACCACCTTTCTGTTGTCCAATACCCACCTTTTTCATAATTTAACATGAATCTCCTTCAATAGTCACGACCCTTTACCCATCCATTGGCACCGTTTCACAAACTATATATTATATATCCATAAAAAGAAGTTTACTTACGATTTATTACGTTAAATTAATTTTAACCAATTTATTTAAGATTTAAAAACGAAGAACAAATCAATTAAAATTTCCCTCTATTTTGCTCATCAAAATTCTGAAGCATATTGAATCCAAAATCAACATCCATAAAAATGTCCAATAAACTGTTTTTTAGATTATTTTTGACAATTTTTGTAAGGAACAAACGGAATTTAAAAATTGTAACGAAAAAGTTGGTTCATTTTTTCAAACACTTCCTATTGTTTGAAAGTAAAAACTTTTAGTGCGTGTTGTACGTTAGGATAAAGCAAAAAGAAATGAGTGTTTTGCATAATCTTCTGAATTCCGCTTCTCATATAGTGATACTAAAACGTTCATAATCAATATCCCGCCGCAACGCGCGGGTTAACGTTAACTCGTTATTTAATATATAGTATAACTAGAAAAAAAAAATTTAAATACTACCGACACCAGTGTTAAAAACATTTCACCACCATCTTATTCATTCAGATAACAAGCTTAATATACGATGATAATAATCCTTAGAGGGGATTAGGCTCCAAAGAAAATAAGAATAGAGGAGACAATTTTTGAGACAATTTTCTGGATTTTCATTAAGCAAAACATAACACTTAAATAGTAATTGAGGATACATGTCCACCATACCACTAAAGCATGTACACCATGTCATGCCCTTATTTCTAGCCCACTAACTACTACATGGATCCACTACTAAAGCAAGTAAAACAATTAAGCAAACATAAGAAAATAAAATGGTTGCAGCTCCTGTTCTTGCGCATCAAGTCTGGAATCGGATTGGGCTTTTGATAATTCTCTTGGGGCGGGCTTGTGATGTTGGGTCAGTTGGCAAGGATTGGGCCTGACCCGTATCATACAAGCACAAAAATAATTAGGTAATACCAAAGATTATGCGGATTTCAATTATTTGTTGCAAGTTGCAACCCATCCAGTCATCCACATACCGCCCAAACTTTTATTTTTTATATTTTTATTTTACTGCCGTGAGTGAGCCCAAATTAGAGAGGAAAACAAAAGGGTTTATTTTAATTATACTAGTGGGTTTACCCGTGCGTTGCTGCGGGGTTTAAATAAGACCCAACGACAAAGAATACACACTGGTTAATTTTCTTAATAAGATGCCTATAACTCCTTTGTAGTGCAAAGAATGCGCATCATGGTAAATTTACATATAACTCCTTTTGTTTACAAAATTGAACAAAAATATCTATATTTTTTCTGTTAACAAACTATAAGCAAATGTTGTAGAAGCATAGCAAAATACAACAATAAGAACAAAAATAGTAGACACGACATGTTGTAGAAGCATGGCAAAAAAACAACAATAAGCATAAAAAACTGTAGACACAACTAAAATAGTTCCTTGTAAAACATCAATACCTGATAGAAATATTAGAACCTACATCAACATTAAATCACAAAGACTTGGTTACCTGTTAAGTAAACATGAGGCATGAGGAAGAAAGCAGGCACATAGAAGAGGAATGAAAGCCATTGAGTAACAAATTCATCTTCAAATGCACTGAAAAATTAAAAGACATGAATGAAAAATTAGTGTTTAGGAAAAAGAACAATCGTAATTTGATCAAAGAACATTATGCTTTTAGTTGAGAGTCTATGAATAGGAGGCACAATAAATAGGTAGGCCAATAGAAGGAGAATGACATTCAATAGTAGTGAATGCGATTGAATTGAGAAACCATTTAATTGAAAGACGAGGAAGGGCCTTGAGAAGAAAACGAAGAGAACAATTTTGGTGACATAATGGCAAGTATGGAAGAAGTTTTTATGTTTCAACTATAAAACCATGATCAAATTACTATCATGCCCTTAAAAGCATCTTAATTGTGACAAATACCCTTATGAATTAAGGTTGATTCAATTGTACATGTTGCTTTGGTACTTAATAAGATAGTATAATAGATAAGAGAATGATATTTCAAGTTATCCATTCATGTGCAAATCATAACTTATTGATTAGTTGGTGGGTAATAATGGAGGACTATGAAGTGGTTTATAAGAATGAGGGGTTTCACAAAGTTAATGTTGTCATCTAATCTCTATAAATGGGGGGGGGGGGGGGTTACATGTTGGAAATGATATTAAGTGTGTATTACACACATATACAATAAGCATGATATGTTGTACACAAAGGGCAAAAAGGGAAGGAAATAACAAAAAAATAGACATTTGTGAAGAGTCTATTCAACTCCCATCTTAAAATTATGTTGAAATTACCTTATTGGACATGCTTGGTACTTAATAATAATAATAAATATAATATAATAATATAATAATAAGGTAATAATAAAATAATAATAATAATAAATAAATTAGAGAAGAGATATATGTATATCCATATGTAGAAAAAAGTTTTAAAAAATATATGTAACTAAAAATTAATTAACATTAATATACATTTCAAGAGATAGCAAATTGTTGACGCTTTTTTAGCTTCTCTGACCCAGTATGTGTAAGACGACGTCGTAGCGGAGTCTGTGTTTTGTTTCTCTGGTGACACTACACCACCCCCTTCCATCTTCAAATTGAATTGGGAAGTTGGGGAGAATGAATGTTGTTTAATCAGAAAGAGAAAAAGTTTTAAGGTGAGATCTGTGTTAACTTAAGAATGATGCTTAATGAATACTCAATGGAAATAAAAGTTGATAAATTTTATTTTAAAAATTAAAAACCACTTAATAAAATAATGAAGCATTCTGTATTTAAGTGACAATACTATAAAAATCTTTCAAAGAATCAAACCTACCAAAAAGATAAAATCTTAGCCACCTCAAAATTTTATATATCCATAAACATGGAAAAAAATAGCTATAAAAAAATATAGAAAAAGTAACTTAACATTAAGTAATTATATTTAGATGAATAAAGGGTATATAAAAATAGTTAAAATCATTAATATTGGACTATATGTTTAAGAGTCGAAGGATTAAAGTGGAGGATTAATATCATACATTGAATATCATACATTGAATCTGGCAGCTGGCTATAGCTCCAAAAAGCACCATAAGATCAGCAAAGAGTCTTGATCACATTTGTAACAACTGAAACTGTCTTTATTGCACTCATTTTAAACAACTAAACTCTGCAAAAATAACAAAACTATTAAAGGTATACATTAAAGATAAACTTGGAGTGGTTTTCAACCAATTTGAATCGACAAGTAACACAATGTAATAATCAACATGTAGTTTATAGATTAACAATTGTTATACATAATTAGAACCGAGAGAAGAAACCTGGACTACTGGGGTCTCTCCGGTGCGCGCCGATCATCATAAACTGCTAGAGGCATTAGCGTCTCAACTAAACGAAGGTGCAACAATCAACACTAAGTAACATTGAAACAAAAATCGATAACAATACCTTATCTACAAAGGTAGAATGTGAATAGAAAAGAGATAACAATGAACAGAACATGTGCATCGAGCTTGATAGAAACTGATTAGAGAAAGATAGAAGGTGAATAGTAAAGAGATAAGGGCAAGAACTTACATACATCCTTGCCATTACTATCGATGGAAGTTTCTTCATGGAATGGAATAGAATTTGTTATGAATGATTAATATAAATAAAACACAATCAATGAATAATTGATTAGGAGAGCTCTTCATATGGCCTAAGAGGGAAGGTGAAGGAAGTTAGGGGTACTATAGGAATAATATTTTAGCTTTTAACTAAACACAAAAGATAAAATTACTCTACTAACCCTCTAAGTGTCTTAATTGTTCCCAATATCCCTATAATACCCTTATGAAATAAACTTTATTCTCTTATACTTGTTGCTTTAAAAATTGTACCCATGTCAAAATTCCAACATGGTACATCACTCCTCCTTTATAATGTACTAGCATGAACCCGTGCGTTGCGGCGGGGCTGCACGGTGTTTGGCTATACATAATTGGTATATGTTTAGCTTTAAGACTTGGACATGTAGCTTTAAGTCTTGTTTTATTGGCAAAAAGAGACAACTATATGGGATATAGTTATATAATGATGATATATATATTATTATTACTAAAATAGTGTTTGACTTATTATAACTTTATTACGTGTAACTTAAGCTCAAATACATGAATGATGTTGAAGAATTTCTGGTATCCAGACAAACAATATTATAATTATTTAGATAGGGAGTATTTTTTTATTCTTTATTTTGAATGAACTCTGAAAATAGTTTAACAAATAAAAATACGGTAAGACAACTGATATGAGTTTGAAAATTATATATATTAGCTTTTAATAGTGTAACTGATATTATTAAAACAATTATGTTTTCATGCGCCCAAAAATAGCAAAACGAAAGTACAAACCTTAATTGGTTAAAGTTGAAAGACTGCCACATATAAGTAGATACAATCTGTCAGGCCACTGGTATTTAAAATAGTTGATGTCCATTTTATGAAGGGATATGTAGCAAGATTGTAAGGAGTGTATGATGGACCGTATAACCATTTAAGTTTAACATCACCAATGTTAAAAGAAAAAACATAGCAATAGTAAAGCACCCTTGAAATTACCTTGGACCTTTGCAAATTAAAGGGAAAAAAATTACTAATTAAATCTAATGATTTAAACTAATAACACAATCAAGAAAAATTGTATATTTGTGGCATCAGTAAGTAACCTTGCTCCACTAAATGGGATACTCTATAAAATGCCCAACATTCAACCTAATTCCAAGTTTACAGTGTAATTTAATTTATTCTATAAGTTTTAAATCTTTTTTATATCTACTAATACTTTATATGGTTACAAATTACAATACAATAATATGATGGAAGTGTCGGTTTGCATTAAAAACCTCCATTTCTTTGTTTGCCGAGTCCCCGAATGCATCCGTTAGAACAACATCCAAGGAGAAGTTCCTACGACATGATTCCTGCATTTCATATGTAGTTAGTAACAACATTTGAGATACTAATGAAAAGAAAGAACTTTGATTTAACATAGCAAATATATGTAAAACTAATAAGCTTTATGCACAATCTAAAAAGCTATATGTACAATCTAAAGAATCTAAAAAAAACATAAAAATCAGTAAGAAACAAATAAAAAGTGGAAAAAATAGAAAGATGAGAAAATGGGCTAGTAAAAATGTAATAAAGCGAATAGGGTTTTTCCAAAAAAAGAAAAGGAAGCGTCACTCTAAACTGAAGAGGATTCTCAAAATCTCATAGAGCATGTGTGTTGATATAACCAAATATTGAAATAATGAAATCAGAATGCCAGATCATTTTTTTTCTAGGTCCTACACATGCAACCAAACATTATTACATAATTGAAACTGAATGATGAAATTGCTTAGAATATAAGTGAGAGATACATCAGGTTCAATTGTTGGTTCACCATCATCATCAACGAACACATCTCCAAAGACCTAGAAAATGAAACAAATAAAAGCTGAAAATATAACAAACTTAGTAAAAAAAGCATATGCACAAAACCTTCCCACGTACGAGAGGCGTGCCAAAAGCCCATTTTAAGTGTGCCTCACATGCGCCTTTTATTCACCCTGCACCTAACCAAGTCAAAAGGGAACCATCTTGCGCCTTGTGGGTGCCCTGAAGTATACTGAAGATTCATCTAGGCATGTAATGCATACTTCTAGAATACTTGTTACAGTTGAATAAAATAAGATGAATAAATTACCTCACCAAGTGTCTTCCGATGTTTATTGTCTTGTGAAACAACATCCTTATTAAGCTTTTTTAGTTTTACATCAATCTAGAATATATTTGTTATTATGTAGAAGAGGTTTTCATAGGGGAGCATTAAATTGGGTTAAAAACTATTAGTAAGTAACTCATACAAGCATTGAATTAGGTGTTTCATTTACAAGAGTGTGTATTAGAGATATGTACCATTATCATTAAAAGTTGTACATAAGGGGTATAAAGGGAAGAAATGAGGTAAAAGTTAGAGATTTGTAAAGAGACTTTTAAACTCCCATCTTAAAATAGAAGTGATTTTACCATTTTGTTCATCTAGAAAATATTATATAGTAGTATGAGATTAGATCCTGTACAAACTGATTTGATTATAAAAACAGTAGGAACAAATCTTGATCATTCATTTTCTTCATCTAGGGATAAGATTTATGACACATCATCAAACTACATTAATTATAATATTAAAAGAGATTTAAGGGCATAATTGGAATTATGTGTTGGTTTAGTAAAAGAAACTCCTACAAAACCGCACACCACATCTTTAAACGGTTTAAGAGAATAAAGCAAAATCAAATTTAAAATCAAGATAAAATATTTGGAAAATTATATCTATAAATTAATCGGTTAGAATTTTTATTTTTTTACTTTTAATATAGGCCGTCTAAATATTTTTTCAAAAACCCATTAGTACATTTGGTTTATACCAACACATTTGTTTTATACTAGCACAATATAGGTTTAAATATTTGGTTTATATCAACACACTTATTTTCTAGGTAATGTTTAAATATTTGAATATTAATGTTGGACGAATAATTCGTGGACCAAACATCAAAATATGTATTTAGGATATTAATTGTTTCAAATCAAGATAAAACTATGAGGAAATTAGTTACACAAATCGATTTTTCATTTAATTTTAATTTTAACGTAAATTAAATATTGTCTCTAAACTTATTAGCACATTCCGTTTATACCAACACATTTGATTTATATCATATGCCCCACTTACGGTGTGCGCATATAATGTATATATGTGTGGCCATCGGGGGGCAAAAGTAAAGTTGCACTAGTCTTAACGTTATTTTACTTATTTCGTGAAAATAACGTTAAAAACGACGGACGGTTAATCATGCATCATGCGGTGGCGTTGATAGCCAAAAGACAAAGGGGTACATGCACCGATCGGGTTTGTCCCGATTGCTAAGTGTTATGTCCCTTATGTCCAAGGCTTGATACCAAACCACATCGAGCCGGGGGTCTCACTGGAAGCAACCTCTCTATTCTTAGGGGTAGAGGTAAGGTTGTCTACATCTTACCCTCCTTAGACCCTACCTTAGCTTTGCTATAGGTGGGATTAACTGAGTATGATGATGATGATGATGATTTGATTTATATCAACACAGTATGTGTTAATATGTCTCTAAACATAGTAGCACGTCTAGTTTATACCAGCACAATTGTTGATAATGTTTAAAAATTTGAAAATCAATGTAGACGAATAAAGATTTCATTGACGAGGAAGAGTAGTATGTAAATAAGGTTTCAATGTAAAAAAACATATCGATACATCAAATAGCTTTTTTCTTAAACAAACTTATCGAGCTTTAATAATTTACCCTTCCATATAGAATTGCAAAAAACGTATATCACAAAAATGCATAAACAAAATATAATTTAATAACAATACATATTTATAGAAAAAAAATATATAGAAATTGAATTCACTTTAAATATTGACTGAAACTTGCAGGATTATAGGAATTTTCATTAACCAATTTTAAACAAATGTACAAGAATACCCTTTACCCAAAAATTTCAGGGTAACATGTGGCAGGTTGTTAATGGTTCCTACTATTTTTATATAAAAGAGAGTTTGTATTTGATCCTACTCCATAGTAGTATAGATATAGATATAGATATAGATTATAGATAAGGGGCCTAGTTTATACTTTTAAACATTTTTGCATTTCAGGCCCAAACTTAAGTGGGCTTCGTCTCCACAAAAACACTGCCCACTGGCACTGCCCCACTACTGCACTGGATTAACAGTGAATCTGCTCTTGACATGGTCCATTTAATTAAATAGAGTAGCTCAACAACGAGTTGTTTATTAAAAAGGTTAGAAATGACAACATAAACCTATTTATATCAGTGTCATGTTTTGAGTGATTGGAAATTAGGCGCCTCTCTACTTTAATAGTTTGATGCAATATAATTATTTATTTTACGTTGATATATATAATTTATTCAAATAGGACGGAAAAATGAATAGCTTGTTCATAATCTTTGAGGCCCTGCACCGCTGCATTTAATTGCTTTGTCAAATAAGTGTTGTTGAAAAAAAATAATACCAAATAGGTTACTTTCAAAAATATTTACAAAAATGGATATCTTTGTATTTTCTTATTTTTATTAACCTTTTGTTATTTAACCATTTACGACTAGTGCGTACATATATATTGAAACTTGTCTCGCCAATGATCTTCAGCCCAGCTGGTTTGAGGTAGGGTGGGTTTTTCCTTAGGGGTTCCCATCCTGGGGGTAGGTCACAGGTTCAATTCATGCACACAACAAAAAAATTCCCCATGACGGTTTGAGCTTAGGCAAGGAGGACACCGGTGTGTGGGTAGGGATTCGAACTTGGGACCGCTAGGTTAGGGTTGTACAAGGATTTCCACTGAACTAAGCCTTTCAAAAAAAATATTGAAACTTGTCTCTATATGTAGAAGGTTTATAGTGCCCATTGCCCAAAGGGTTCTTATAAATTCATAGAAAGTCGATTCTCGGTTTTCGATTTTTTATATTCGAAAGGTGTATATTTTTGGTTTTTTTGTGATCGATTTGAAATTAATCACTTCTAGGCATGGGGTTGTATTGTTTTTCATTTAGAATTTATGAATGCTAGTATGAATGGTGATTTTGATGTTGGAAAGTGTTTGATTGATGGGAGGTGTTATGATCGATTTAGAGTAGAAGAACACAGAAAGAAGGAGCTTAAACTCAAATTCATCGATACATTTAGAGGGTTTTTGGGATTAATTTTTGAAAATTGATTATGCGTTTTGCTGCAGTAGGGGTGGAGCTGATTTTAGATTATTGCATTTTGGTAGCTTAAAAATCCATTTCAAAAATCAATCCCGAACACTAAAAACTGATTATTTGCGTTTTCAAAATGCAATAATCTAAAAATCCGTTTCTAAACTCAACCCCAAACACCCTCTTAGAGTAGAAGAAGAACACATAAAGTTGGGTAGCGGCCTACTTTGGCACATCTATTGTTCTTACAACTAGTTAATAATATCAAGTGTGACCATTGGTTTTGTGAAAATGATAATGTGACGACCAATTTACTCATCCAGTCAACAAATCTCATTACAATAAAAGTGACCCTACCATGTTCTTTAGGTTACTTTTAATATCATAAGGAAATGATTAATAAGCTTTTATTTTTATTTTTTTAATGGTTGTGTTCTATTATGCATCGGCTAGAACGATACCAAACGGGCAAAAAAAGAAAAGCATCGCATTTTTTGGCAATTCTTCATGAACATCGTATCATCACGAAGCTTCCACTCCAAATAGCCCACCATACTACATAAAAAAACAACCCTACAATCTCCTTATAGCCGATATAAAGGATCAATTATCGAGCATATGAGAATCTCTAAACAAGTGATTTCACATCGAGCCACCCTTCAACTAGTCCCATATCCTTTTGGCCGAACCACATTCACAATAAACCTGCAGAGTTGGTTCCAACCCATCATTACATAAATGGCAAATTACAGATAAAATATCAATACCCAAGACTCTCCATCCATAAATATTTATTTTTCGAGGCAAGCAAGGAAACCATTTAGTTTTCCTCGGTACATGAAGGTGCGAAGTCATCAAAATGCTCCCGACTCCCCTAACCGAGAACTCAAACATTCTCTACATCAATCAGACCCACCATTCCTTATCAAATGAGAGAGAGAGAGAGTGACGCCATCAAACAAATTTTGCAACTCTATAAATTGGGCCATTTTGACGTCCCCTCACATTTCTCTACACCACGCACACAATTTGGCCTCCACCTTTACATCATGAACCAATCATCTTTAAACAATCTTTAATCTTATTATATAAAGTTTATACTTATGATTTGATGAATTATTATAGGAAATGCATTTCATAATTCATATTAGGTTTACTTATGATTTGTTGAATGCATTTTATACTTCATTATCTAATTTACTTATAAGTTTTATGAATATTTTATAAATTTCAGATCTAGCTAAAATCAAAATGTGCAATTTTATATGCTAGTGCTTGGTTTTCTGAACGGATTCTATATGGATGACGATGGCTATTTGAAGTCAACATTCAGCAGGTGGTGTAGGGACATTGAATGATTAGGCCGGCAAAAGAGTCCTAGACCGGATTTGTGTGTTTGGGTGTGCGATTCTTTATTAATTTATAATGTTTGTATATTATGCTCACTACTAGTGGTCACTACCATCTCTATTATTGGCTCGTGCGTGTGGAATCTTCATAGCTATGATATGATGGTCTTCTAGATTTGAATAAATGTTTAAAATATGCTTTCTATTGTAGATTGGAGTAAAATAAGATAGTTTTTTTTTAACGGCAAAACACTTTATATATAGAAATAAAGAGCTAGCAAGCGGCTGGGAAACAAAGAAAAAGAGACAACACCGAAACAAACGACAACAAAAAAAAACCCCAAATCACAGACAAGAACCAAAGTCGAAACTCGACTAATCGACCCACGAAGGCTTGGAAACCTTTGCGCGATTACAAATCCACACAAAGGAGTCTTCCTTGATGAAGTCGACTACTTTAGAGACCGGAACAAACAGGCCATCAGAAATCTTTCGGTTCCTAGCAAGCCAAATCCGCCAAATAGTCGCGCAAGCAATCAAGATAACCACTCTCTTCCACACCTTAGAACCCGGCTGCTCCTGCAGCTTCTTGAACCACCCAGCCAAAGACCCAACACCCGAAGGAAATGGAACCCGAACCCAAACACAAACGTGCCACCAAACTGCCCTTGCGACCACACAATTCCACAGAGCGTGATCAACATCTTCGGTCCCGTACCCACACCGAGGACACACCGGGCTGCCGACTTGGACTCCACGCTCCAACAATTCCACTTTGATAGCAATCCTCCCAAGTAAAGCTCTCCAAAGGAAAACATTACACTTTGGAGGAATCCAAGGATCCTAGCTGCTCTTGAAATTCGGGTCAACACCATTTTTAACCAAATCCAATTGACGTCTCACATGTTTCACCGAATACCCAACCCCATCATCGTTATCCCACTTCCAAGAATCACAAGTACCATCAAAAGAGACCTAGCTGATTAAGGACAGAATATTGGCAAAAGAACTCCATTCTCCAACCGAAGAAAAATGCTGCTTCCATTTTCCAGCCCACTTCACCCACAGATTGTTTTTGACGAAAGTATCAGCCACCGAAGCGTTCTTGTCAACCGTCAAGCCAAATAAATCAGGGAAAAGAGAACACAGTGGCTCGGTCAGCACCCAACGATCTTTCCAAAAACTGGTTAGCCTCCCATTCCCTAGAGAGACCTTTAACTGGTCCTGAACACTAATGCCGTCATTGGCGAGTACCTCATCAACCTTACTAATGTCTTTCCACGGACCGGAGATAGAATTTATCACATGGATGATTTTGTTTCTGAGGGAATTCCCATGAATAGAAAAGATAACTTGGGCCCAGAATTGGTTCGGCTCGCTCCTCAATCTCCACCACTACTTCGCAAGCATAGTGACATTGAAATCACGTATACTACCCAACCCAAGACCACCACGGATCTTCGGCCTAAGAAAATTGGTTCACTTGATCCATCGAACTTTACGTTTCCTGTCCGAGACACCCCATACAAAATCCCTCCTAATATTCTCAAGTTTCTTAATAATACATTTCGGGGCCGAGAAGATGGAAAGATAATAAGAAGCTAAAGAGCCCAACACCGATTTAGCAAGGGTAACCCTACCTGCGAGGGAGAGTTGCCTAGCCTTCCAAGAAGAGAGCTTCTTATTAAACTTATCCACAATAGGAAGCCAATGTTTTGCCCGTTTCATGTTGGCACCAATAGGGACACCAAGATAAATAAAAGGAAATGAGCCCGGTTTACAATTAAGAATCCCGACAAACATAGTCACCTCCTCCTCGGCAACCCCAACCCCGAATAATTGACACTTATGCCGGTTAATACTAAGCCCCGAAACCAAGCTAATCCAACACAAAAGCCGGTTTAGACTACTCACGTTATACTCCGACCAATCTCCAAAGAACAACACATCGTCGGCGTAACATAAATGGGACAAAACGGGGCCACTATTAGGAAGCTTGAAACCATGAAACAACCCTAACTCCACCGCCCGATTTATTAACATAGTAATGAACTCAATGGCGATGATGAACAAGAAAAGGGACAAAGGGTCTCCTTGGCGAAGACCCCTTTTAATAGCGAACTCTTTGGTCGGAGCACCATTGACAAGGACAAAGCTTTTATCCGAGCATAAACAACCTCTTATCCAAGATATCCATTTGTCCGGGAACCTATAAAATCCATCATTCAGAATGAAAATTTCCAATTGAGGGAGTCATAAGCCTTACGAAAGTCGACTTTAAAGATCATTAACTGTTTTTTGTGTTTCATAGCCCAAGCAACCGACTCACTCACCACCAATGGACTATCAAGAATGTTTCAGCCTTCCAAAAAGGCGGATTGGGTATAGGAAATAATACATGGCATGACACTCTTTAAACGCCTCATTAAAGTCTTCCCACGAATCTTATACATCGAGCCCACAAGCGAAATAGGCTGATAATCATCAAGGGATTGAGAATCCACCACCTTAGGAATAAGAGTGATGAAAGAGGAGTTACAACAATCCGAGATGACACCACTAGCGAAGAACTCATTCATAACGCCAAAAACAATCGGTTTGAGGTTATCACAGAATCTTTTAATAAAGCTCATCGAAAAACCGTCCGGCCCCGGGGCTTTACTCCCACCACAAATTTTCATCGCATCCCAAATCTCATCAATCCCAAACGGCATAATAAGGGATTCAGCTTGCTCCGAACTTATCCGAGGCAGCCCGGAATTAGAAAAACTGGTTCTTCGCCTAATAGGTTCAGAAAACTGAGAGGAAAACCACCTTCTAACTTCTTCTAAAATTTTCAAAGGATCGGTAACCCAAACGCCTTTAATAGAAAGACCATGAAGCTTTCGGGACGCAATGTTCGCATTAGTAATCTTGTGAAAGAAAGCGAAATTTTCATCACCGAACCGCACCCACTTGATTCTAGCTTTTTGTTGAAGAACTCTGGCCCTTTTTAACTCAATCTTCCGAAGTTTAACTCAAAATTTAGCCCTATTCCGCTTCTCATCCGCATTAAGCTTTGCATCAAACGCCACCGAGTCTAAATAATGAACCGCCTGTTGAAGGGCCTTACACTCTTTATCCTTCACCACTTTAGCCTTCTCCCTCCACTTTTTAATATCGAGTTTAATATCTTTAAACACAATAGCTAAATATCGGTCCGCATTACCAACAATAATACCACTACCAATCCGAGAAGAAACAATATTAGCAATCTCAGGGGAAGAAAGCCATGAATTCAAAGAACTTAAAAGGCTTCAGACCAAAATCCAGATTGGAACAGGACAAGGAGACGGGGCAATGATCAGAAGGACCTTTACTCAAAACCTCAACCTTCCCACTCGGCCAAAGCTCCATAAAATCGGCACTAACAAAGATCCTGTCCAACTTACTAAATTTCACTTCAACATTGTCCGATATATATATGTAAACCTGCCACCAACCATCGGGTATTCACACCAACCCACCTGACTAATGAACTCGTTAAACTCGACGGCAGAATTCACATAAAAAACCAAGTTTAATCTTTCGCGTTCAGCCCGAAAATCATTATAGTCTACCAAGGCCACCCACTGCCTCTCGTAATGGCAAACGCCTCCTCAAAATCGCATCATTTGGGGCGTGAATGTTGAGAATATTCACCTTATCCTTAATACCTTTAATAAAATGTTGATCCGAAGATGATTCAATACAAGTGAACACCGACGGGTCCCAAATAGAAACCAGCCCCCCAGATCTGCCAACCGCATCAGCCACAACAAGCTGGATTTGAGACCTATCCCAGAACCAACCCCAAAAGGATTCTGGAACAGAGGAGACATGGGTCTCCTGAAGGCAAAAAAAATGACACCTTGCCCTCCCTTTTCACCTGTCTAATCCACCCCGACTTATCCAGACCGGACACCCCCTAGTATTAATAGTCAAAAAATTCATGATGAACCAACATCAACCTGTTCCCCCTTAATAAGTTTACGCACCTGGTTAGTAAAGCCTTCCACATCAACACCAAGACGTTCCCCATAATCCATAGTAGCATCCACCTCCACATCCAGCACCTCCAAATCAGCCCCCTCATCAATATCAGATTGATTCTCCACCCCCGGACCATCCAACTCGACACCCTTAACCTCCTTCGATTTGGCAATACAGGCTTCTTCAGCATCTTTTTGAATCAGAGCATCCAAGCTAAAAGGGTCAGAATCAACAATATCATTAAGATCTGGAGTTTTAAATACCTTAATCTCTTTGCCACATTTTTTCTTCTTATCCTTGGCCCGCAATGTAACAAAACTTAACCCATTATTATTAACGTTGGACTCTTGATGGCCCAAGTCAACCGGATCAATGAAAGAAGGAGTCACAGGCTTAGGACTTAAAGGGGTTTTGGGCCCACCCGGAGAGTAAATAGGAACATCCATATTCCCAATGCATACAGATGGTGGGGACTATACTCATTTCAAAATCAGCATTGGGGCCTGTGCCGCCACCTTTAGCTTGCATGCTCCCCATGCACGTATGGGTATTCATCGCCTCTTCAACTTCTTCAACTTCCGGCTGATTAACGGTAACCGGGTGTAAATTCCGATGAACATCCGAAGAGGGATCCAACATCCCTCTAACTGGAAAAGGCGATCTCCACATCGCGTCTACCTCGTGGACCCAGGTAGTGAATGAGTGATCTCCCCATGTCATGTGAAACTCTTTCGAAATAGACTTGCCAGACTGCACCACCACAGCCAAGATATTTTCCGATAGATCCTTATCCTCCACTAAAGCATTGGATTTAAGAAGAAGCAAA
The DNA here is from genome assembly GCA_028751855.1 of Ambrosia trifida. Lineage (NCBI taxonomy): Eukaryota > Viridiplantae > Streptophyta > Magnoliopsida > Asterales > Asteraceae > Ambrosia > Ambrosia trifida. The sequence continues at coordinate 161,140,002 of CM054122.1, forward strand.
ATAAGATAGTATTTTGTTTATGGGAAACTTTGAAGTTTACAAGGTGTGTGATTAGATTTTTTTTGACGTGTTATGGTTACTCATATTTAAGAGTTTTAATAACTTCGTTAATTTAAGTGTATGGCTTTACAAAGTGGTGAAGCCAGAAATTTTTTCACTTACGTCGCAAGAGAACTTTTATATTGTTTCAAATTCTAAAATTGAACATTCAACCCAAAAAGAGAAGCCCCCGCTTAATAATACAAATTTGAAACTAAAATCCTAGGTCAATGGTGATTTCGGGATTCTAAAAGTTTTATGCTGGTAATTTACACGCACCTAGGCCATGAAAATCTTTAGGGGCCTCTATTGCAATTGGATTTAAGTTTGTTAAAAAGTAGAGTGCGCTCAACTGAGTTTTCCTAAAAATGCAAAGAAAAAAACCACCAACAGGAGGGGCCTTTATTGAACAAGAGACACCCCGCATCTTGATGGACGCGGAGTTAAAATTATAAACCATTGGGGCATTATATATTTTGTAACCTATTTCATGCAGATTATCTTTACAAGTCAATCCCCGAAAAGATTGGGGTCACCCAATTACCCAAGGATTTCGTATTATACACTCTATATAAAACGCATGACCTCGTTCTTTATTATGTAGCTCTGCCCCTGGCTTTACACATATCATATATTTGAGATTATGACCACTTGACTAGTTAAGTCAAAGTGGACCTTATTATTATAGTCAAAGTCATCCTTACATTATGCCCCTCATGACTAGCACCTTGTCTTATGCCCAAAGATTAGTCACTTCCCATTTTATGTATTTCTTTCATGTATTCACAGAGGATGTTATCTCCTCATTTGATTGTACCAAACATTTCAATAAATAAGAAATACATACTCCTTTCATATTTCATCTCTACACTTCTTATACAAAACCACCTTGCAGTTTTGAGAGTCACCGGCTAGAAACCAAAGCAGCCCTCCGGCTGCAGGGCAGAGACAAACCAATAAACCAAATAGAAAATCACTTCCGCTAAGATTTCTATATGGTATCAGAGCAGTGTTTCTGATCCTGCTTATAAAAAAAATTGTTTTTTTTTATTTTTTGAAAGGAGATGAATTAAAAATAATTAATAATAAAAAGGGACGATGTGACGGGTGAAAGCAAGATGGAGAAAATCGAAGACCAAGAAAAAGAAAAGTCGGGTTCCTTTGAGCCCGCGAGAAAAAAGTCGAGTTCTTTGAACTCGCAAGAAGACAAGTCAGGTTCTTTAAACTCGCAAGAAGAAAAGTCGGGTACGTCAAACTCGCAAGAAGAAAAGTCGGGTTCTTTGAACCCGCAAGAATAAAAGTCGGGTTTTTTGAACCCACAAGAAAAAAAAGTCGGGTCCAAATCTATGAGTCCGCAAGAAAAAAAAACACTTCAACTTGAAGAGGAGTGTTCGAAAAAAAGAAATATTACTTGACAAGTTGGGCGTTATTGGCATACACGCTCCAACTTGAGGGGGAGTATTGGAGATTATGACCACTTGATTAGTCAAATAGTCAAAGTAGACCTTATTATTATAGTCAAAGTCATCCTTACATTATGCTCCTCATGTCTAGCTCATTGTCTTATGCCCAAAGATTAGTCACATCCCATTTTATGTATTTCTTTCATGTATTTATAGTGGAGGTTATCTCCTCATTTGATTGTACCAAATGTCCAAACATTTCAATAAATAAGAAATACACACTCGTTTCATATTTCATCTCTACACTTCTTATACAAAACCACCATGCAGTTTTGAGAGTCACCGGCTAGAAACCAAAGCAACCCTCCGGCTGCGGGGCAAAAACAAACCAATAAACCAAATAGAAAATCGCTTCCGCTAAGATTTCCATATCATAAGCTTAACTTGTTACACTCAAAAGTGATTTTATGTTCTCATTTTATGTTGAGCATGATGTTGTAGCAGGGCATGCGGTTCGAAAGACAGAGACGAAGAAAGTGGAAATATGTGAAGATAAACGACACACCTTCGTCCCCCTGGCTTTTGATACCTATGGGTCTCCGGCAACGTTTGTTTTCAGTAGACTATGGTTCGCCATACAGAATGGGGTGGCGGCGCAACTTGTTGCCCGTCTGCCTGCTATCTTGATGTAATTTTCGCTTTATGGAATAAAATTGACTATTGAAGTGAATTTTTTTTTTATTTATTTGCTACTAATATGAGAATAGATTCTCACCTTGATAAACTTAGCTATCGGTGTTAACAATATATGCAACAGCATGCTTCTTTGTGATAAACAGATGAATGTATATTCCTGACAAAGAGATGCATAAGGAGAGAAAATCGAAAATAAGCACTTTAGTATGAATGTATATATACCATGTCAAAACAGATAGATACAAACAGCTAGTAATGGTTTCAGGTATAATTAATCGGTGTATCCTTGTTGTTCATTTTACATCCTATTTTGTAGAGAATATGTGTTGAAGTCGGAAAGTAGGATTTGAGAGTTAAAGAAGTTTGATCGGAGGCAGAGTGACTGCCGATGAGATTTAATACCCTTTTAATGTGGCCAACCACCCAGTATTTATAGCCTGGGCCAAGGCTGGGCATTAATGGCGAGTAATGATTAAGTCGGCGTGAACAGTGACGGACGTCACTGTAGCTGCTGACAGGGGATGGCCGGAATATTATTATATTTGATTGCGGCTATTGTCCGGTGGGCAATAGCCGCTTTCATTTTATCCGTTGTTTAATCATTGTGTTTGTCCATCAGTCCTTTGTCCTTTGGTCCGTCCGTTCTGTCCGTTCGGTATCTTTGGTTCGGTTATCCGTTCTATTGTCCGATCGGTTTATCCTAGCCATTTCTAATCGGTCTGGATCGGTTACTCTATCTTTAATCTCTAATTTTATTTTATCGTTATAATTTGCTTAAATATTCGTCTTATTATGTCGTTTATCCATCCTATGTCATCAGCCCCCCAGTTTGATGAGTGCTTTTTCGAGGAAACGCTCGTCAATCTTTTATAACGATTCATCTTTCATTGTGAGTTTACCGATGCACCTGGTCGGTCCCTCCGGTGTAGATAATTGGCATTGCTTTCCGGGTTTCATTAATTACCCATTAATTGTCATTATTATTTTTTAAGGAAGGACACGTGTCAGTCTGGGATTGGCCGTTCTCGTAACCCTCCCACTGTTGACTGACGTGACGTTCCGTCAGTCCTCGAAAGTCCCCCAAAACTCACTATATATACCCCCTTCCTACAGTAAAAAAGTTTTTACTTTTCTTGATCGGCTGGAGAGCGTCTGCCATTTCCGATTAAACCAGGTTCGTCCTTGACTTTGTTTTTTTAATTCCGTCATTATGGTAGGCAGACGCGATATGCAACTTCATACTTTCGAAGTTTCCTAACCTTCTTTAACGGCTTTCTGTAGTAAATATTTTGATACGTCCATATATAAACCTATCGTCCCCGATCCGCATCATCGTATTACCGACTGTCCGGAAGGCCACGTAGGATTTTATACCCGTCATTTTGATTTCTCATCGATCCGGCTTCCGTTGTCCGTTTTCTTCTTAGAATTTCTCCAATTTTACAAGTTAGATATTCGTCAACTGAGCCCCCTGGGGGCTATAAAGGTGACTCACTTTGAAATAGCGTGCCGTGCCTTTGGGGGCGAGCCAACCATCGGCTTGTTTCGTCAGTTCTTTCACCTGACTACGGCCGGTGACTGGTTCACGGTTGGCGAGATTTCTAAGAAAAAATCCATGCTAAAGGAGACGTATTCCGGTCTTAAAAACTGGAAGAACCGTTTCTTTTGGATGCCGGACAACGTTGTCCCTTTCATGATGCCGTGGCATGGACCCAAAGAGACGTTAAATCCTGACCAAGAGGATGTTTATGATGGTGAACTCTTTGATAAGTTATTGGCCAATCCGACCCCTCTTCAAGTGTTCCCGGAACCGATTCTCGTCTTGACAGGCATCAGCCGAATGTGGCCGTTCCAGAACGTAGAACCTATAATTAAGAAAGGGAGCAAGGGTACGACCCTCCTCCTCAAAACCTTCTTTTACTTCCTACGGCTTTGTTATCTAACACTTGTCTTGTTCTTTTATGCAAAGATGAGTGTTCTAAGCTTCGTGAAACGGAAAGGTGAGGGTATGAAGCTTACTTCCCAAGCCAGACGAGATGATGAAGATGAAGTGCTAGATCGTACGGTAGCTGTTACTTACAGCGTTCCTCAAGCGGAGAAGGACGACGAGCTTCATCCTTCTGGTTTCAAAAAAGCTCCTCCTGTTGATCAGACCCCCCCTCATTCCCCTGGATCTGTGAAAGAAACCGAACGGACTCCTGTTTCAGACGATCAGAATCCTAAAGAGAATCAACCATCAGATGGTCCATCCGTGGATATTATGGGTACGTCTTCTGGTGCTGAGGTTGGCCAAGTAGTTGTTGGTATCGAAGCTAAGAAAAGTGGTAAACAGAAAGAACATCACCGCAAACGGAAACAGGCTGAAGGAGACGTGGATGCGACGGCCGAATCGGACGGCAAGAAATTGAAAACATCCGATGTAGAGGAGTCTAAGGAATCGTCAGAATCGTATGCTGTTGAGGAGACATACATCCCCCGATGGAAAGTGAAAAATGGTGACACCCTATCCGATCCCCTCGTATGCCATCAAATCCTCCATCACTCTATACCTCCCGGTGAAATTGACCGGTTAAGTCAGGAAGGTGAGGAGAAGGCTGTTGAGATGGCCGGCGTGTCAGCTGTTCGTACTTTGAGCTTCGTTTCCGAGCTGATTCAGGGATACTACAAGAAGGCTGCTATAGAGAAAAAACTCAAGGGAAGTATAGAGCTTTATCGTGCGGAGGTAGAGAAGTTGGATGCCAAGGTGGCCAAGAGGAAGAAGAGTGAACATTCGAGTGCGAAGAAGGGTAAAGAGGTTGTTAAAGCAATGGGTGAGATGAAGACGGAGCATGCAAAGAAGGTAGGCCTTCTCCGTTCTGATATTTCCGATCGTGACAAGGAAATCGCTGAGCTTAAGGACAAATTGCGCCAATCGGAAGATAATGGCCTTGTCTTATCCCGTTCCATATCCGAGCTGCAGGTACGTCATGTGTTAAGATTTTGCAGATGAGATTTTTCAGGTTCGTATTCCGCCCATTTTTATCGTATGTACTTTCTCTTATCTCAGGATAAAGTTCAGAAAGCTGATGATGAGAAGAAGGCGTGGGCGGTGTGCAAGGATAACTATGACAAAGCCTTAGAAGCTGGAGACGAGCTGATTTGTGACATCCGTCACTTTTATCACTATTATTATTATATATATACATTTTTATTTCGTACCTCCTATCTTGTACGTCACATTTTATCCTCACCTATAATAATAATAATAATAATAATAATAATAATAATAATAATAATAATAATAATGATATATGCTAAGTCTAGTCCAAACCACCCTTGAACCCAAAAACAAAACCATCCTTAATGTGTAAAAAAAAAAAATAAAAAAAAATCTGAGCCCAACATCACGAGCCCACAGAACCAGGTCCAAAGTGACTTCCTTCTTCTCCCTGCTACTGATCGCACCAAACAGATGGACCCGACCCGGATTTCAAGCATCAAGCCATTTTTTTTGGCAACCATTGACCGAATTAAGTGCCTCCTTTAAACCCACAATCAATCTCGCTGCGAATCTACACGTCATTGACGCGTTTACAGCTCGTTTTCGAGCTTGATTGCCCGTTTTGACCAACCCTCTGTCAAAATTTAAAACATACCATAATCACCTCGGCCTTATAAATTGAACGCATGGTCTTAATAAAAAAACGAACGAAAAACATAACCTCACTCTCTAATTTCTCCATCTCCTTCTCATTCAAGTCCAAATTTCAAAGTTTGACTTTCTATTTGACTCACATTCTGAATTGTTTTTACAACCTGTAAGTCGAATTGTAATCTTGAATTATGTTTGTTATCTGTTTTTAATCAATAGCCCCTTATTCATTTAGCTTAATCATGTCGAATTGGAAAACTAGGGTTCTTATGTTGATAATGGGGAAGATGACTCGAGCGTATTATAAGTTATATATATATTTCGAAAATAAACAAATCACCAAATCTGATACAGATCAGATGGTTTCAGTCACGTATGTTAAGGCGTGGGAATCGGACCGAACACAGGTTCGAGTCCCACATCCAACGTTTTTATTTCTTTTCTTTAAAAGTTTATAAATCAAGTTTCATCGTAGTTATATAATTAAATCAAACCCAGTTTAACTCGTTCTCAGGGTGTGGCTCAGTTGGTGGCCACACTTGTGATAAGCTTCGAACCGGCCAGAGGCCCGGGTTCGACTCCCATAACCAACAACAATTTTTTTTATCCTTTTATATATATATATATATATATATATATATATATTTAATATATTAATCTTTTAAAATAGTTTTTAAATACTAAAAGTGGTTTATAAATTCTACAAAAATTACTGTATGATCTTCTAATGGTAAAGTTCATTGTACAATTTTTAGTTTTTCAAAATTAATTTATTTAATATATATTATAAATAATACAAATTTATTCATTTATAATTGTAAAATTCAATAAAAATATCTAAACGATTTTATTAAATTCCACAAAAATTATCCTAAACTTGTATAACAATAAACATTTCAGAAATAATTTTTATTTCTGAAAAACCGTTCATTTTATATTTTTAAATTAATTTTTGATAGTTTTAATCATAAATAAATCATAATAAATTCATTTTACAATATTTTTACACCAAAATTTTATACAAATTATTTCTATCCATTTAGAACAGAAATACAATTTTTTTAATTTAAAAATTCTTTAATTTTTTATATTTTTAAATATTAAAGTTACATTTTGGCAATTTGAAATAAATAGATTAAATATTCTATTTTCAAGAAAATAATTTTATAAAAATTATTTTCACACTTAAAACTTTAAATTGTGACCATCTTAAATTTAAAATTTACAAAAAGACTTTTGTTTATTTAATTATCAAATTTCTCCTTTTATTAAACGTTTAATTTATTAATCAAACGAATACTTATCCCCAATTCGGAACCCTAGAAAATACTTATAGACTAGATAGACTTAGACTTATTTGTTACCTTATACATAGGGTGATACTTGGCAACGTTGGATTACACTTATTCAATTCCACAAGACTTACCACCTTGCTAAGGTGAGTATTACTTATCCCCTTTTTCGCTTTTACAATTTTTGGGGTGATTCATGCACAAGTATACAAAACTTTCGTATTCATTTACACATACATTTTATTCATTTACAATTCATATACGTGTCTTGTTTATCTTTGTGCTTATGCTTGAACATGAACATGAACGTAGCTTACATATAAAATCATACATTTAGACATAACTTATGTTATGGTGCTCTTTACACTCAGACGTAACTTATGTTACGGTGCTCATTTAGACGTAACTTATGTTACGGTGCTCATTTAGACATAACTTATGTTATGGTGCTCTTTTAGACTCACACGTGTTGAGGTGCTCATTATCAATTTCATTGTACAAACTTTACATTTGATCTTTGTCTTGTTTGGTTACTTGCGTGTTTACATAATGCCTTGGTGATGCTAGACACATGAATTGTACTACCTTTTCAAACTTATACTATCTGTACAAAACTAAGTAGTACTCACCAACATCATATGTTGACAAAATTATTTTCGTGCATGTTTCAGGATAAGCTGCTTGACGCTTCACATAGGACTTTGGACTTAGCTTAAATAAATCAATTATCTTATTCTTTGTTGTCTTGTATTTAATTTCACATGTTGTAAAACAATATTCAATAATCATATATATACATTTTAGTACCATGAGCTTTTGAACAATCGTCACTACGTGGCACCTCGATGATTCCGCCATCGGTTGGGGTGTTACAGATTGGTATCAGAGCCATGGTTATAGGGAACTAGGTTATTAGATAAAATGGCCTAGACTATAACCGAACTTCAACTTTCATGCACAATATTTCCTAAATTACCTTACCCCTCATTTCCCTCTGCTTTCCTTCCTCTATCTTTCTCTTCTTCTCCATTTCTCCTCATCTTTCATCATGGTGCATAGAGATGATGTTCTACAAGGAGTGGAAAGTCTACATCATCATGGAACGGGAGCAATACCTTTCATGAAGACACTCTTAGGCATGATGCCTACCCTTATTTTGCTCCTTCAAAGTTGTTGAGCTTTAATGAGTGTGATAGAACACGTGCAATCTGGAAGGGTGGATGCCTGTACACTAGGTTTTCTGGCATAGGCAAGCATAGCGCATAAATCCATTTACGGACCTGTTATGCTTACCTGGGGATTCCTGGAGTGAGTGTCCACTTATAGGCTAAAGCATGTCTTCTTTGATCACCATTGGGTTCAATTCCTTTGAAAAGTCAACGTTCTTGTTGGGCTTTACAGCTAGACAAGAGCACTCCAAGTATTTTATGCAAGCTTTTCAATAACACCCTCTCGTCTCATATACAATATTTGTATTGCATGATAGTTCATACTTTCATAATCATCTGTACGGTTATACACTTACATATTCTAATCTCATGATTATTCATTGACTGCCTCATAGATGTCTGCTCGCCGCATGCTCCGTGATGCCAGCCAACGCCCTGTTCGTGCTTCTGGACAACGTTCTGATCGTCGTCTCGCATCTTTAGTCGCTGAGCAGATTGCTGCAGTGATCCCGAACCTTGTCAGTGAGATAACCTAGAATAGTAACAGTGCCAACACAGGGAGTACGACTCAATTTCGGTGCACTTTCAAACACTTTAACTCCTGCAACCCCACAAAATTCACTGGTGAGGAGGGTGCTACTGGCCTCCTCCAATGGTTTGAAAGCATGGAGAGCACTTTTGTAAACAGCGAGTGTCCTGATGAACTCCGCGTTCGCTATGCTACTAGTGTCCTTCAAAAGGGGGCGCTAACCTGGTGGAATGGCGAAAAGCGCAATCGAGGAGCTGATGTTGCTTTATCTTTATCTTGGGCTGAAGTTAAGGAACTCATGATCGCCAAATTCTGCCCTAGGAACAAAATCAGAAAATTGGAGGATGAATTTCGTGAGCTCAAACAAGACAGTGGTGAACTTAACATACTGGTTCCACATATGGTCACCCCGGTCTCTCGAGCAATCGAGAAATATATCGAGGGATTACTTGACCTGATTCAAGACGTTGTCACTGGAAGCAAATCCACTACGGTAGAAGAAGCCATCCAACTTGCAGCCACTTTAACAGACAAACACGTAAGGAAAGGAAACTTGGTTAGAAAGGGCACCAAGACGTCTACTGAGAAAACCACCCATGCTGATGAACGATCTAAGACTGTTTTAGCAAAGGCCGCCACTACTGCTTCGAACTCTAAGAAACGAATGGGCGATAATCAGAACCAGGCTGTTGTGGATCCTGTGACTCAACCCCCTATCAAGAAAGCCTACACGGGAACCCATCCTCAATGCAACACTTGCAAGTACCATCACCCTGCAAATCTTCCATGTCGTCAATGCACTAGATGTGGAAGGTTTGGACACTTTGTCACTACTTGTCGTGCAACGGTTAGGACACAAGATAATCATCAAACAGCTGCCCAGGAACCACTACAGATTACTAACGGTCGGGCATGTTATCATTGTAGAGACCCTAACCACATGCGACCTCAATGCCCTAAATTGAATAATGTAAACCTGGTGGCACATGGACGAGCTTTCGATATCAATATCAACGAAGCAAACGGTCAGGATGATGTTAATCCCACTGGTTAAGCCATGGATGGAATCTTCCTAAGACTCGAGAATCCAATACTTGTGTTTTCATTTTCTTGATCCTATTATCATTTTGTACCCAATTTTGTCGTACACAGTAGCATATAACATCTAGAAATTTCCTTGCATACTATTGTGTACGAACACAGATTGGAAATTTATCATATTTGGTTACATTTATTCTAATCATAGAAGTTTAAAGACTCTACCTTACATTTTATTGAAACATTTTGTAACATCCGACCCCTCTCACCACCAATATTGTCCGCTTTGCCCCGATGGGTTGCCCATCCAGAGCTCACGGATTTGTTTTTGGTCGCCCCGGTGGAGACTTCCCAGGAGGTCACCCATCCTGATACTACTCCCACCTGAGCACGCTTAACTGTGGAGTTCTCCTCTCATCCACTAGCATTAAGCCCAAAACGCGTTGGTGATTTAAGAGGCTTTGGATTATTTATGAACCAAGGATCTCTCCTGGCCACGGCCGATGTGGGATTTGCCTAGGGTGTCATACAAAGGTCCATGTTAATCTCCCAGAAATCAGTACTGTTACAATCACCCCACCTTAGGGACTCATCGTCCTCGATGAGGTTTGCCCCACCATCCCGAACGGCACAGGATTGGCTCTGATACCATTTGTAACATCCGACCCCTCTCACCACCAATATTGTCCGCTTTGCCCCGATGGGTTGTCCATCCAGAGCTCACGGATTTGTTTTTGGTCGCCCCGGTGGAGACTTCCCAGGAGGTCACCCATCCTGATACTACTCCCACCTGAGCACGCTTAACTGTGGAGTTCTCCTCTCATCCACTAGCATTAAGCCCAAAACGCGTTGGTGATTTAAGAGGCTTTGGATTACTTATGAACCAAGGATCTCTCCTGGCCACGGCCGATGTGGGATTTGCCTAGGGTGTCATACAAAGGTCCATGTTAATCTCCCAGAAATCAGTACTGTTACACATTTGGACTTGATTTCCATGAAAATCAAACTACTAAAAACTTGATACTTGATCCTACAGAGCTTTTCTAAAAACATCATTGTTTGTTATATGAAATTTGATTTTTCCCTTAATTTGACTATCCATTGAACATTTAATTATTCATGATACTCATAAACTATTTCTATAGGCCACTAAGATAACACTTACACTTAATGGTTGTAGTACTTACAAACTTGCTTGCATGTGTGTATTATCCACGCAACTCAGATAAACATTTCATTTAAAGGGGTCCTCGGACAAGGGGTAGCCCGTACTTAAATACTGTTATGCTTACAAGTCGTTGTAAACCAATGTAATTGACCTCATTATTACATAGCTTCATTTCATTGATAACGTCTCATTGCAACCCAACGTGTTTGTAGTGTCATATACTTGTGAAACTTATTTGCTTTAATGTGTGTTAGATTAGGATCATAGAAGGACAAAAACCCTAATGTAAGGTAAATTGGTGATTCCGATCCGGAACGTAATCATAAATTTACAGGTACGTTAGGGTAGTGTGAAATTCTATTAGAGTTTTTGGTAGGCGTCCAGTACGTTTTCAAAGTATCAAAGGTGTGGTGGGTTAGCTGCGGTACACCCTATATATAAACACTAATGATGCATTGAAAGTGAGACTGGAAGTCGGACCAGGAACAAACCCTACTTACTTGGTAGTTCATTTGGTCTTTTTATAGTCAATCAACTCATACATTCATTTTAAAATTCCTAAAACTTGAAGTTTAGTGTTTTACTAGATTCTTATTCTCCTTATTATTCGAGACGAACCTAATCCAAAACCCTTAACTCACACCTGTCAAACCTCTTATCCAAATCATTCGAATTTTGAAACCACAGTTATCTTATTAATATTTTATTTTATCTTTTTTTTTTCTTCTCTCTACCCAAGCATCCATAACCTCATGTTTCTAATAACTTCGGGACGAAGTTTCTAAAAGTAGGGGATGCTTTGACATCCGTCACTTTTATCACTATTATTATTATATATATACATTTTTATTTCGTACCTCCTATCTTGTACGTCACATTTTATCCTCACCTATAATAATAATAATAATAATAATAATAATAATAATAATAATAATAATAATAATAATAATAATAATAATAATAATGATATATCCTAAGTCTAGTCCAAACCACCCTTGAACCCAAAAACAAAACCATCCTTAATGTGTAAAAAAAAAAAAAAAAAAAATCCGAGCCCAACATCACGAGCCCACAGAACCAGGCCCAAAGTGACTTCCTTCTTCTCCCTGCTACTGATCGCACCAAACAGATGGACCCGACCCGGATTTCAAGCATCAAGCCATTTTTTTTGGCAACCATTGACCGAATTAAGTGCCTCCTTTAAACCCACAATCAATCTCGCTGCGAATCTACACGTCATTGACGCGTTTACAGCTCGTTTTCGAGCTTGATTGCCCGTTTTGACCAACCCTCTGTCAAAATTTAAAACATACCATAATCACCTTGGCCTTATAAATTGAACGCATGGTCTTAATAAAAAAACGAACGAAAAACATAACCTCACTCTCTAATTTCTCCATCTCCTTCTCATTCAAGTCCAAATTTCAAAGTTTGACTTTCTATTTGACTCACATTCTGAATTGTTTTTACAACCTGTAAGTCGAATTGTAATCTTGAATTATGTTTGTTATCTGTTTTTAATCAATAGCCCCTTATTCATTTAGCTTAATCATGTCGAATTGGAAAACTAGGGTTCTTATGTTGATAATGGGGAAGATGACTCGAGCGTATTATAAGTTATATATATATTTCGAAAATAAACAAATCACCAAATCTGATACAGATCAGATGGTTTCAGTCACGTATGTTAAGGCGTGGGAATCGGACCGAACACAGGTTCGAGTCCCACATCCAACGTTTTTATTTCTTTTCTTTAAAAGTTTATAAATCAAGTTTCATCGTAGTTATATAATTAAATCAAACCCAGTTTAACTCGTTCTCAGGGTGTGGCTCAGTTGGTGGCCACACTTGTGATAAGCTTCGAACCGGCCAGAGGCCCGGGTTCGACTCCCATAACCAACAACAATTTTTTTTATCCTTTTATATATATATATATATATATATATATATATATTTAATATATTAATCTTTTAAAATAGTTTTTAAATACTAAAAGTGGTTTATAAATTCTACAAAAATTACTGTATGATCTTCTAATGGTAAAGTTCATTGTACAATTTTTAGTTTTTCAAAATTAATTTATTTAATATATATTATAAATAATACAAATTTATTCATTTATAATTGTAAAATTCAATAAAAATATCTAAACGATTTTATTAAATTCCACAAAAATTATCCTAAACTTGTATAACAATAAACATTTCAGAAATAATTTTTATTTCTGAAAAACCGTTCATTTTATATTTTAAATTAATTTTTGATAGTTTTAATCATAAATAAATCATAATAAATTCATTTTACAATATTTTTACACCAAAATTTTATACAAATTATTTCTATCCATTTAGAACAGAAATACAATTTTTTTAATTTAAAAATTCTTTAATTTTTTATATTTTTAAATATTAAAGTTACATTTTGGCAATTTGAAATAAATAGATTAAATATTCTATTTTCAAGAAAATAATTTTATAAAAATTATTTTCACACTTAAAACTTTAAATTGTGACCATCTTAAATTTAAAATTTACAAAAAGACTTTTGTTTATTTAATTATCAAATTTCTCCTTTTATTAAACGTTTAATTTATTAATCAAACGAATACTTATCCCTAATTCGGAACCCTAGAAAATACTTATAGACTAGATAGACTTAGACTTATTTGTTACCTTATACATAGGGTGATACTTGGCAACGTTGGATTACACTTATTCAATTCCACAAGACTTACCACCTTGCTAAGGTGAGTATTACTTATCCCCTTTTTCGCTTTTACAATTTTTGGGGTGATTCATGCACAAGTATACATAACTTTCGTATTCATTTACACATACATTTTATTCATTTACAATTCATATACGCGTCTTGTTTATCTTTGTGCTTATGCTTGAACATGAACGTAGCTTACATACAAAATCATACATTTAGACATAACTTATGTTATGGTGCTCTTTACACTCAGACGTAACTTATGTTACGGTGCTCATTTAGATGTAACTTATGTTACGGTGCTCATTTAGACATAACTTATGTTATGGTGCTCTTTTAGACTCACACGTGTTGAGTTGCTCATTATCAATTTCATTGTACAAACTTTACATTTGATCTTTGTCTTGTTTGGTTACTTGCGTGTTTACATAATGCCTTGGTGATGCTAGACACATGAATTGTACTACCTTTTCAAACTTATACTATCTGTACAAAACTAAGTAGTACTCACCAACATCATATGTTGACAAAATTATTTTCGTGCATGTTTCAGGATAAGCTGCTTGACGCTTCACATAGGACTTTGGACTTAGCTTAAATAAATCAATTATCTTATTCTTTGTTGTCTTGTATTTAATTTCACATGTTGTAAAACAATATTCAATAATCATATATATACATTTTAGTACCATGAGCTTTTGAACAATCGTCACTACGTGGCACCTCGATGATTCCGCCATCGGTTGGGGTGTTACATGATTGCTGGGCTCCGATAGGCGCTCAAGACCGTTGAGGAGGATCGGGATCTTGTCATAGTTGAAGGGATTCCTTTAACTGTATCCAAGCTGATTAAGTCCGTCGAGTTTTTGCAGCCTCTCGAGGAGATGGAGTCGTTACTATACAATCTGCTTACCACGATGGCATATCGGCTGGGTTTCAAGCGGGCATTTCTGGCGCCAAGATAGAGACTGTCGACGGCTATGACCTCCAAGCGTCCAAGATATATGAAGATGATGCAAAATCCTGGGACGCTACTTCCTACGAGTTCGTTGAAAAGTTCAAGACTATGAAGGGTAAGACATTTAAAGACGTGAGTGAAGCGGCCCCTTCCGGAGTGCTCCCTGCCGTTTAGACGTTTCTTGTTTTTATTCGATATGGTTGTAGTTTAAACTTATTTCGATATGGTTGTAAACACTCAATACTTTAAGCCGCTTCCTTTAGAGGATCGGCCTGGTCATGCCTATTTTGGTCGATCTATCGGACGATCGTACAGTATGGTTGTAACAATTTTCAAACTTTTGACCGTTCCATCCAGGGTTCGGTCTTTATGATATTTTTGTCCGATCAATGAAATGATCGGTTCATGCCTTATCACTTTGTAATATGATTATCGGACATCTTTGTGAGTACAAGGCTATTCTAAGGGGCCGATCCCTTTTGTCGAGTAATGACCTCGACCAGCTAAATTCGAAGGAGCTGACCCTTAGGAATAATTATGACTTACTCCTTCGGCTATTTTGAGGCGCCGGGCCTTTTTAATAATAGTTTTTCAAAAGAGCCATTCACTTTCATTGTACTAGATAGTCGGCCCGCACGGGTCCTTACAGAATGACATTTTATTTATTACATAGAAATTTAAACGAAATATTTACTTCAGTTGTGCAACGTTCCAGTGTCGCGGAACGACCTTCCCTTCCATCGTTGCCAACTTGCAAGAACCTTTATCGTGAACTTCCACCACCATGTAGGGTCCCTCCCAGTTTGGACCCAGCTTTCCCGTATCTTCCTTTCTGCTGGCCTCATTGCACCGTAACACCAGATCTCCGGGTCGGAGGTTCAGCTTCTTCACCCTTGCATCATAGTACTTTTTCATCTGATGCTTATACTTGGCTTCTTGTATGGCAGCGCTCATGCGGTATTCTTCGAGATTATCCATGTTAACGGCTAAAGCCTCCTCATTTGAGTGTCCTTGCACCTCCAATACTCTTTTCATGGGTAAACCTACCTCAGCTGGAATCACCGCCTCTGATCCGAAAACAAGACTGAAATGTGTTCGGCCTGTGCTTGTTTTTTCCGTAGTTCGGAGGGCCCAAAGGACGCTAGATAACTCCGCCAGCCAATTCTTTCCCTTTCCTAGCCGTGTCTTGAGTCCGGTCAGGATACTCCGGTTCATTCGCTCCACCTGTCCATTAGCCTGGGGATGTGCTACCGATGCAAATACCTGTTGAATGCCCAAACTTCTGCACCAATCTCCAAATTTCTTATCAGCGAACTGCGTTCCGTTATCTGTGATTATCTTTCCCGGCAGACCAAACCGACAGACGAGATTCTCCCACACAAAAGTCGTTATCTGATTACTTGATATTTTACTGATCGGCTTTACTTCCACCCACTTGGTGAAGTAATCTATGGCAACAACCAAAAACTTGACCCCCCCCTTTTGCCACGGGGAACGGTCCCAAAAGATCCATGCCCCATTGGTAGAACGGCCACGGTGAAGTGATCGGTACCATGCCATGTTTTGGCAGACGTGGTATCGGGGCATGTATTTGGCACGATTCGCATTTCTTGGTCAGCTTTTCGCTATGTTTCCTCATCGTAGGCCAGAAGTACCCCAAACTAGTTGCACGAGTCACCAACGATCTTGCTCCGATGTGTGCTCCACACAAACCTTCGTGTATTTCTTCTAAAACTTTGACCCCCTCTTCGCCCGAGACGCAACGGTAAGATGGTGAAAGGAAACCTTTTTTAAACAACACTCCTTCATATATCTCGTACGACTTGCTTCTCTGAACATCCTGTTCGTCTTGCCCCTCCGTTCTTCCTTCCAAGATGCTGATTATCGGAGATCTCCAGTCATCATCCTTTCTTACATCCATTATGACTGATGCTGCTGATCCTTCGATGGAGGCCTCATCCATCTGTTCTACCGTTATCATCTTTGTTAGATGAGCGAAAGCTACTGAAGCCATCTTGCTAACGGCATCGGCCCCTTTGTTCTTGCTCCGAGGGATTTTTATAATGATGCGCTTGTCAAAAAGAGCCATGACTTCTCGTACGGCCGCTACGTATCTTTTCATGACCGCATCCCTTGCTTCGAAATCTTTGTTAACTTGGCTAGCCACCAGTTGTGAGTCGACGAACACCGTCAAATTTCTTAATCCCATCTGGATGGCTATCCGGAGTCCTGCAAGTAATGCCTCGTACTCGGCTGTATTGTTAGTACATTTGAAGTTAAAACGGAGGGCGTACGCCATTTCAATACCATGAGGAACAACCAGGATAAGTCCAGCCCCTGCCCCTTCCCGGCTGGATGCTCCGTCCGTGTACAAACACCATCCTTCCCGGGTTCCTGAACTTTCTGCGTGGTCGGGTGCGATGTCTACGAGCATCAGATCTTCTTGTTGACCGGTATTTTCTACCAAAAAGTCCGCTAACACTTGTCCTTTAATGGCTACTCGTGGCTTGAATTCGATGCCAAAGGTTCCCAGTTCCACGGCCCACTTTGTGAGTCTTCCAGCGACTTCCGGTCGACTCAGGACCTCCTTCAATACTGAATTGGTAAGTACCACAATGTGATGAGCCTGAAAGTATCTTCGTAACCGCCGAGCCGTATGAGTTAGGGCTAAGGCTAGCTTCTCGATGGGGGAGTATCTGATCTCCGCATCTCTTAAACACCTGCTTACAAAGAAAATTGGCATAAAACCATTAGGCCGGTTAGCACATAAGACACTACTAACGGCCTCGGGCCCTGCGGCCAGATAAACGAACAAACTTTCCCCTGTTTCAGGCACCACCAGGGAAGGTAGATTGCCAATGTGAAGCTTCATCTATTGAAAGGCTACCTCTGCTTCATCGGTCCAGCCCAGGCCAGCCTGCTTGGTATGGTTCTTGAGGACTTTGAAAAACGGGAGTGATTTTTCGGCCAACTTCGACAAAAATCTATTGAGGGCCCCCAATCTTCCATTTAGGCTCTGAAGCTCTTTTAGGGTTTAAGGAGACCGCATTTCTTGAATTGCTCGGATCTTTTCCGGGTTGGCTCGTATGCACTTCTTGGAAACGATATGTCCTAGGAACTTGCCTTCCTCCATCCCGAAGAAGCATTTCTCCGGATTCAGTTTCATATTCACCCTCCGCAGGTTGCTAAACATCTCAGCTATGTCCATCAGGAGCTGCTCCTCATCTTGACTTTTTATCACCAAATCATCCACATAAGCTTCCATGTTTCTCCCAATTTGGTTTTGAAAGACCTTATCTATCAGACGCTGATACGTAGCCCCTGCATTTTTTAGGCCGAACGGCATTTTTTTGTAACAGAACAATCCTTGGTTCGTGTGAAAAGCGGTTTTTTCTTCATCTTCCCTTGGCATCTGTATCTGATGATACCCTTTATACGCGTCTAAAAAGCACTTAAAGCGGAAACTAGCCACCGATTCCACCTTTGAGTCGATCTCTGGCAAAGGATAATGATCCTTAGGAAAAGCCTTATTCAGATCTCTGAAGTCGATGCACATCCTCCACGATCCATTAGCCTTTTCGACCATCACCGGATTAGATACCCAGGATAGGTACTGTACCGGCTTCATAATTCCGGCCTTTTCCAGGTTCTGTACTTCTTCCCGAACCACTTCACTCCTATCTGGGGCTAACGATCTCTTCCTCTGTACAATCGGTTTACAACTAGGATTCACATTCAGCCGGTGTTCAACGACATAACGAGGTATCCCGGTCATGTCGCTGGGTGTCCATGCGAACACATCTAAATTGCGTATCAGGTATCTGTACAAGCTTTCTTTGCAACTCCGACTCAGGGTTCGCCCTACGGTAAGGGCTTTGTTGGGATGATCATAGTTGAGGTACCACTTTTCGGGCTCCTCCGCCGTGCCGGTGTACCCGATCTTCGGTCCCCGGACGAGGGTCTGTAAACCGGCAAAATTAAGGTAATTCCGTACTAATTAATTAAACGCGATTAACGTAATTAAACGTAATTATGTGTTGATTATTTAACTGAGGCCTTAGAAAGATAGCAATTCCCAAATAATGCATAGGAATGCATAAGTTTAATGACAAAACATGATAGGATCATGCGCAAGCAAATCTATCCGGTATGGACACTGGCGATTACCCGATAAAAATTAAATAAGCGAAACGAACCCCGGACACCCGGAATATATAATAAATGATAATTTCACAAAATATAATGAGTTTTGGGAACCCAAAGCCATACGTGAAAGCTTATTGTACAAACCTCCCGGTAACGAATAAAGTGCGCGTACCGCACCCGATACGCGCATAACTCATAATTTCACCCGGCAAAAGCCAAAATAATTCATCAGTGATTAAACTGGACTATGTTTAAGAGTTATTAAAATTATTTTTAATATCCGGAGGACGCGCGATAAAAACTCGAAAAATACCTCGGACGGCACCCGAACAAGATTAACTTAAACATAATAATAGTGGGTATTATTTAGCAAAGTGGACCCCACAAAAACACCCCCTTGGGGCCGGCCTATGGCCCACCAAGGTGAGGATAACTTGTGTTAACTAAAAGAAATCATTAGGAAGATACCAATCATGAGGATGCATGTAATTGTATTGGGTAAGAAAATTAACCAAATCACCTCTCTTTCTCTCTCTAATTCTCGGCCAAACACCCTCTAATATAATCTCCCAAGGATTTTTCATATCCCACATAATCTCCATTAGATCCTACATAATCTATACAAGATACATATAATCTTATGGATTTGGAGAAGATCATATAAGGGTACATACATTGCATACTTGAATCAAAAAGCCAAAATCTCTTCCTTTTCTTCCCCTTTGGCCGTAACATATACCCCCTCCATATACATTATTCTTTCAATTTTTACACTACTAAATCACCTTTAGATCATTATCCTTCAAAACCCCATTGTGTGTTTCAAGAGCTTGGAGCTTATTTCATTGGAAGAACACACTAAACCCTATCCAATCCAAGGTTCTTGTCTTCCCTAGCCTTGAGCTAGTAGTAAGTTTTACCTTGTTTTGATTGTTAATGTTCATATTATGTGCTTGTATGAGCAAGTTGTACATTGATGGGAAATATGGTTTTGAAATAATGTGTCTTACAAGAATAAAAATGGAAGAATAATAACATAAATAAATCTTGGATTAATATTAATAAATGTGATATTTTGAGAAAATGTAAGAATATGAACATACACTTGAGTTGAAAGATGATTAGAACATGATTTGTGAAAATGACTTGAATATGATGAAAGATGACTTTAATCATCATAAGATGACTAGTTAATGTCAAAAATATATTAAAATGGGTTAGATGATCATAGGTGAAAAAGTTCAATGTTCAAAGTCTACTCACTTGGATGAGTGAAAAGTTGATATTTTGGATCAAAATATGAAACACACATGTTAATAGCATCTAGGATGGATTATAAGATTATTAGAAGTGGAATGAAGTAAAAATAATCAAGCATTAAGAAAATGATTCTTCAAAGTCCACTAAGTTGGAAGAAAAATGCTAACCTTGAAGGATAAGATGAAAAATGCAACAAGTATAAGTTAAGGAACTAATATTGTAACTTAGAAAGTTGAGGGACTAAAATATGTATTTTAGAAACTTTGGTCCAAAAACGCATTAACGGAAAGTTCGGTGTCAAAAACGTAAATAATAGTTTTTCC
Source organism: Ambrosia trifida (assembly GCA_028751855.1). Classification (NCBI taxonomy): domain Eukaryota; kingdom Viridiplantae; phylum Streptophyta; class Magnoliopsida; order Asterales; family Asteraceae; genus Ambrosia; species Ambrosia trifida. The sequence goes on from CM054122.1 coordinate 161,160,366, forward strand.
AAGTGTAGTTTTGATAAACATGAGAAACTTACTTATGTATAAATTAAAAGAGATATTTTTATAAAAATAGAAGTTTTATAAAAATAAGAGGATAAGTTAACATAAGGATCTTATAAAATAAAGGTTTTATAAAATATTAGTAAAGACTTGGGAAAACTTGTACAAAAATGGATACTTTTATATAAATGGGAATATAAAAGTATCGGAAACATTTTTGGATTACAAGTTGAACAAGTTGGGCTAAAAATACAAAAGTATATTTTTCCAAGAAATATACGTTCGGAATTGGAAGTATGAATAATATTTCCATAGAACGCATATTGGAAGAAAATGTGGAAAAAGCTAACTAACGGACTTAGTTACATGAACTAACGAAAACGGACATGTGAAAAAAAATGCCATTACGGCAAGATGAATATATATATATATATATTAAGAAATAAAATATATATAACAAGGGTGAAACGTGCGTAACACTTTCCTAAGTGTAGAAAGAATATTCGTGGGAGAAAACACAACGTAATGAATTAAAAACGCTAAACGACACATGGACTTAACAAGTAAAATTCACGCATTGATATATGTACACAGGCTCGTCTCGACGAAATTCTAGTATATCTATTTGAATGGGAAAATAGATATGCGAGAAAGAAAACCGAGACAAGTAGGTGAAGTAAATCTACGAACATGTGAATACCGACAAGATCCTAGTACATTTATTTAAATGGGAAAATAAATGTACGGCATGGTGAGTCAAGTCGGGCGTTAAGAATATATTACCAAACGACAAGAACTTAGCATATTTATTTGAATGGGAAAATAAATATGTGGCAAAGTGAGTCGGGTCGGGTAATAAGAAATCATATTATATCGAGCGAAACGATCCTAAGTATAATTATTTAAATGGGAAAATAATTATACGTTGGGTAGAGTCGTGTCGAGAATAATAGTATACAAGTCACAAAGAATATTAACAAGAATAATATATGACTTGTAAGAAAAGGGTAATCCATCGCCAATGAACCTAGGATACGAAACTATTAAACGGGAATTGGGATAAAACGTGGTCGGGAAGTTGGGTGTACAACTTGCCAAGGCACATGCACTATAGGTGTAAGTGACTTATACGTCTAGGACATTTGTAGGTGCGAGACCGCAAAATTTGCTATTTTCTTCTTTGAGCCGAGCACAGTTACAGGTGAGTCTCACGGCCCCATTTCTAAACTATTTAACGTTTTTACGGGGGAAAGATATGTTGGGATTTGTTTGACGGGTTGGATACTTGAGTTGTGATCGCCACTCGGGGTTGAGACCTCTCTACTATAATCATTAATTCAGGAAAGTGAAACCGAAGGAATATTTGGATAGTACTATTGGTGCCTGACAAGGCCCACCCCTAATCGATAGCGTCGATTATGCATCGGCGTATGCCTAGGGTGCACGTATTCTGAAATCAAGTCGTAGGAATACCGAGTAAACGACTTGGGGCGGGGCATTATTATATTGTCTTGGTTTGGTTATAGGCTCAAGTAGAATTGTAGGAACTTGCAACTCCTATAAATTGTCATAACAAGGATATTCCCATGAGACAAGGTTTTATTAAACCAAAACATGTGAACTCACCAATATTTATATATTGACGATTTTTAAACATATCTTTCAGGTAATTGACAGATGAAGGATGACATGGCAAGCAGGGTCGGGGGAATCTCCAATTTGGGCGTTGGATGTTGTGAAGGGGTCTCGTCTCTCTATCCCAAGGAATTCGGGATATAGGGAGGAGCCTCCCTATTTACATTAAAAACAATTTCAAGTTATGTATGAACAATTTGACGTGATTTTCAACGTTTGAATAAATGCCCGTTTCTTTAATTAATTTATGATTTGCATTAATCTTGGCTTAATCCTCTTGAACCGTCGCGCCACGTGTTTCCGCCATAGGCGTGGTGTGACAATGGGGTTTTATAGATGGGAAACTAATGGGGAGCTCGCTCCAATGTATTATTTCACCTTTTTCCTCGATCACTACCCGCGGTCGCTTCAATGCAATTTCTGGTCGGACCATGAGTATCTACTTATCGTCACTTCCTTCCTTCTTTCGTTTCCGGTTCCGAATGTCTTTAATCAGGTGATCGAGCTGACCCGATTGTACGGCCTCTTCAATTTGCTTCTTAAGCTGAAAACATTCATTAGTATCGTGACCCTTGTCTTCGTGAAATTCGCAGTACTTTTTAGAACTCTGTTGCTTGGCCGTCTTCTGAAGGGGATACGGAGGCTTGAACTTTACATTCGTTTCGGTTGCTAGGATTTCTTTCGGAGTTTTCGTTAATTCTGTAAAAACAAAACCCCTTTTATCACCCTTCTCCGATCCTTTGGAATAATTGTCTCAGCCACGCGTATCATTTGCCTCAACCTTGTCTTCTTTGGGGAAACGCTTCTGGTTGTACTGGTCCTTCTTTTGGAATGTTCCCCTCCGATAATCGTCTTTTTTGAACTCTATAGCTTGCACGGCTTCCTTTCCCCTGACAAAGGCTTCAGTCCGTTCTATTGCTTCTTCCATTGTAGCCGGTACTCGCGCGTTCAAACTTTCCACCAACTGTTTCGTTCGCAACCCATGCAGGAAACCATATATCCTCATCTTTTCGTCCACGTCCCTTACCTATAGGGATTCCTCCTTGTATCGGGTCACGAATTCTTTTAAGGTTTCTCCTTCCCTCTGCTTGATGTTATGCAACTCCACTGGATCTCTCATGTGCTTCCTCTGTTGCCGAAAGTGTTCTAGAAATCTGACTTTCAAATCGTGGAAGCTATCTAAACTTCCCGGGGAAATGCTGTTGAACCACACCCGAGCTACCCCAGCCAATGTTTGCACAAACATGTGGCACCAGGAAGGCATGTGCCATCCTTCGTTACGTGCCACACTATCAAATAGCAGGATGTGATCCTCCGGGTCTGCTGTTTCATCATACACCCTCATATTGGAGGACATCTTGATTCGTACCGGTGGAACGAAGTCTGCTATCCGGGCGGTAAACTTCGATCCTTCCGGAGGTCTGTACGGCCTAGTCAGATCATTCTCGCCACCTGTCTCAAGCCGTTCGGCCCTGATTATCGGCTCCGGCTCATGGGTCGTAGGTGCTATGATGGTGGCTTGTCCGGTACTAAACATTCAAGCATTCCGATGTACCATGTCAGTCAACCATGATGCGGGCATCACGACCAGCCCTTGACTTTGGGGTGGCGGTGGAATACCAACATTAGGAACGACCTCGTCTTCGTCGAAAGATAACCGAAGGGCCAGGCCCTTTGCTCTCTCTTCCCTAACGTAATCGTTCATAAGTTGCCGTATCTGTAGAAAATTAGATCGTACCAGTTCGGGTGATACGGTCAAACTGGCACCCGGGGTGACGTTGCCCGGATCCGGTAGATTTGATGAAGACATGTGGGGACAAAGTATCCTCGAGTGGATTATCTTCGTGCCCCACGGTGGGCGCCAAAATGTTGAATTCGGAAAGTAGGATTTGAGAGTTAAGAAGTTTGATCGGAGGCAGAGTGACTGCCGATGGGATTTAATGCCCTTTTAATGTGGCCAACCACCCAGTATTTATAGCCTGGGCCAAGGCTGGGCATTAATGGCGAGTAATGATTAAGTCGGCGTGAACAGTGACGGACGTCACTGTAGCTGCTGACAGGGGATGGCCGAAATATTATTATATTTGATTGCGGCTATTGTCCGGTGGGCAATAGCCGCTTTCGTTTTATCCGTTGTTTAATCATTGTGTTTGTCCATCAGTCCTTTGTCCTTTGGTCCGTCCGTTCTGTCCGTTCGGTATCTTTGGTTCAGTTATCCGTTCTATTGTCCGATCGGTTTATCCTAGCCATTTCTAATCGGTCCGGATCGGTTACTCTATCTTTAATCTCTAATTTTATTTTATCGTTATAATTTGCTTAAATATTCGTCTTATTATGTCGTTTATCCATCCTATGTTATCAATATGTATCTCGTGTTCTATAATCAAAACTCTTTTAATAATACTAGTGGGAAACCCGTGTGTTGCTGCGGGACGGTTAAGATAAATATTTTTTTTTTCAACAATGCACAAGCGTAGCCGTGTTAGCCAACCAAGCTGTAGGAAAAGTGTAAAAACGTAATTGTCTTTGAATGCAAAACGATGTATATGAAATTAATCTATTTCTCTTCATTGTTTAAACTTTGAAAATAAACTATATTTTTTTATATCCAACATATACGTTCTTATAACTTTTCATGACACACTATGTAAATTGTCTAACCATATGTCCTTACCTTCCAACATCTAAGAGATGATGTGTACACATGACACTCAAGTATAAATTTTTTTTTCACTATATATGAAAATTAACTTCTTTGATCATTAAAATTCAGTTATCAACACTATTCTCAAAATCAAATATGAACATAGATAATTTTTATTCCCAAATATTTCTATATAATTTTTCACAAATTTAGACCAAACCACCGTATGGATACGTATTGTCAAGCATGAACTCAAAACCAAATATGAGCATAGAAACCAAAACAGAGTAGATAAACCAAACCACAACCATTCTATATCAGTATAAAAAAGTAAACAGAGAAGTAAAGAAGTATCAACGAGACATTTATTTTAATAAACAAATCAAGTTTAACTTGGAAGATGAACTTGCAGATACAATCCACTTTCGGATTGTGTCGACGTTTTGCCAGATTCGTTACAACAGGATTACTCTTTTCAGCGTCCTCGGTCGCACCTTGTCGTTCTTATTAAATAATTAAAATAAAAAAACCTTATCAACAGAAAATCAAAACGTACCGTACTACTTGGTGTTGTGTGTGCGTCACTTCGTACCACCATTAACTCTCTGCAAAGATAAAGTAATTTGTTTCAGCAATTCTCATGATGAACGGCACTGTATATTTATATAAACATATGCAATTTTAAAGAAAGAATCAAAATGTAAAATTAATATTTGTTGAATACAATTATTTAAAGCTTGTGGTAAACCTTTAATTATCTTTACTACATAGTACAAGTATCTTAATGTATTAAAGGGTAATTTAGGGAAGATTTATATGACATTTGAGGTTTGAAACACATGACTTTTCACATCCCATCTTAACTTTACCAAGTTGAACATGTTTGCCCATTGCTCACTCTTTATAATGTAGTATAGAATGGCGGCGGCGACAACGGCGGCGGGGGCGGCGGCGGCGCTATCGTGATTTTATTTAAGTCTTAACACCTTAAAAAGACCCAACAGATTTGCCTTTAATAAGAATAAATCAACCCAACCTTTATATATTAGTACATGAACTTAATCAAAATGCACATACTTTGTCAATTTTAAAAAGAAAATGAATTTTTATTTAGAACATTAAAAATTAATGAAGTAATTTATACACTACTATAGCACTACTTATACCTAGTAGAAAAGACTACATAATATTATACGTTTCCATTGATGGATGAAATTCAGATAATTTAATATCAGTCATTGGGGTTGGTGGCCCAATGGTAGAAGCAAAGCTTTTAGGACATTTAAGTGAGAGGTCATGGGTTAAAGTCCTACAAGTTGTGAAATTAGCCGTTAAAAAAAAAAAAGATAATTTAATATCAAAATTTGAAATTATAATTTTTCGTTTTTAGTGTTATGGTAACCCACTTAGTAGAGGTACATGTCTATTAAAGAGGATGTCTTAAGACCATGCGTAGTGGAGGGCTTTATTTATAAAGCTCCCCTTCCTGATTGGTCCATGTGGCTGCTGAGTCAGTGTGGAGAGAGAAACTGAAAAAGGGGTGTAGTGGTGGTGCTTTATTTATAAAGCCCCTGATTGTGATTGGTTGATTTTTTATTTTTTTTAATCTTTTAATTCAAAATAATTAAAATAAAATGCAAATAAATATAAAAAAATTACAAATAATAATAAAAACACACAAGTAAATATTAAAAAGACACAACTGATATTAAAAAAAATTACAACTAATATTAAAAAAAAAGTTACACACTTCCTAAATTCCTAAATTACTTATTAATCCTAAATTACTTATTAATATTCCTAAATTACTTATTAATCCTAATTTTCTCCACTATGGAGAGTAGTTGTCCCAATCCCCGGGGAGGGTGATGTACTCGGGTGAGACGGAACGTGAGCTATCCCGTCCATCAGATCTCGCATCTGAGGGGAAGTAGTAGTACTCACGAGGAGGGATAGGTCGGCTATAGTAGAGTTCCTCCTGATACGCGGGTGAAAACTCAAGGTTTGTCATGCTTAATATTGCATGTTTCATGTGATTTTATAGTCGTGAACACACTACTTTGATTAGATTTTGTATTTTGCAGGTTAATGAGGCTTAAGGTGTGTTTTGGAGCATTTTGGGAACTTTATACGGAGCTAGATGGTCGTGGAATAAAGAAACAAAAGTTGTTCAGCGCGTCAGCGACTCAGAGGATCATGAGTCTACCACTTCGTAGACAGTGAGAAGTGGAGTCAGCTACACAAGCGCGTCGGCGACTCCTGTCCAGCGCGTCGGCGACTCCAGAGCGTCAGCGACTCCACAACATCGCGTCGGCGACTCAGGTCACTGGTCAACAAACATGGAAATACGAATTTAAGCTATTTTTAAGGGACTTTATGATAGGTTTGACCAGGATTTCGATGGGGGAGTGATAAAAACATATATTGGGGATCATAATCATCATCTTTGACTCCCCAAATCACAATCAATATCACCCTATTACACCAAAATCATTGAAGATCATCATTTTTCATCATATCTTTCACTACCAATCCATCATATCATTGAGGTTTTCAAGATTCAAGACCCGCTTATTTGAAGAATCAAGTTCCATGGCCATGAGTGGCTAATCTCCTTGTATCACGCCTAGGAAGTAAACAATTGAAGCTTTAGGGTTTAAACATTTGGGTATTACTTTAACTTTTTAATTGTGTGATTGTGTGTTTGAATTAACTGTATTAGATTGCGATTAATCTTATGTTGAATTCATTTTAGTTAATTGATCTTGTGCCAATTTCTAGTGTCATGAACATGTTTTCTTGCTCTAAATACAAACATAGGGTTGTATGTTCTAGGTAATGAAGTGTAGTTTAGTCCATCTTTGATGTTGATGAAACTTGACACCTAAGCCTATTGAACAATCACCCCGTTAACACCAATTGCACTACATTTGTTTGACCCATTTGTGAAAACCTTAGACTTCATTTGTTGAAACCTAGGTGTGATCCTTTTAATTAAATTGCTTACAATCTAAATTGTTTACTATTTTTTTTTCTATTACATTTCTATTTCAATTTTTATAAATCAAAACTCCTTCCAACTAAACTTTCTTAAATGAACCAAATGCAATCTTCATAAGTTATATAGCATCTTCATAAGCAATAGTTTCCAATCAACTAAACAATATTCACTGACCACATGCTCCTTGGATTGATACCCTATTTACCCTAACTACATAGGTTAATTAGGTTTTGCATGACCGTGACGACCGGTTCATCAAATGGCGCCGTTGCCGGGGAGCTAGTGCGCTTAGTGTTGCATTGCGTCTTTGTTTGTGTGTATATTTAGTTGTTTTAAAATTCAAAAAAAATAAACAAATAAATAAAAAAAAATCTTTGTTTTTATTTTTAGTTTTTTTTTTAAATTTTATTAGATTTCACTTTGGGTTTTCTAGTTGTCTGTGCAGGATCTTTCTTTCGCAGGTAAAAGAAGCTCAAGTTTTGACCATGTATGCATATCGCGATACATGTGCGGTTTGTGGGGATCCGCGCCACACTTTTGAGTATTGTCTAAAGCTTGCATTGAAAAAGGAGGCAGCAAGAAGGTATTTAATTGCTTATGAAATATGGGAGAACACCCCGGTCTTGTAGTATGAAGAGCTTGCCCCTCCTCCAACCTTTCAACACTACCAAACACTAGTGAACGCCGAACATAAGCGGCAACTTCAGGCAGATCAAAGCAGACTTGACAAGATTACGTATAAAGTGCAACTTTCTAAAGTCGAAAAAGAATTAGCAAAACCTCATCAATCGCGAGAATGTCAGCTAAAATGGCTCAGTTATAAGTACGACATTCTAAGCTATGAAAGAAAAAAGGATAAGGCTTATATCGCCTTATCACCTCATGAAAAATGTCAAGCAAAACAAGAGTGGATTTTGTCACAAGTTGAGGAGGAGGTTGTGGAGATGAATACCGCACCAATCCCTCATGTGGTTGAAGATTTAAAGATTGAATCCACCATGGCTAAAGAAGAGGTTCCAAGTCTTCATACACAAGAAAATGAATGTTTAAACCTTGCTGAAGACACGGTTCCTCAAGAAGAGCTAGTGAGTTTGGTGCCTAAGGTTAGGAAGGTTGGCTTGCACGATTTTGGGCAAGTTATTTTGAAGCGGACTCGCAAAACATATGATCTTTACATGCCGATACTAGTCAAGCATCTTTGGACACGACATGTAAACTACCGAGCTTATCTTGGTAACTCGGTAGGAAAATGGTCACTTCGACCACCGTGAGTAAGAGGTACTTGTTAGTTTTTGTATATTTTTGTATTTTTTTTTTCTTTTTGTTCGTTTTTTTATTTTGTTTGGTAGGTAAATAAACGTTGTGGGTGTGTTTCCTATATAACCCTCACGAGACCTCACTCGTCCTCATAACCGGGCTACCGGGAGGTTTAAAGGATCTATCTTAGTTAGTGTATATTTTGTCCACTGATCAAAATTAACTAAAAGATTACTTGGTAATGCTTTTCAACAAAAAGTAAAACCGATAACTTTTAATGATTTTGTGAGAAGCTTGCTTCTACACACTTGCGAGTTGCAGGTTTATTTATGATGGAAGTGGAACTATTTTGTTGAAGAACACATGGAATTGAAGAATGAAGAACAACCAGGTGCATCTATTTCCATCTCTTTAATTTTGATCGTTTACTTAGATTTAATAAGTGGATTGTAAACTGTATATTGTTGATTGGGGTGAATTCTTTGGTTGGCTTTATCACATTCCTGCAAAACAATTTTAAACTTTCCCTACACATTGAGAACGATGTGGACTTTAAGTGTGGGGAGAGGAGAAAAATTTAAACATTTTAAAATCCACCATTTAAACACTACACATTGAGGACAATGTTGGACTCTAAGTGTGGGGATGGGGGAGAAAATTTGAAAATTTTTCAAAAATGTCCTTGTCCTTGTTTAAACATTTTAAAAAAACGCAAGTAACTAAGTCAACACGGGATGGTATGAACCATTTTCGTCTTTTGTCATGGCCAGGTTCTGAAAAATTCGCATGATAACTCTCAACTAGTTTTGGTAAAAAGAATTACGGGTGGTTATCTGGGAGTAGTTTGCTTGAAAGGTCGATTTATTACACACATGTCATATACCTACCCATCTTTCCATGTGAGATTTTGAGCCACCACAACATGCTACACTTTATAAAATTCTATTTATTTTGGATGTTGTGTTCCTTTGAATTGAGTGTGCCATTATAGTTGCATACGGTAGAACTTGCACCTTAAATACGTTTACCGCCCTAGACCGATTGTGAACACAAGAATGATTAAGGCATTAGGTTAAACCTTTTATTTTTAAACCATTTTTATCATCCCTGACCCATTCCAATATGCCTTAGTTAACCAATCTTGAGCCTTAAGCATTTTTCAATTGACCACCCATATAAACCCAGTTGACCCATAAGCCTTTTTCACTTTAAACCCGAGTGATGAAAATTCGATTGTAGGTTGTTCCTTTGTGTTGTAAATAGTTTAAAGTTATTATTGTTAGTTGTCTGTTGAAAAAAAAAAACTGCAAAAGCATTGAAAAAGAGCAAAGTCTCTTAAAAAAAAACATTGTAGAAAACAAAAAAAAAATATGCTCTAGTTAGTCGTTGAATAAAAAGGCATATCCTTGCTTTATAGTTGAGTTAGTTTGTTTGTTTCTATTAGTTTGTTTGATGTAATAAAAGTCGAATTTTCATCAACTTAGTCACTTTAAATATCCCATTCCACACCCTTCGCACAGCCACGTTACAACCCTTGTAAAGACCTTTTGACTTGTGTTCACTTTTATGTAATTTGGTGAAGTGCGATTAAGTTGCAAGCATATACCAATATGCATTATAATCGGTTTTGAGAGTATCATATATATACTAGTACATCAATACTAGTCAATTGAACCGAGTGGAGAGAACATTGCGAGGGATACGTGTGTGGTTTATTGGCTTTAGAAGGTAGGCTAATCTTGGGTAACCACTTGAGTTTTGAAAAGATATATTAATTGAAAGTTGGGTAGTCTTGATTGTAGAAGCCATAGGAACTGGGTATGACATTAGACCTTAACTCTTTGAGAATGGGGAATGCGTTTTGTGTTTGGAATTGTAAAAGCGTAATAAATTTGCTTGAGGACAAGCAAAAAGATAAGTGTGGGGATGTGATACGCGGGGGAAAATCTTAGTCGTTTCGTGTTTAAGATTGTATTTTTATGCAATTTTATGGTTTTGGACACACTACTTTGATAAAGTTTGCGTTTTGCAGGTTTAACAAAGTTTAAGGTGTATTTCGGAGCTAAACGAAGCTTTGGATTGGAGCTAGGATGATTTAGGAAAAAAAACGAAGAAGAAAGATGGAGAAACTGGTGAAGGCCTGTCGCTGACGGACGCTGTTAGTCAAAGTCAAAGAAATCAATATATTTAGGAAAATTAATAGGACTTTGACCAGAGACTTTGACTAGACACTTTGACCCGAGACTTTGACCAAAGACCTTGACTAAAGACTTTGACCAAGACTATTGACCAAGACTTTGACTAAACTAAATGGTCATTAAGAGGAGTTTGACAATGGAGACTATATAATGAAGTCTTGAGAGTAATCTCTCATCATCCCTCATACTTCATCTCTACACTAAAAATCCAAATCCATCCAAATCATCATTTTGAGAAGAGATTCAAGCTCCTACAACCATGTTTGGTTAAGTTCCCCTTCACTTCCAGGTGAAGGATTGTAAGTTTCTAGATTTGTAATGTTGTTTTGATTGTGTATTTGTAAGGAACAAGTGTTGTACTCAATGAAGCATTGATATTGGGTTGAACTTTGTGTATGTTTATGTTGTGCTTGAGCCATGGGGATGAATTCCATCAATTAGCTTTTGATGTTGGGTTGGACCTTGTGTATGTTTCTTGTATGCTTAAACCATAGAGATGAATCTTGTCAATTAAGTTTTGCCTCAACATTATCTTTAGACTTGTGAGATAAATCCTATCACTTAAGTTGGGATATTGGGTTAGACTCATTATATGACTAAAGGTTTTTGTATCCTTGCAAATCTATTTGTAATCGTGACATAATTTGTATGAATTAATTGTTGTGCTTAATTGTCTTGGTATTGGGTTGGACTTATTGCATGTTTAGAGACCATTGTGTTTTTTTAAGCTCATAAGATGAATTCTGCCAATTATGCCTTAACTCGACATATAGGATTTGGTGAACTAGATAATGAATCATACTTTAGAACAAACATTATCTACCTAAATAACCTAGGTAGCTAGCGTGTGGTTAGATAATAAATCATACTTTAGAAATTATTGTTACCTTAGTTATTAGTTAATTCCAATTTCTTCTTTAGAACAAACAGTTAATTCCAAGGAGCGTGTGGTTAGCGTCACACTAATTGTTTGTTCTAAAGAAGAAATTGGAATTAACTAATAACTAAGGTAACAATAATTTCTAACTAACATTCACTCCCGGGCTAGGATATGCAAGTAACTAGGATTCAAGAGTTATTATGATAGATTTGCAATTTCACTTGTAAGAATCGCTAGGACAGAGAATCAAGACTTAGGCATCAACAAATAGCTACTAGGCCCTAAGTATGCTTCATTATCTAGTTCACCAAATCCTATATGTCGAGTTAAGGCATAATTGGCAGAATTCATCTTATGAGCTTAAAAAAACACAATGGTCTCTAAACATGCAATAAGTCCAACCCAATACCAAGACAATTAAGCACAACAATTAATTCATACAAATTATGTCACGATTACAAATAGATTTGCAAGGATACAAAAACCTTTAGTCATATAATGAGTCTAACCCAATATCCCAACTTAAGTGATAGGATTTATCTCACAAGTCTAAAGATAATGTTGAGGCAAAACTTAATTGACAAGATTCATCTCTATGGTTTAAGCATACAAGAAACATACACAAGGTCCAACCCAACATCAAAAGCTAATTGATGGAATTCATCCCCATGGCTCAAGCACAACATAAACATACACAAAGTTCAACCCAATATCAATGCTTCATTGAGTACAACACTTGTTCCTTACAAATACACAATCAAAACAACATTACAAATCTAGAAACTTACAATCCTTCACCCGGAAGTGAAAGGGAACTTAACCAAACATGGTTGTAGGAGCTTGAATCTCTTCTCAAAATGATGATTTGGATGGATTTGGATTTTTAGTGTAGAGATGAAGTATGAGGGATGATGAGAGATTACTCTCAAGACTTCATTATATAGTCTCCATTGTCAAACTCCTCTTAATGACCATTTAGTTTAGTCAAAGTCTTGGTCAATAGTCTTGGTCAAAGTCTTTAGTCAAGGTCTTTGGTCAAAGTCTCGGGTCAAAGTGTCTAGTCAAAGTCTCTGGTCAAAGTCCTATTAATTTTCCTAATAATATTGATTTCTTTGACTTTGACTAACAGCGTCCGTCAGCGACAGGCCTTCACCAGTTTCTCCATCTTTCTTCTTCGTTTTCTTTCCTAAATCATCCTAGCTCCAATCCAAAGCTTCGTTTAGCTCCGAAATACACCTTAAACTTTGTTAAACCTGCAAAACGCAAACTTTATCAAAGTAGTGTGTCCAAAACCATAAAATTGCATAAAAATACAATCTTAAACACGAAACGACTAAGATTTTCCCCCGCGTATCACCTCCTCCTCAATCTCCCTCAGGGCTTCCAAGTCCCCCTCAGTTGGGGAAGTCCCATGGTAGGGGGTGGGGGTAGCCTGGTGTTGGGGGATGGGGATGGGGGTAGTTTGCTGTTGGGGGATGGGGGTGGGGGTGGGGGTAGTCTGGTGGTAGGGGACTGAAGCAGCCCAGGGGGTAGGGGCGACAACGTTAGTCGCTCCATTTGTTGCTGGGCCAAGACATAATCCATGGCCCAGACCATCTCCTCATCCGTCCAGTCATCATTGGCTTGAGGAGGAGGAATGGTTGGTTGTGCAGCAGCAGCAGGAGGAGGGGGAGGTAACCAATGTTGTGGAGGAGGAGGAGGAGGATAAAGAGGAGGTTGTGCAGCAGTAGGAGGAGGAGATTAGGTGAATGGTAGTCTCCGGGGGCGGCCCCGTCCCCGGCCCCGGCGAGAGTACTGTCGGACGTTAGACGGTCCGGCAGCTCCTGGTTGAAAACCGGACATATTATTTATTGAGGAGGAGGATGAGGAATTGGAGGTGTGACTGAAAAATCAGATTTGGTGTTATATTTATAGGGTTAGCAAATTTTGAAATTCAAACGGTTTGGGGGAAAAGCGTTTGAAATTCAAATTTTGAAATTCAAACGGTTTGGGGGAAATTTTGAAATTCAAAATTTTCAATTATTATTATTATTATTATTATTATTATTATTATTATTATTATTATTTAAACATAAAAAAACTATTTGACTTTGACTTGCCACATGGCATAATTTGATTGGATGGTTTTTTGGAAGCATGGCGTTATATTTATAAAGCCCCAATCTATTTTTACTATATAGCGCCCCCTGTAGCGGTGTGGGGGGCGCTATTTTTTGCAAAATTTTAAAAAATAAAGCCCCACTATGAAGGGTCTAAGTTCAAATTTAAGCAAGAGAGAATAGTTAATGATAATTGGTGTAAGAGAGTATCGGTAACATTTTTCATTAAGAAAATCATAAATAGTTTTTTTATTACTTTAAAATTGGTTCTCAAAAAACTAATATCGAGGCCAGCTCGAGCTTTACGCAAGGCCAATTGGTTGTCTTAACTCAAAAACGCAATATCACGAAATAATAAATAATAATGTTTCATTTTATTTGGTGATGACTAGTGAAGCAAGTATCACGAAATGATCCTGTTCACAGGCCATCCTGATCCTACTGTATATAAAAATAAAAAGTACTTTTGTTGAATCCATCTCAAACGAGTTATAAAAAGAGAGCAATAATTGGAAGATAGTAAGTATATGTACGAAAAATAGATAGCAGGGTCCGTGATTTAAGGTATGTTTATAATTGGACAAAGTAGGGTTGTCATCCTCTCATTGATTTTAAGTTTGTTTTGTTTTTTTTTCTTGTTTTTTTTAAGGATAAATTTTATACCACCTTATTTCATCTAACTTTGCATTTGTAAGGATTTAAACCCACAACCTTACATTTATAAGGGGGAACACCATATCACTATACCAAGAGGTCACGGGTAATTGATTTTAAGTTTGTCAATTCTAGAAATTACACAAATAGTGCATTTATTTGTATGCACTTAATTATACCATCATAATCTTTGTAACGTGTGTTATATAAACACATAATCTATATCTATCTATACTACATTATAAAGGAGTAAAAATGCTTACAAAAGTCATTTTACATGAATTTTAAAATGATATAGAAAAAGTCTCATGCTTAAAACTCAAATGCCATGTAATATTTTTCATTTCTGCCCTTAATGCAAAACCTACTTTACACATTTTTTTATCATTACCTCTAATTACCATTAATCTATATCTATAATCTATAATCTATATTATATTATAAAACATCTGAGAAAAGTAGCAAACAAAATAAAGTAATCACAACATTTTATTAAAAAAATTGCAATTTTATATAAAAAAAAATTTATATAACAAAATTATAAAAAAAGGTTTTTACACATACAAATATATACATATACATCTTAAAAAGATTGTAAAAATCAATAAAAGTCGAACTTTATGTAAAAAAAATAATAATGTTGTGATGTCTTTTCTTAAAAAAAAAAAGTGTGCACATAAATTGGTTCACGAACCCAAACCGAACCAAACCGAAACCGGTCTTTCAAACCGGCGAAACCAGGGCCAAACCGAACGGAAACCGGTTTAGACAGGAACCGGCACCAAACACGAACCGGTTCGGTTCCTAGGAAAAAACCAATCTGTGCACGTCTATAAAGTTCTCATGTTGGGATGTCTTATGTGGAATATTTTAAACTAACCTAACTTCCAATTTCACTTTCTGATGTCACTGATAGAAATTTACGGTGCACTTGATAACAGTTGTATTGCATTGCTTTTATTATGTGAAAAAAAGTTATAGGTATGTTTCTTTGCAGGTTGATTACATATGAGCTGTTCGAACCTCCTCTTAGTGTGGATCTTATAAAGATCCCTATGCTTTCTTCTCCTCGGCAATCTCTCCAGATTTTGCACTTTCTACATATTGAGTAGGACTATTAGTATAATAATAGTTGCTAATGAGTCAAACTGCTACTTCCTTTTTTTTACTGGCATGTTGGTCAAATTGCATATGGTATATATAACGTAGTATGCTATCATGTCTCCTTGTAGCCTTTAAAAAAATTACCCCACTACGAAGCACATGTGCTTACACACATACACCTTAAATATTGATTGTTTTTAATCGTTTTAAGGTTTGAATTACGTTTCCGCACAATATTATCGACCCCACTGCAATGCGCGAGTTCCCTGCTAGTATTTTATAAATGAATAAAAAAACACTCATTTCCTTCCCAACTATACAAGTATCCTTATCAAGGATGAGGTTAGGATACAAAGAGTGTGTTTTGTAAGAAGGGTGAGAAATAAATATGGTCATTGGATCATTATATGAATGGATGAGATTAAATGAGTGGTAATCTTGTAAACTTTGTTATTATCTTATTAATTTTTTTTTGAACTATAAATTTCATTAAAAAACAGACGGAACTAAAAACAGAACCGCCAGACTAAACACATATATACAATGGGTACTTGACCCAATCATTCCAGACAATATCCTTACAAATCGATCTATACTTCAACCATAAAAAGGCTTTAGATTTTACGGTCG
The DNA here is from genome assembly GCA_028751855.1 of Ambrosia trifida. Taxonomy (NCBI): domain Eukaryota; kingdom Viridiplantae; phylum Streptophyta; class Magnoliopsida; order Asterales; family Asteraceae; genus Ambrosia; species Ambrosia trifida. The sequence continues at coordinate 161,176,465 of CM054122.1, forward strand.
CCACCACTTCCATCACGTTGACATTTTTTTGTTGAAAATCCTTAGCATTCCTAGCGTTCCAGATCGCCCAAGTTGTAATCATAACAATACCCCGGATAATCTTTTTTCTCCACTTTTCGGCATGCACATTCTTGTATAGAATCAACAAATCCACGTATTCATATGCGTAGAATGGAACCAAGTTACACCACATACAAATCCTATTCCAAACCTCGTAAGAAAAGCTGCAGTCGATCATTAGGTGCTTGACATCCTCGCTAATGTAACCACACAACGGACAGGATACATCTTCAAGATGAATGTTTCGACGAACCAACGCCACCCGAGTCGGAATTCCTTCCCTCTTTACCCTCCAAGCTAGAAGACACACTTTTAACGGCACCCACCGATCCCATTTAAAGTCTTTACATCTCGTACCAGCATCCGGCTCCTGTCTGTAACTAATCAGCATATTTCTGCAACGACTTACCGTGAAGTCCACCTTCTGATTGCCATCCCAAGCCCAACGATCAGCCACAGCAGTGGAACTAACACCCGACACAATCCATTCCAAATCTTGATATTCCGACAACTCCTCGACTGAAGACATACCACTGAAGCACTCTTGTTTTATAGTTATTGACCCATTATCGATCAGCAACCGGTCTTGCACAGTGCACTGCTTGTTACTATCCAATAAATATAACGTCGGCCAGCGATCTTTTAGCAATGTGTCACCTACCCAAAAATCCAACCAAAAACGCAGTTGATCCCCTCTACCCAACATACCTTTAAAAAAGTAACTGACCGATTTATTGTCCACCCGGGAAGCCTCTAACAGATTCACAACAGCTTTCCAGGTACCTGGCAACGATCTTTTAACCGGTAGAAAAGTCCAACAACCTCTCCCCCCATGAATAGCTTCAACGACTTTCCTCCAAATCGCACCATCATCCATCTTAAATCTCCATGCCCATTTCGCAAGAAGAGCTAAGTTTACCTCAGAAAGTCTACTAACACCCAGCCCACCAAGTTTTTTCGGGGTAGTAACCTCTTCCCAAGACACCCAATGCATCTTTCTATCGTCGTTCGTTCCGGACCATAAGAAATTTCTCATTAATCTTTCCAAAGTATCAATCACACTAACCGGCGCTTTGAAAATCGAGAAATAATATATGGGAAGACTAGCTAAAACGGACTTGATGAGAATAAGTCTACCACCCATGGATAATGTGCTCGCCTTCCATGAAGCTAGACGATTTTTAACCGTATCAATAACCGGACTCCAATGACAGACCCGGTTCATATTTGCCCCAACCCGGATCCCCAAATAATCAAAAGGAAACACCCCCACCCTACAACCTAAGAAGGCCGCCATGTTCTCCGTCTCCGTATTTTCAACCCCCACCCCAAACAAATACGATTTATGTATATTAATTTTGAGACCCGAGCAAATATGAAACACCCGAAGAACTCTAGCCACACCCGCAATGTTGTCCTTAGACCATTCCCCAATAATGAGTGCATCATCCGCATAGAACAAATGCGAAATGGTTAAAGAATCTCTACCCAAACCAATACCTTTAATTTCTCCCAACTCCACGGCGTGCTCCAACATACAATGAAGGACTTCCATCACCAACAAAAATAAAAATGGCGATAAAGGATCTCCTTGTCGAACTCCTTTTTGACATTGAAATTCAAACGTTGGAGACCCATTTACCAAAATAGACGACCGTGCCGACTCTAAAATCCCCTTCACCCAACTGCACCATCTATCCGGAAAAGCCATTTGTCTAAGTGTCGAAAGCAAGAAACCCCAATTCACGTTATCGTAAGCCTTCTCAAAATCCAACTTCATTAGAAACGCCTTTTTACCATTCTTGTTAAGCCAACCAATTGACTCGTTAATGATTAACGGACCATCAAGAATGTATCTTCCACTAAGAAATGCAGATTGAGAGCTCGAAATAACCGAATTCATCACCTTTCTAATTCTCAAAGCCAACACCTTGGAAATAACTTTACTAACAATACCAATTAGATTAATGGGCCGATAATCCTTTAAACCCACCGGAGTTTTAGACTTTGGGATCAATGTGATAAATGAAGAACTGCAACCTCTATCGACCGCCCATTCTCATAGAAAACTTCAAACAACCTCGCAAAATCATCTTCAAAATGTCGCCAAAAATGCTTCAAAAATCAAAAATTAAAACCGTCCGGGCCTAGGGCTCTATCCGAGCCACAGTCTAGGACCGCCTCTTTAATTTCGTCTTTTGAGAATCTCGCAATCAGACCATCAGCGCTGGTATTATCTATAACTTTGAGATTATAACACCGAATGCCAGGCCTGCTCTTGCTTCCTTCCGCAAAATGGTTCCTGAAATGTTTTAAAACATGAAGTTTAACAAAAGACGGTTTATTGATCCAAACCCCATCAATCAAAAGCCCGGGATAGAATTAGAGGCTTTTCTCCCATTCACAACCCTATGAAAGAAAGCAGAGTTTTCATCCCCGTCTATCGCCCACCTCACTCTGGACTTTTGCTTTAAATCACTATTGGAACACATATTCAAATGTTCCACCCCTTTCCTGCATTCATCCCAAACCCATTGCTCTTCCTCCTCCAACTCCCTTTCTTCCATAATCATCTCTAACCGTTCTATATCTTCTTTCATAGTAAACATTTCTTCGCCTTCCTTCTTCTTAATACCTTGCCACCAATCTGTAATTCTTTTCCTAAGAAGCTTAAACTTCTCAGAAATAATAACACCAGGGCACCCACTAGCATTATATGAAGATAGAGTCTTTATAACCATTTCTTCACAATCCTTCCTAAATAACCAGGAGTTGAACCACCGAAATGGCTTCGGGCCGAAGTTAACATCTACCACCGTCAACAAAATAGGACAATGATCAGACAATTCTCTATTAAGCGCCCGCAAGCATGCCGAAGGCCATCTATTAAAAAAATTGTTACACACCAACATTCTATCAATCTTGCTCAGCTTGTGATGTTCCCCTTTCCCGGCTAAAAAGGTGAACTTAAAACCTCTCATATAATATTCATTAAAACCCAAAGAATCAATAAAGCAATTAAATTCCTCCGCCTCAGCCCTGTTAAACACCGAATTTCTACGCTCATCTGGACTTCGGACCACAATAAAATATCCGACCAACATGAACATACCACTGCCACTTCTAACAGATCCGACAAATCCGCCCACAAACGCCTTTTTTCCCCCGACCTTTGTGGAGCATAAATGTTAATGACATTTAGCAATGAACCATCTGACACTAATACCCCCGTCACTGCCAAGAAATTCCTATTTTTTATGACCGCCATCTTCTGTAAAACCTTAGGATTCCAGACCGAAACCAGCCCTCCCGACAAACCCGAAGCATCAACAGTCTCGAACTGGAAGCCCCCTTCATCCCAGAATGACATCAATTCACGCAACCCCACCCCTGAAACCTTCGTTTCTTGCATCCCCAAAAAATCTACCCCAAACCTCTTTCGTAACCTTTTAACCCAATCTCCCTTACCAACCACCCTAATACCTCTAATATTAACAGAGAGAACATTCATAGATCACCAACCTGTAAACCTTCACCTTGAATCGCCTCATCAATTAAATCCGTATGACCATTCAATTCAGCTCCCAGCAATTGTCCTAATCGAACCGTTGCCTCCACCTCTTTTTCTTTCGGCATAAACTTACCTGTATTACGAGAATTGTTATCCAAACACTTATCCCCAACAGAGTCTTGAAGTGGGTCTAAGTTAGGATGTATATTAGAATCCACTCCTTGCGAAAATGCTGGCTCATCAGGCCCACCTTGTCCCTCATTCACTTCAACAGGCCCATCAGTATTAACAAAGTCTGTATCCCCCTCCATGTCTTCTGGCCCATCTTGTCCCTCAACACCCTCGGGCTTCTTGGACACCTTAGATTTTTCTATACTACTAGAGTATTCACCTCTATTCAGGCCCACCTCATTAAACCCCACTTGCTTTTTCTTTCTTTTATTAATTTTAGACAATGCTTCTTCTGGTCCCACCAAATTGCTCTCTTCCTTTTCAAAATCAAAATTTGAGGCAGGCATAAAATCCTCATTATTAATACCTTCCATATTGCATGTCCCATTTAAGGAAACCATATTAATGTGCTCCTCAAAAATAGCATCCTCATCAATTGCATTAATTTCGTCGGACTTTTCTCCGGACTGACTTCCGGCGGCCGGAAGTTCGCCGCCATTTACTGTTTCATTGGGCACCGATGACTTGTGTTCTTCTGATTGCATAGACTCAGCATCATCATCCTTGTACTCATTTCTTTTATCTTCATTGAGTTCCGGAACCCAATCTCCTATTTCCTCTTCAACCCAAACATTAAACTTCCTTCCACGCCACAAAACAGTAACTTCTTCAGCAATTCTGCGAACTTCACCAACCAGTATCCCGATGTAGTCATAGGATAAATCCGCATCATCATCCGACCTAGGTGGTTTATGGAAGATCTTTCCAAACACTTGGCCAACCTTCTCAATAACCGAAGGATGTAACAGTTGTAACGGCAAACCTTTAACTTTTATCCATGCAAGTTGTTCATAAGCAAAAGATTGCCCTTCCCAAACCCAAATGTCGGAGAATCTCCCGATCACCTCTTTGGCCTCCTTTAAAACAGTTTCAGCAACTTCACTGCTCTCAAAAGACACCTTCACCGACAACCCTCCAATATATTGTACTTTATAATCCCCTCCCCCGATGTCATTCAGTATGGCATTAATATTTTTCAAAGAATCCAAATCCAACATTCTCATCACCAATGCACGTCTGTGTGTATTCTGGTACGCAACCACGTCATCATCAATAGAGACCGACTTCTCACCACTAACCACCAACTTACGGCCTGTTAATGTCTCTTGAAAAGAGCGTCCCCCATTGACAAAAGCTTTGAACGGTCTAGCTTCATCACTCGTCCCAGCACCTTTATTTCCACGTGGAATATCTCTATTCTCTTGCTTGGTCTGTGTTTGAGGATTAGATCCAATCTCACCATCTTCATACACAAACCTCGCTACATTAGCCTTCAACGTATAGTCTCCCATCTTCCCCCTGCTTAAGAGTCTAGCCATATCATTCGCATCCTTAATGTCCAGAAAGGATATGAAACCGAATCTATGACCAAACTTGTCTCTCTTTCTCGCCACATATAGATCAAAAATCTCCCCCAGTGGTCTTGTAAAATCCGCAAGATCTTTGCCGCTACATTTGTCTGGAAGATTAGAGACGAAAAACTTTGTAATACGCCCTTGTAGTTTTTCCGGTATGGGTTTCCGGCGACTACCCATAGTTACTATTATCTTATTAAATAAATAGATCATTTGGGGGTATTTATGTAAAAACCCCCCATTTAAACATAAATGTAGTGCTTTAAAACAAAGAAGCCATTAATGATTGAGCATAAATTATGGGATTCTCTCTTAACTTCCTTTACCCCCAAAAAAATGGCAGCAACATCTAAGAAATCATTGTTATTGCGATTATGTTTTTTTGGTGATCTGGTTTTGTGTTGTGTTTTCTTGTATTGGGGGTTTGACAGATGTGTTTTATATTTTTCGAACTCGTGTTTTATCGTTTAGATGTGTTTTAACATTAGTTTGTATGATATTGTGTTATAATGTATTTATTTTTATAATACAATGTTAAAACACAAGTTAATCCGAAAAAGAGTTATTTTAGGGAAAATATCATTTGATTCTTGTTTCTGTGTTTTATGTGTTAAACGATAGTGTATACAATAGTTGTTTTGTGTGTATAATGTATTTGTGTTTTAAAATCGTGTTTTATGTTGTCGTGTTTTATGCTCATATGTGAGTATAGAAAAAACATAATGCTAAAACACAATTGACTATTATGTTATATTTGTATTTGGATATAAAACACACCATTTACAATTATAACACACCATGTGTACCTGATAGAAAATGACATTGGAGTAATTAAAAACATACTAAAGATACAGTTAATGATTTAGAAATACACACTCTGCGTAAAACTAATACAACATACGTGAATGATAAAACACCATTGATAGAATGCCTAATTGTATAAAACATACGTATATAATCTAAAAGGTTTGGATTAAAAACACCATGTTTAGAAGCCAGATGATAACATGAACCATTCACGTAATCTTGCATTTGTCACGTGTATTGGAAACAAATCACGGTTGATACAAAAATTGAATATACCATCCAATATCATAATTGATTATATATATTTACCAAAATTAAATGATGATCCAAGTTACTCAAATACCATTTATTATTGACTAGATATTTGCCCGCGTTGACACGCAGTTCAACAACGTACGATTATTTGGAGTAGTATAACGTATAAGAAAAATAAAGTAGAAACATTTTATTAAAATTTAAAAGCAACGAATACACATCTATTCAAATATCGCTAAAAATTTCCTTATAAACCACATTTTTTGTTTTAGTCATCACTTTCCCACCAGCATCAAGTATAAGTAACTTCACGCCTGCCCTGCTTTTAACTCTTGACAATGCGACAGAAAGCTGGCCATGTGAGAATACAGGGTTTCTTAAATACAATCCAACCTGAATAAGGCGACTTAAATGGTATGTGTTAAAAATAGACTTATGGCATATTCAACAATAAGAAAGTAATAAAAATGAAAATAAGAAACTAACTAACACCTAAATTTCACAATTTAATTTGACACGTCTGAGAAGATGAGCATTACCCATATCGACCCGCTAAAAAAGCTTCGAGCATATTTTATTCTATTTGACACATTTGAAAAGGCAAACATTACCCAAATCGACCCGTTAAGAAAAGGGAAGATTGCCCCAATTCACCTATGGCCTATGTATAACTAAAAGGAACATCAATCTAATCAAAACACCATAAACACACTGTTGGCGACTTTTACCCTATTTGACCCATTGGAAAAGTTGAACATTACCCAAATCGACCGATTTATAAGTAAACAAACATGAACCTACACCACTAAAACAGCATTTTAACCGACTATTACCTTATTTGACCCGTTTATAGGAAGGAACATTATCTAAAGTGACCCATGTATCATATCAAGGAGCATTACTCAATAATTTTAACCGACTATTACCTTATAGATGCTATTTATACGCTAAAAATAGTAATGTGACAAATCAAATAATTCAGCATTTATTTTGTGTTTAAATGTCATTAATTTTAAAAACTGGATTTTTTTTTTAAATTTTGAGTTTGAATGTTTAAAAATAAATTTATAAATGTATTTATATATGATTAATAATTTTATGTTTAAAGATTATTAATTAAATGGTAATCATAATTATTAACATTAGATGTTTCCAATACTGTGTAACTAACGATAAATGCTAATTATACGCTCCATATTTGTGAAATCGTTGCTAACCCCACATTGTGTAAATCTTCTTCCACATTTTGCTTCCCGGACTACTCCACAGCCGGGTGTTTAATAACTTTCCTAAACACTATAATCCATAATTTTTAATTTTTTTAAAATAAAAACATTTAATAACTATTCTATTTTTAAAATTAAAAAAAAAGTCATTATTGTTTTTATAAATGTTTTTTATTTTTTAAAAATCGAAATCATTCATTAATGTTTGGGTCAACGTGTTTAATAACTTTCCTAAACACTGTAATCTAGATTTTTAATTTTCTTAAAATAAAAAAAATTTAATGACTATTCTATTTTTAAAATTCAAAAAAGAGTCATTAATGTTTTTATAAAATTTTTTATTTTACATCAACGAAAATTATTCATTAATGTTTCGGTCAAAGTGTTTAATAATTTTCTAAACACTATAATCCAGATTTTTAATTTTTTTTTAAATAAAAAACATTTAATGACTATTCTATTTTTAAAATTCAAAAAAGAGTCATGTTTTTATAAAACAATTAATTTTTAAAAATCGAAAATCATTCATTAATGTTTCGGTCAACGTGTTTAATAACTTTACTAAACAATATAATCCACATTTTTTGTTTTTTTAAAATAAAAAACATTTAATAACTATTCTATTTTTAAAATTCAAAAAAGAGTTATTAATGTTTTTATAAAAAAATTTATTTTTTAAAAATCGAAATCATTCATTAATGTTTGGGTCAACGTGTTTAATAACTTTCCTAAACACTGTAATCCATATTTTTAATTTTCTTAAAATAAAAAACATTTAATGACTATTCTATTTTTAAAATTCAAAAAAGAGTCATTAATGTTTTTATAAAATTTTTTATTTTTTAATAATCGAAAATTATTCATTAATGTTTCGGTCAAAGTGTTTAATAACTTTCCTAAACACTATAATCCAGATTTTTAATTTTTTTTAAAATAAAAAACATTTAATGACTATTCTATTTTTACTTGTATGAAGAAACAGATTAAACACGGGTACAAATAATCATAAATTTACTTGTATGATTTGCTAGCATAAGAACAACTTTTGTTTACTATCATAAAAAAAAACAGTTCCAAGAACACGAACCTCGTGACATCAAGCTTCTCATCGGATTCAACAGCAGTGGCTTCAAAACCACTAACACCGCCTCTATAGCTTGTTACCGGTTCTCCTTCAATTGTTACAATGTAAATCTCTGATTTCCCAACAACATAAAAGCCGAAAATAATAATAACCGTAAACATTCTCTCCGCCATCATCATCTTCATAAATCCTCCTGCAGCCATAAACAACATCATGAACCTATTAGTAGGATATAATGATATATTCACAACAATATATTGCATAGATTGTGTATATCTTTGTAATTATTGTGTCATTGTATTTCCTTGTTTAGTGCTTGGTTAATTAGGCAACCTATCCTATTACTTCTAATAACTTTCAGAACCCATGTTAGAGCTCAAAACCGAAGCCAAACCGAATCGAACCACAAGAATGACATACATACAAATAATTCAAGTAAAAATCAAAATCAAGTAAAAAAACATCATGAACAAACAAACAAACAAAAATAAAACAGAGAGATAAATAAAAATATAGAGTGTGTACCAATTTGATTCAATCTGAAACAGTCTCTTTCATTTGCATCTGATAATAACCCATGTGATCAACCTGCATATAATATTCACAAATTATAACATACATACACACATGTATCTATATAAATAATATGCAAACACATATTGATGACCAAGCTAGGAATCAAATAAAGAACATTGTAAACTTCACTTTTTCACTAAATAATAAATACCCATTAAAGATTAAATCATTTAAACAAATCCCAGATCATAAAGCTAAGAACTTTACTCACATTGATCCAAGAAAAGAATCAAATCAAATAAAATTAAATTAAAATAAACCCTGAAACCATCTTTACTAAATTCTAACCTTACTGAACACACAGCATATACAAAAGTTGATTGTCAATGACAATAACATTAAAAAATAGAGCTACATTAATGGTCAAAAAAAACCAACACCGGGTGCATCTGTCAAAAAAAAAAAAAAAAAAACCAAGTTTAATTGAACATGCACAGAGAATGTTACGGTAGAGTTCATAATTGGAGCAGACCATACCTGCACTAATTTTACCCATTAGTCATAAGCAAAAAAGAAATAACATTAATAATTATAATAAAGCAAACATATTTGAAGGTTGTTAACATACAATACTTGTAGCCTTTGATGGGATGCTGCAACCATTCAGGACGATTGAAGGGATTATTGTTGCTCTTGTAATGGAGAAGATTGCTGCAGAGAAGGGTTTAGAGAGAGAAAGTTATTAGAAAGATTGGTTTTAATTAACAAATAGGAAACTTATTAATGGGAAAATTAATATTAATGACCGATTTTGACCAACTTATTAATGGTAAAATTAATATTATGACATACACGTACTGTTACGAACTCTATTTGTCCGTAATATCTTATGCCTTGTTACTTTAAATAAAATCTTTTGATCCCTGGAAACTTATTTTGTGTTATTCTTAAAGAATTCAACCAAGTCTTTAGGCAATGACGAACACCTTATAATTAAAGTGAATCATTGAATTAATATTTATAAAACAAATTTATTTATCAGCATTACTAATATAGCTTTTCTCATTAGTAAACACATATATATTCAACCGTTTATATACATATAAAAGTTCAGCCAATGTTATTTCAATCTGAGTTATCACTTTAATAGATGGCAAAATGGGTTGCAAAATTTGATGGATTGGTAATGAGACAATGGATTCATACAAGGATTTGGGTGCGTGCAATTCCCAAAATAAGGTCAAATATCAATTATCTAACAACCTTGTTCAACTTACTAAACAAATACACATTTGTACAGTTGTACATCACAAATCATTCATAGATCGATTGTTAACAAACAAACTCCTGATGTATTGGTTCGTATATTTCTTTGCACTGTAAACAAAAAGAATTACTTATTTAAGATCCAAGTGCAGCTTTTTTATCTACTATACATGAGCGTGCACTCTAACGATTCAGTAGTTCAATGTTCAGCATTAAGAATTAAAAAGATGATTAGTAATCTAAATGTAACTTGTTTTTTACTATTAAATTAAAAAAAAATCAAATAAAAAAACAATAATAATATGAAGGTTACAACAAAAGCATATGATTCAAGAGAGGACATACCAAGGGGGTCTAAACTGTAACCGGTGCAACCCTAACTTAATAAATTAACCGAAGACATGAAATATCTATGGAATCGATGTAACCCTCAAAAAAATTAAACACGATTACATAGCAACAAACATATGAAAACATAGGAAGAAGATGAAGTTATACGATTGTTACCTAATAATCGACGGAGAAGAATGAAGGAGACGAATGATTCAATGATTTGTATAGGATTAGGGTTTTAAGATTTGGGAAAGATGGATTAATCTGGAGGTATATGATATTTTAAAGAAAACGTATTTGCTTTAATCTAGAAAGGTAAATTATAATTTATTGACCTCATTTAATTTGATTGACCTAATTTAATTAATGATTTTTGATTTTTAGAAAAAAGAAAATTTTTATAAATTCTCACAATGAGACACTTGGCATTAGTTGATTGGTTATGTAATTGGAGGATGAATGTGGGAGTGCCAAGTGTCCTCATGGACTTTAGTTTATTAGATGTATAGAAGTTGAGGATTGTCACATGTCAAATTTTTATGGCTTCTTAGGCTTTTTACAAAATTAGGTCTTTGTATCCGAACCCTTACCTCCTTATCAATACGACAATACTTACATTTCCACAAATTTACCACTTGTAGCCTTTATTTATTAAGATCAAATTCTCTTGTTTTCTTAATAATAAAATTAATATAATATATTTAAAATAATAAAATTTAAATATATTTTGGTTTTGGAAATGAACATCAATAATACAAACTTAACACGTTGAATTGATTTAACCCGAATACTAAAATGTGATGTGATTGTCTTTTAATAAACACTAGTGGGTAATTCGCGCGTTGTGGCAGAGTCGACAATACGCGGTAGGAACATGATATGCATCAGACACAAGTATTTTGATTATTTTAACTGAGTCTCTTTTTGCCTTTCGAGGAGATAGTCTGTCCTTCTTTACTCACAATATTGCTAATGCAAAAAGAAGATCACCAAAGTGTACTTCAAATGTATTGCTAAAGGAGTTAGATTATATGATTGTAAACAAACACATAATATTTCCATGAATAATATTTTCTTTTTGGAGTATTAAAAATATATATATGTTATGAGGAATTTGAGCAAGTTATTCCCTTTTGAACCCATTTGGGTGAAACCGTAAAATACTACTTGTAAATGTAACGTCTAAATATAACAGTGTCAATAAAGTAAATTAAAAAAAATATATAACATTCAAAACTCAAAGCATGTAGGTAGGTTTCACTGTTTTAGCCCCACACTATCATAAGGATAAAAAAAATTATGTTGGTTTCTGTTTAACTACCTAAAAATTGAGGGACCTTATAGATGATGAGAGAATCAAAAGCATCAACATCGGCTAACATTTTGTTTGCTTTGTTTGCTATCATTTGGAGTCATGTTTCAAGTGCTAGAACAAATAACTCATACTAACATATTTAAATCATAGGGTCATCAGTAAAAGCAAATTTATTGTAGTGAAAGAAGATGTGAACTTAACCGGACTTCTGTATAGTAACCTACAAATTCCGTGTGCTTCTCATTAATTTACATATAATTGATCCTAAGACATGTACATACAATAATTATTAACTGAGCATTTTTCAAATGGGTTGGGAGTATATAAACAATGGTGTATCACAGAGGTAGATACAAAAATAATGAAGGATAACTTGATTGTGAATTTTTGATAATTTAATGAAATAAAGTTACCCCATAGGAAGATGTAATAATTCAATGTAGATACAAAAATAATGAAAGATAATTTGATTGTGAAGTTTTGATAATTTAATGAAATAAAGTTACCCCATGGGCATTTAGGGAAGAAAAGTGGTAAAATTTAGAAAATTGTAAAGAAACATTTGGTATACCATCTTAACTTTGGACAATTTAGACATATTTGCCCATACCCCCTCCTTTATAATATAGTATAGATATAGATAGACCCAGATATATGAATTTGATGGTAAGACTATTGCAACACCCCAAATTCCGAAAACTATGTTTAACAATATTAATCCATTGGAAGATGGGTTAGGCTTTATTTTACATAAACTTACATAAGCTAAGCACTAAGGCTTGTCTAGCTAGAACAAATGGTGGTCAATTAGACAACTTAAAAACTTATGGATTAGAAGTGCCATATCTACAAAATGAGGTGTAATATTATCAAAAAAACAAAAGAGGGGTGAATGGACAGACTTGTTAGTCGACCAAAACACCACAAACACACACACAAAACACACACTCACCCTACAAACATTGAAATCTCCAAATCCAAGAGGGAAATCAAGGTGAAATTGCCGCATGATTGCCTAAAACGAATCACCATCAAAATATGAACAAGAGGTATGTTAAATCTTTTGATTTGGTGATGATCTCCAAAAATGGGGTTCTTGATGTTAACCTTAATTAGTGAGAAAATCTTCAATTTATGAAGTATACTAGCTTGTATGAATATGGGGAGATCAACTTCCTAACCACAAGCTTCAATTGTTGATATTGGGGGTGAAATCACACCATCTATAATGGTAAGGGAGGGGTTCTACCCCATGGTGAAAACCCCCAAGGCTTTCTTTAAAAATCTGTCCTAAATTGCTTGATTATTGACCTATGTAGCTAAATTATCACAATAACTTGATGTTTGGTTGTGATGCTTGAAATAGGGTGATATGAGAATTAGGAATTAACTTATGAAATTACTAGTCAAAATGTGCCCGCCAACTGTTTGTTAAAACGCTTGAATGAAATACGGATTGATAAGTTGTTGGGTGAAGACCGCATCCAATAATATGAACACTTGTATGAGTTATGTATACCGTTGAACACTGATAATAGGTTCTAACGATAGTTTGATTTGCTCGGATAGGCGAATCAAGTGGAGTCAAGGACGTTAAAGCAAGCTGGATACTCGCCAAAAGGGGGATTCTTGAGGTACGCCGTCCGCATGAATCACTTTACATAATTCTCTATGTTGTTGATGATGTATTGATGACAAAGTATTAATGATAACGACTTAAGTGGATGATCTTGTATAAAGGATAGACATAAGGCTAGTCTTAAGGATTTTTGGGAAATTGATGTAGATATTCATGATGGGAATGATTATTGTTGTAGTCTAGAAACCATCGAGGTATAGACAAGGTCCGATACACGATGCGTTAACGAATGGCTATGGTAATCTAGACGAAATGGGACTAAAGTCGGGTGGACACCATATTGGCCTTTATATGGGTCAACTAAACAATTCAGGTATATCTTGTGTTTGACGTATAAGACTGAGGCGTAGACAATCCCCGATGCGGATTAGAGAGCCTGAGGCATCCCTACATGTTTATAAACCAAGGTAAAAGCAACCCGAAGGGATCGTAGGGGCCGAGGTAGTGAAGTTGCAGCCTTAACCAAGAGATAGGCAGGGAAAAAGCAAGAAAACAACATCAGAGGGATGCGCGTGGCCGCTCACCCCTTGTGAGCGGCCGAGCGCAGCTTCTGTAAACATTGTGAGCAGCCCGCGCGCTAGAGAGCAGCCCGCGCGCTAGGGAGCGGCCGAGCACAACACCCAGCTTGGGTTTTTCGACCGTTTTTCCGATTTTAATGATTTTTAATGCTAACTAACCCTATTCGATGTATGTGTGACAGGTTGGGGATATGATGGACATCCGGATGGAAGATCAAGAAATAAAAACAAACCGAACACGCTCTATGGATCTTCTTTTGTAGGAACTAGCCATAACATAGCTTAGTTGAACGAAATCACTTTGTTTCCGCTGTGTCTAACTAATATTAACTACTTGGTTGTTTGTAAAACTTAACCCCATTCGGTTTTTGGGTATGAAGTATGTTTTGTTCTTATTTGATAATTGGTGACTAGTGTTCAAATCATGTTTACACCCACTTAAATCCGCTAATTGTAACATATTAGGGGTAGGGTCTTACAAGTGGTATTCAGAGCCAAAGGTTGTCGTTCGGTTTGAAGCTTGGTCAAGAAATCCAGGAAGAAATACCTCAACTTAGTAAGCAATAGCATGGTGAGATACTTGATCACCAATCTAGTAAGAAATCTTACTCCAGGGTTATCTTAGCCTAGTCGAAATGTTATGCATCATCTAGGATTACAAAAACCAATTTAAAACAAATCATGAGAGATGTGTTTTGAGTAATTCAAAAACTTGGAAACGCACAAATTACACGTTATGGTGGGCCAGGGCTCAGCCGATCCGGAAAATTGGAAAACATGATTGCATTTGCAAAACAATGCAATCCGATAAAAAACGAAATCAGCATAATAAAGCAACTAACAAAGGAGATTTCATTAAATCAAACAGGCGACTGGGAATTGTCTACCTGGGAAGTATCATGACGAACGCAACAAGATCACCAGTGTCATGTGCGAATTGCTTACCCTGGCCAGGTAAGTGTTAAACACATGATACGGTGGGCTTTTTGTGATCTTTATGCATACATCCCATGTAGCAAGGACTAGGTCGGGAGAAAAGGGCATGTGAAACTTCCGACTATATGACTTGAGGGGTCATAGAACGCGGGAGTAATGCCTAACCACTAAAGATCCGATAGACCGGGTATGTAAAACCGATGCATAAACGACCCGCGGGGTCGTAGAGCCAGAGGTATTACCGCAACGGTTACACGGATTAGGAATTAGACTTGAACCTTAATCAAGGTTAAGTCATAAACAGATTTAGTTCGAAATTAGACTTGAACCTTAATCAAGGTTGAGTCATAAACAGATTTAGTGTGGAATTAGACTTGAACCTTAATCAAGGTTGAGTCATAAACAGATTCAGTTCGGAACTATACTTGAACCTTAATTCAAGGTTAAGTCACAAGTGCGTCAGAATCATGACCGAAAGTAAATCCCTAATGAATTTGAACCACAATCAAGGGTTGTATCGTAATCACCTATGACAATTAATCGAGAAATTACTCGTAAGTGGAATTGAACCCTAATCAAAGGATTTAATCATAAACGCATTTGAACTTCGAGCAGAGGATAAACTGTAAACGAACTTAGACCTTAATTAAGGGTTAGGTCGTTATCAACTCAAACCTTAAGAGAATATTAACCCGTAATATGACTCAAACTTTAATCAGAAGTTAAGGTATAAGCAAGTTGAACCTAAACCAAAGGTAGACTTGTAACTAAACACAAGCCTCGGCTAGAGGTTAATTTCCAGAATTCAATCGGACCTTAACCGTAGGTCAAACCATAACAACTCTAAGTCTTAACTGACAACTTAAACTGTAAATCAAATTAGACCTCAGTCGAGGGTTAATTAGACAGTAAAAGTCAAACCTAGAGGGAAGGTAAAAATTATAGACAAATCTAACCTTTATCTAAGAGTAAGCACTGAATATATCTGAATCATACTCAGAAGGTTAACTAGTATACTACATGAACCTCCTAACGAGGTATTACAAGGGTAAGATTCAAACCTTGTTTAAAGGTTGAACTATAAGTAAACTTGAACTTTATTCAAAGGTTTCGTTATACTTAGACTCAGATTCTATTCGGAAGTTGAATCAGGCACCAACTAGAACCTCAGTCCGAGTTAACGAGTAAAGATTATGAAACACAATATTGGCTTACCGTAGGATAGCCATGAGAAATCCAAAACGAAAATCATAACAGAATCCGTGAAAGCCTTCGGGTGAATGTGAACTACATGTCACACTAAACGAAAGAACTAACGAAAATAGAAGCCGACAAGGCAAGCGTGAACTATGATTCACACCTGACTGAACTAAGAATGTTGTTGTAAACCGCAAAACAAGGAATTAAATAAATAAAGAGAAGGAGCAAACGCTAAATCACGAGCAGCTCGTGGGAGACCCCAGAAGTCGTAGGTGGACCCTCACCAAGTCGCGATCGTATAAAAACAATGATAAATAATAAGGCCTAATCGAGGCACGTTAAAGAAAATAGAGTGGAATTAACCTCATGGGCCTTAGCACATGATGGTTAATTGACAAGCAAAAGGCTAATATGTAGATGGTTGCGAATCGTAATAGTGGAGGAAATGCTTTCATAAGAAACCAAACGAGGTCTACAGGACCAATATGCACATAAAATCTAGGTAAAGAAAACATAAGTAGGTGAACTCGCTTGAGCAAACACAAGAGTGAAAAGCTAAGAAACAATTGGGTAAGGACCCTTTTGTAAGATGCGAAGGTGATCTGAGAATCAATAAGCTCTATATGACGCAAATATAGAGAAACTGATCATAGTACCAGGAATAAACACTGAACGGGTCAGTACTTGATGAAAAAGTCATTAAGATCAAGTGTTTTGAACAAATAAATAAAATAACCCATCGGGGAAGTGAAAGTGGATGTTACAGACAAAGTAAGGTCTAAGTAAATAGATGAGTCGGAAGACTCGAATCAAGACACAAAGAAAAGACTCCAAAGAGAGCCAAATGTAAACTCGAAAAGATCGATAAGAAAGGGGGTCGCGAACCCTAGGTTTAAAATCGTCAACACAGAAGTAGTTGAGTTGAAACTTACACTTTAATATCAAGAAGAATAATACTAATGCACTTTAAAGTACACAAGGCATGGACTAAATGCCATCTGGAAACTCAAATGGAGGATTCCATGAATCATGCTAACTACGAAAGCGTAATATGTGCAAGGCGATCCGCGAGCGCTTAAATTAAGGCATTGTCAGAATCCGTATAGTAGGATCGCCGCAACACTCGAGTGTGCGGTAAAATAACAATATAAAACCGAACGTGAAAACCTCACAATAGACGGTAACTCAGGAAGGATAGTGGCTTAAATCAGAAATGCTAGGATCCTTGCCATAGAAATAAGGATTCTAGGCTAAGGGAGGTAAGACACGCTATACATTGAAATAGCGGCCTAAAGTTTATTAGGGAATCAATTATGAACCTTAAACGACATGTGTCATTGGAATGTGAAGCCCTAGCCCATATTAGGGGCATTATCTAAGTTAGCACAAGAAGTGGACTTTTTGAAAACCCAACATAACGAAACCCAAAATCTTGGTAAACAGTGTGTAGAGACTCATCAGAAGTCGTAGTCGTTGGGTTAAATGACTAGCTATAGCATGTGACTTAAGAAGCTTAAGTCTACTTTCAACCGAAAACTCTTATGAATGAGCTATTCGCGAAATCAACAATCAGATAGCGATAAAGCGAACACAAACCCGAAACTAGTCTAGTGATGGCTAGGCAAACAATAGAAAGTTCAAACGGGTCAAGTGGCGAAGTCATTGTCACATAGACCCAAAGAAACACGTAAATCTAACCAAGCCTATTAATATGTGAAAACACTATAAATAGGGACACTCGATGTCTAGAATAAGGAAAGGTAGAGTACGAAATGGACTCGATGTTTCCCGATGAAACTTTAGAGTCATGGGAAGCTTTGAGCCGAAATCAAATATAAACTAAACCCACGTTAGGTGTGGGAGAGGGCTTTCGGGGAAGTCGTAATAATAACCAAATCCAATATGCACCACAGTGCATGAAATTGATTCTAAACAAAGTAAGCAATTGAAATGTATACATCAAGGTTGTAGGGACCTAAAGGTTCCAATCACACTATGAAATCAAATAGATGAGTCTTGGTCAAACCTTAGCACTTGCAAGTCTCTAAGCTAGATCAATCAACAATGAGAGCATATTTAGAATGATTAGCCCAATGTCAAATAGATAACACCTCTTGACAAAGGGGATAAAACAGAAGACTCAATTTAGGGTCATGATCTAGTCAGATTTTAATCGATGAATTATGCCCTTAGAGCTGAGGGGCTAGAATAATTTACCTATACAGAAAATATATCCGGTTTTGAGGACGAAACCCTCTTTAAGGGGGTGGAGTTGTAACGCCCAAAATTCCGAAAACTATGTTTAACAATATTAATCCATTGGAACATGGGCTAGGCTTTATTTTACATAAACATACATAAGCTAAGCACTAAGGCTTGTCTAGCTAGAACAAATGGTGGTCAATTAGACAACTTAAAAACTTATGGATTAGAAGTGCCATATCTACAAAATGGGGTGTAATATTATCAAAAAACAAAAGAGGGGTGAATGGTCAGACTTGTTAGTCGACCAAAACACCACAAACACACACACAAAACACACACTCACCCTACAAACATTGAAATCTCCAAATCCAAGAGGGAAATCAAGGTGAAATTGCTGCATGATTGCCTAAAACGAATCACCATCAAAATCTGAACAAGAGGTATGTTAAATCTTTTGATTTGGTGATGATCTCCAAAAATGGGGTTCTTGATGTTAACCTTAATTAGTGAGAAAATCTTCAAGTTTATGAAGTATACTAGCTTGTATGAATATGGGGAGATCAACTTCCTAACCACAAGCTTCAATTGTTGATATTGGGGTGAAACCACACCATCTATAATGGTAAGGGAGGGGTTCGACCCCATGGTGAAAATCCCCAAGGCTTTCTTTAAAAATCTGTCCTAAATTGCTTGATTATTGACCTATGTAGCTAAATTATCACAATAACTTGATGTTTGGTTGTGATGCTTGAAATAGGGTGATATGAGAACTAGGAATTAACTTATGAAATTACTAGTCAAAATGTGCCCGCCAACTGTTTGTTAAAACGCTTGAATGAAATACGGATTAATAAGTTGTTGGGTGAAGACCGCATCCAATAATATGAACACTTGTATGAATTATGTATACCGTTGAACACTGATAATAGGTTCTAACGGTAGTTTGATTTGCTCGGATAGGCGAATCAAGTGGAGTCAAGGACGTTAAAGCAAGCTGGATACTCGCCAAAAAGGGGATTCTTGAGGTACGTCGTCCACATGAATCACTTTACATAATTCTCTATGTTGTTGATGATGTATTGATGACAAAGTATTAATGATAACGACTTAAGTGGATGATCTTGTATAAAGGATAGACATAAGGCTAGTCTTAAGGATTTTTTTGGAAATTGATGTAGATATTCATGAAGGGAATGATTATTGTTGTAGTCTAGAAACCATCGAGGTATAGACAAGGTCCGATACACGATACGTTAACGAATGGCTATGGTTATCTAGACGAAATGGGACTAAAGTCGGGTGGACACCATCTTGGCCTTTAAATGGGTCAACTAAACAATTTAGGTATATCTTGTGTTTGACGTATAAGATCGAGGCGTAGACAATCCCCGATGCGGATTATAGAGCCTGAGGCATCCCTACATGTTTATAAACCAAGGTAAAAGCAACCCGGAGGGATCGTTGGGGCCGAGGTAGTGAAATTGCAGCCTTAACCAAGAGTTAGGCTGGGAAAAAGCAAGAAAACAGCATCAGGGGGCTGCACGCGGCCGCTCACCCCTTGTGAGCGGCCGAGCGCAGCTTCTGTAAACATTGTGAGCAGTCAGCGCGCTAGGGAGCGGCCACGCACAGCACCTAGCTTGGGTTTTTCGACCGTTTTTCCGATTTTAATGATTTTTAATGCTAACTAACCCTATTCGATGTATGTGTGACAGGTTGGGGATATGCTGGACATCTGGATGGAAGATCAAGCAATCAAAACAAACCGAACGCGTTCATGGATCTTCTTTTGTAGGAACTAGCCATAACATAGCTTAGTTGAACGAAATCACTTTGTTTCCGCCGTGTCTAACTAATATTAACTACTTAGTTGTTTGTAAAACTTAACCCCATCCGGTTTTTGGGAATGAAGTATGTTTTGTTCTTATTTGATAATTGGTGACTAGTGTTCAAATCATGTTTACACCCACTTAAATCCGCTAATTGTAACATATTAGGGGTAGGGTCTTACAACTATATGTAATGGTTTTGTTAATGAGTGTCATGTCAGTGCCACATAGGCATTTGGGCTCTGACTAATCATCCTACTAAAAGTGTGTAGTGATTTAGCTAAACAAATTAAATAAAAGGGTGTGATGTGTAATTATTTGGTTGACTGAAAAAGGTTGACTCCTTTTTTTAAGAGTTAACTACAAAGATAGTCCTTAGGATTTATAGAAAATAACATCTTAGAGTACTAACTTATTTTTTTAACATGTTAAGGGTTTATGGTTTCAGTTTTGTAACAAGTTAGGGTACTAAGGCCAACGTCGTTAGCTTTTTCAGTTAAGTTTTGATAAAATGACTAAAATGCCCTATAATAATTAGAGGAGCTACTCTTTTAATTAACTCTAATTGGTTATAAGGAATTTTTTTTTTTTTTTTTTGCAATTTATTGAAATCAGAATAATCTATTAATGTTATTAAAACTTATAAATTTTAATTAGCAAAATATACTACATTAAATAATTATATTCTATAAATTTAATATATATATATTTTTTATAAAACAATACATTAATCCATATACCACATGCCGAATGTGTCGAATGTTGCTTATAAACAATTGCTTGTGCCAAATGTATCATTAAGATCATTTTAATGTGGGTTATCGTGATAAAATGACTAAAATGCTTAGCCACATTAAATATATGAAATTAAATAGTTATACTTTTATCCATTAAAAGGATTTATTCTTTTATAAGAAAAACAATATTAAAAAGTATTGTATGAATAATACAAAACTTAAAAATGTTAAATTATAAATATATACTAACAATATAATTAAAAGTGCTTTTTCTCATTTCGCATTCAACACCGTCTATCATGGCCTCTACGACAGTTTCGACATTGCCAATCCATCTCTCCTTTATCTCTTTACTCTTGTTAGCTTCGGTGGTGGTTGTTGGCAGAAATACAATCAATGGGTGGTGGCTGAAATTTGATCAGACTTACAGGTGGTGCTTGATGGCGGAGGTGCTTTAGATATTGCAAAATAGTTGCCACATCTGAACATGATGACCATCTCAAATATAGATAAAGTTTGGTAGCAATGCCGGTGGATTTGAGAATTGACGTGGTGCTTGATAGCATATACGGATTAAGCTTAACGACGGTGGTTTATATGGATAAACATATTGTTTTATAAAAAATATATATTAAAATGTATAATGTATAATTATTTAATTTAGTATTTTTTTATAATTTAACATTTATAAGTTTTATTAATGTTAATAGATAATTCTTATTTCAATAAATTGTAAAAACTATCCTTGTAATAATATAAAAATTAATTACAAGAACTGACCATCTAGTTGTTATGGGACATTTTAGTCATTTTATAAAAATTTAACTAGAAAAACTAACAGAGTTAGCCTTAGTACCTCAACATGTTACAAAACTAAAACCATAAACCCTTAACATGTTAAAAAAAATAAGTTAGTACTCTAAGATGTTACTCTCTATAAACCACAAGGACTATATCTATAGTTGACTTTTTTTAACTCTCGTAATTGCCATACCACCCAAGCATTGGTACCCATTGGTAACGCCTACGTAATGGTGTTTTAGGGCTTTAGTTAGTGTTGTAGAAATGGGTAACGCTCACTACATTTACTTTAAGTTTTTTAAATGTAAAATGAAAGAATTGAAGTTAATAGGATGATCCTCTTCCCCCTTTATTTTATAGTAATAATCATAGTTGTTCTAGTGTAACTTATTGTGGATAATTAAAAAAATTATCTTTAAAACATAATTATATTTTATAGTGATATATATATATATATACATATATTGTTAAATTGTAACTTTTCTTGCCAATATATATATACATATATATATGTTTACATTTATACATATGTATATTATCAATTTTCGATTATACATATGTGTATATTGTCAAGCATATGATACTTATTTTTCAAATTCTAACACGTATAGACGTGTATGTACATTAGGAAAGCATGTTTTTACACATAATCTTCTTTTCTATACATACATATAAAATCATTCATGCACATTTGCACATTACAAAACATGTATGTACAATGTACAATACTAATTTTTAAAATAATCATACCAGAAAAAGGTTTGATTAATCAAAAAAAGAAAATTGCCTCAGATAATTTTTATGCCTTAGAGAAATTCTTTGTTATCAATTAAGTTAAGTGTTCTCAAATAATTCAAATCATATATATATACACACACTAGTGGGTTGCCTGCGCGATGCGACGGGAAACATAATACTTATGCCGTTGATTTTAGGGGTGTGTACAAGACGTTATGGTTCAGTTTAATTTTATGACGAAACCACATTAACTATAATACATTGGACTCTAACCTAGTTAGTTATAAAACTGGGGATTCTAACCTAGTTAATTTTTTAAAAAAATAACTTTAATAAGTTCATGCATAAAGAGAGAGCTAACATAAATTACATATCTAAATGTGTTTATCCCAAATAACAAAGTCTTGAAAATCATTTTTATTAGTTGAATTGCTCTATTTAAAATAAAGCTACAACAAGCACATCAAGCTACATGCTTGATAGATATGATTCACGTACCTCATAATCTCATACTCAACTATCTTGTAATAAAAATAAAAAGCGCATAATACTAAATCAATCATCTTACTTGAAACTTGAATTGTATGTCGTGACCCAGTAGGTACCTCCTTAAATAACAATCCATAAGTTCTTTATCACATAAATGTTTTCAAATTTACTCGAAACATTTTCTAATTGTATTGTTAGTCTATTACCAAATCCTTTTTTTTCTTATAGAAAGTAAAGCTTTGTGTTTTTCTATTGACTAATCATTTGTATATTTACTTTATTCATGAGTTCTAACCTTATATTATGTAAAAAACATTATCAACATCGATTTCATTTCAACACCCTGGTATGATATAATTATCTATACATGATTAAATGATATAGTTAATCTAAATCTTTTATTAATTTCACGAGGTTATCATCGCTAAGGCAAAATAGGTGTTTGTCAAACTGAAAGGAAATGAAAGTGATTTCAAAAATATATACCACATACATACATACATACATACATACATACATACATACATACATACATACATACATACATACATACATACATACATACATACATACATACATACATACATACATACATACATACATACATACATACATACATACATACATATGTTTTTAAAAGTTAAAGCTCCCACAAGATCATCAAATCAGAACAAGAGTAAACAAGGATGTCTTGTATGAACAAAAAAAGTCATCCTTTTAAAACCAGAATCCAAAAATACATACAAACATAACCAAAGTAGAGACAATCCATCCATAGTGGTGGAGTGGTGGAGAGGCCTTATGTTCACCTAGGTGATCATGGGTTCAATTCCCACTTCCAACATTTATGGTTTGGTATCCGGGTGAAGATCGAATACAGGTGGCGCTGGTTTGAATCTGATGGGCGGCGAGGTTTTACTGAGTTCTATAACACTGTCGTGCCTTAGGGCGGGTGGGGCTCGGGTTTCCGCGCATCGGGAGAAGGCGGGGGCTGCTGGAGGTCGAGTAGTCGATTCTTGGGCACGACGCCCCGCAAGGGTGGTTGCCACACAGTTGTTCGCCGATCAAAAAAAAAACCAAAGTAGAGACAAAACATACAACACTTGAGTAACCTTGTTTGTTAGAATACGTTCACGTCTTTCGATGTATTTAAACGAAAAGCATCATGCTTGGTTACTCTCTTTTTACATTCACATTTTATCTAACCATTAGTGTTATGAAAAAATAGATTTCATTTATAAGAGTTTGTTGTCTCTTTAGTTTTCCTCAAGTAATAAACAAATCATTTAATTATATAAGAAGTTACATCCTTTTAGTTTCTTCTTTTTAATTGCTATCATGTTACAAGAATATGAAAATTAACAATTGTACTATTATATAATTCAAAGCAACTTAATTGTATTTATCAATTTATCCAACAATTCATTTATCAATTTAATACTTATGTAGAAATACCATATTGCCCCTTACCAATTTCATAAACTTGTGGTACCATAAGCAAAAATTGTTGTAATTACTTAAATTTGGTTGGAATCCTTGTCTCATGCTTTATAATATAGTGTGTATATATATATATATATATATATATATATATATATATATATATATATAGGATTTGGATAATTTGAGAACCATCATTTAAGGAGAGAACCAAAGAACCATTGTGAACAGGTGACATTTTTGTAAATATGAAGTGTGTCTACAAAAACCCCTCCATCAAAAAATAAAAAAAAATATATAACCTAAAAAATAAAAAAAGTAAAACACCAAAATGATTATTTTGCATTAATAATTCAAAAAAAAAAAATAAAAAAAATGGCTGATATGACGTCATCCCTAATGCACATGTACAATTTGCTGTTATATATACAGAAATATACCGTATGCACATATGCATTTGACTATTAAATCACACTTTTGAATGAATTATCAATTACCATAATTAAATGATTATTAAATGGACACGATATGAGATATAAAGGGGTCACAAATGTTATTCAATGATCATTAAATAGACTCAAAGTGAGATATAAAATACACTCGAACTCGCCAATTTTTCCAGTACATTCCTCAGTAGGACAATATGTACAAAAAGCTCTCAAGCGGCCAAACATGTATGGTGCAGGGTCCAATTGAAAACCAAAGTGTTCATGCAAAACAACCAAAGTCACCAACACCGTGTACTATAATATAAAATATTAATGTGTACTCTATATTTAACGTGTGTGATCACCTGAATATTTGTTAAACATACACAAACTTAGTGCTAAACAATTCACGAAGATGCCACTCGGTAACCCCTCTGTATGTATAAGAACTATAAAATAAGAAACATGTACTGCATTTACATGTGCATTTCACTAATATAGTTAGATTTTTTTTAGTGGTTTAGCTTTCGGACTTAGTTTTTAGGTATGGTGGGATGTGGGTGGGGTGGTGGGGGTTTAGTTATAATCATGCACATGTGCATATGTCAATTTCATTATCATACCAATTTACATACGCTAAAAATAATCATTACAAACATAATAAATCTATCAACCATCATATAAGGCCACCCAAAATATACATATGTGCATGCATCATCCTTCAAATAACAAAGTTTTTATACTAATTTATTTTTATCATACAACTACATGTAGTTTCTACCAAACGTATTAACTCAATAAAACAAACAATAACAAAAAAAAAATATATCGATATTACAAACAAACTATGTTACCACTAACCTCCTACCTACAAACATCTAATTATCTCACAATCTCACGTCAACCAACAGTGTCTCATTCTATTGCTTATTTGTCCCTTCTCTTTTTCTTCCTCTTTTACTTATCTTCTTTTAACACTCTTCACACTTCATTGATCCTTCATCTAACATCTCCCTTGTTTTTTTTTCATCTGTCAACCTGAACATCATATACTTCTCAAATTTATCACATTGTTCATTTGTTTAAACAGCTAACAATTAACATTTATTAGTTAACATGAAAAATATACATATATGCACATGTGAATATATACCCAATTGCTTAAATAAATAATAACGACCTTTTTTAACTTCTTGATCAACGATTATGTCATCATCCTCAATCGCATCCGGCAGCCTTTTTTTGACCCTTTCCCCCTCGATTATAACACAAAAGTTACATTCTTTTATGTTTATCCCATCTTTGTCTACAAATAATAAACAACACATAAGAAAACCAGATTTTCAATCTTAATGCACATGTGTAATGTTACCTCGATTATAACACAATAGTAACATTCTTTGATTTCTATCCCATCTTTGACTACAAATAATAAACAACACATAAGAAAACCAAACTTTCAATCTTAATGCACATATGCATTAACATTACTTTTTTCATTACCACATACATATGCACATGTGTGTAACGAAAGACCTTAATGATAACAAGAATTAAACCTTAATGCACATGTGCATTAACATTAATTTTATCATTAACATATAAATTATGCACATTTGCATCAATATAAATGACCTTAATAGTACGTAATGCAATAAATACACATATCCATACCGTAAAAAAACAGCAATCCAACTAATTTATCTACATAATCCACAAAAATTGATAACATTAACACTTAAAATAGATTAAACTATCGAAAGGACTGAGAGTGGCAAAACTGGCCAAACCTCATTGACGATTTTGGCCATTAACTCCTGCTCAAATGATAAACCAAATCATACATTATGCAAAATGTTATACCAAACTTTTTATTCACCTAAAAAAATGTTAAACCAAAATCATACATTTGTTTTTCACACCAAAATCATACATTTATTTTTCACATCAACAATGCTGTAAACACTAATTACTATGAAAATCACTATAAGATTTTTAGGACAAAGAGGATTGGTGAAACCACTTTTGGAAACCTTAGTCTAATTCACTTCTGTCATTTTGGCTAAGTATAGAAGTACTGAAGAGAAGACAAGAAACTGCTGAAGAGAAGATATGAGAAGTGCTGAAAAAGAAACTTCATCAGAAGTTCTGAAGTCCAAACCAGACAAGTTCACTTCAGAAGTACTGAAGACAAACTACTCATCAGTAGTTTGTCATTCATCAGCACTTAGCATTAGATATTTTCCACCGCCTTTTGTATCAGTAGTTTATTGTTTATTATTACTTTTAGCTGTAATTGTTTGTTTCAATGTTGCAACTTGTGCAACTTGTTTCTGATGTTTCTGTACTTGCTTTATTGGCAAGATACATGCATGTAAACGTCTATAAATAGGAGGCTTCAACCTTCTATTTTAGATATTGATTTTAATAGAAAAATCCTTCAAACACTTTCACTGTTCTATTCCATTTCAGTATTTATTGTGAATCTGCCTAAGTATCTAATTCTCATTTACTGCTTAGATTCATAATAAATACTTGTCATTATTAGTTTCAATCATCAAGAGGGAGTAATAACTCCTCTCTAAGTATAAAAAGTGTTGCTTTAACTTATACATTCCGCTGTGCTTACAATCTGATATACAAGAGCTTGCTAAACACTTAAGTGTCAAAGATAGCAAGTTCTTACTTAAAAGAGCATACTGATCCAACAATTGGTATCAGAGCATTGGTTTATCTGATCACATATCAATCTAACAAATTGAGAATCAGACACAAAGCTCTTATTGATACTCAATAAAAGATCAAAAGTTCACTTTTTATTAACATCCATCACTTAAAAGAGTCATCTGACAAATCAATACTCTTTAAAATGGATCCACATAATACTGGTTCTGCTACTAAACCTGCCATGCTTGTAAGAAATGAATACAACATATGGCAAAAGAGAATGGCACATACCTTGTCACAGACCAACACAGGTTGTTGGAGATCTGTGATATATGGTCCTCACAAACCAGTAAACATAAATCTTGAAACTAAAGTTGAGGTTCCTAAAGAACCAAAAGACTATACAGATGATGATTTCCTAAAACTTGAGCTAGATGCAAAAGCATTCTCTATGTTGGCAATGGCTCTCCCAAATGAGATATACTCTGGCCTTTTACATTGTGAAAGTGCCAAAGAACTCTGGGATTGTCTTAAAGAACAGTTTGGAGGAACTGAAGAGGTGATTGCCAAAACCAGAGAGATTTTAGCTCAACAATATGAAACATTTGCTCACATTAATGGGGAAACTTTAACTCAACAATTTGAAAGATTCTCCTCATTAATATCTGAGCTAAAGTTAAATGGTCAGACCTATACAACAGTATCTATGCTACATAGATTTTTAAGGTCTTTACCAGACAAATGGGAAACATACTCCATTGTTTTAAGATCCTCACCAGATTTTAGCTCCCTCACTCTTACAAAACTCCATGGGAGATTACTTACTTTTGAGAGAGAAATTGATCAAAAGAAGAAATTGCATTCATCTGGTAAAACTGCTGATGACTACCTACTAGGTAGTACAACACTTTTGGGACAAGACTCACCAACTTGTTCCTATGGATCTTATGACAACATTGACATAACAACTGGGATCTCATCAGAAAGATCTTTCCCAAGTTATGACAATGATGACCAAAGTCAAACTGCTGATAATCTATGTTTTATCATGGATGATTTGAAAAACTTTAGCAGTGATGACTTAGAAGAAATGGACATTTTACACCAACTGGCCATGCTAAGCATTAAAACTAACAAGTTTTATAAAAGGTCGGGAAGGAAATTTCCAGGATTGACCAGTAATACAAAAATTGGTTTTGACAAATCTAAACTGAGATGTCACAAGTGTCAGAAGTTGGGACACTTTGCTAGAGAGTGTAGAAACTCTAGCTTTAACCAATCACAATCTGGAAATAACTTTAACCCCAATTATAATAGGAATAATGGAACTCAAGGGAGTGCTCATTTTGTACAGGCACAAGCTCCTCAACAGCAATACATGCCACAAGTACAATATGTTCAAATGCCTGCTCAACAGATGCAGAGCCAACAATCAATCCCTCCCTTTCCAGCTGCTCAACATCCTCCACAGCCTCAACAACCCTCTCAACAAAGTCTTTTCACCTCAGGGTATGTTGACTGGAGCAGTCTTCCTTTTGACACCACAGAGTGCAATCCTGATGCAGACAACAAGGTGTTTGACATCAACTGGGGAGAACCAGACAATGGCAGAAAGAACTTTGCCTTAATGGCATTTGAAGGCTGTACTTCAAAATCTGCATTGTCACAGGTATCAAAAGAATCTTTGACAAAACTTTGCTCAAATTCTTGCAAAGAAACTTTTGCTCTCATAAGAGAGACAAATGTGCACTTACAAGGAAAAGCCAATGATTTAGAAAGAAAATACACTCAGATGAAGTGTGATTTAGAGAGAAAACTTACTGCTAAAACAAAAGAAGCCTCTAAATTAACTAACTCAGCTATTGAAACCCAAGCACAAATTAAAATGATGATAGAAGATCTTGGGAATGTCAGAAAAGAGCTTGCTGACACCAAGATCAGTTGTGAAAAATGGGTGGATTCTTGTAAGGGGTACCAGCTATTGCTAAACAAACAGAGTGCTTCAAATGTTAAGTTTGGCATAGGGTACCATCATGTTGAAACACCAACAGATTTCTCTCCCAAAACTACTGAAGATGGGAGAAAAATTGTTTCAAATGAAACTTCTGAAGGGAAAGACTGCACATCTTTCCATGAAAACTTTCTAAACAGAAATCCTGGTATTTTCAAAAAAAGTAATTCAGAAGTATTAACAAAATCTGACAACAAGCCATCAGTAGTTTCATCTACATCAGGAGTTGAGACTCTGAAAACTACTGATGAGCAAAATCTTTACACTAATGTCAGAAATGTGCCTTTAGATCAAAAACAAAAGGCAAAAGAGTGTGAAATTTGTGGTCTGTTCAACCACAAAACAGAGTTTTGTAGATACAGAAAAGGAATTCAGTTCAATCATAAAATTAAACAACAGGTTGTGGGAAATCAAATCAGAAATGATTATGAAAGAACCTTTAATCCCAAGAAACAACAACCTGAAAACACCTTTTCTCAGAAAAAGATAAAATCTCAACTAAAATCTTTTTCTCAAAATTCTTTGTCAGTAGTTAGACCTGAATCATCAGTAGTTTCACAAACTGCTGAGATTCAAAAACTAATGAACTTGGTACAACTACTGATGACCAAGGTTGATGGTGGTCCTGAAAAGGATACCACCATGGTTCTTAATGAAAAATCCATTGCCAAAAAGACATGGATTTCTCAACCTGGTCAAGAACAAACTGTAACTGTTCTCAAGAGCAAACCCAAAGCCAAACAGGCTTGGGTTCCTAAATCTAACTAATTTGCTATTGTGTGCAGAGAGTTTCCAGGGGCTTAAACAGCATATGGTACGTTGATAGTGGAGGCTCTATGCACATGACTGGATGCAGATACCTGATAAACAATTTTATCAGCCAAAGAGAAGGATCTGTATCCTTTGGGAACAATGCTAAGGGATATGTGCTAGGAGATGGCAATGTCTCCTCTGGCAAAATACAGTTTGACAAGGTCAATCTGGTTGAAAACCTTGAATACAACTTGCTGAGTGTGTCACAAATGTGTGATAAAGGATATTCTTCCTTTTTCACAAAGACAGCATGCAAGATCATCTCACCAGAAGGCCAGAAGTTGATAGAGAAGATCATTGAAGATCATACTTTGCTGATTGCCAAAAGATGTGGCAATGTCTATGCAGTGGACATTGAGAAAGACAAAGTATTGAACAACACTGCCTGTTTCTTCTCAAGGGCATCAACTTCAGAAACTGATCTCTGGCACAGGAGACTTGGCCATGTGAACTTTAAAACCATAAATAAAGTCACAAAAATGGGCTTGGTCAGAGGTCTACCTTTGAAAGTATACCAGTGTCAAGAACACTGTGTATCCTGTTTAAAGGGAAAACAGCATAAGTCCTCCTATAAGTCTATTGAAGAATAAAAAACAACTGCATGTCTTCAACTACTCCATATGGACTTATTTGGACCTGTCAAGATTATGAGCCTTGGTAAGAAGAACTACTGCTTAGTCATCATTGATGACTACTCAAGATTCACATGGGTATTCTTCTTATTCTCCAAGGATGAGGCTACTGAAATCATCAAGTTCTTCATTCTACAAGTGGAGAAACAATATTCTCTACCTGTCAAAACCATTAGAAGTGATAATGGGACAGAGTTCAGGAACAAAACTCTGGATGAATTCTGTTTGTCTAAAGGGATTATTAGACAATACAGTGTTCCCAGAACTCCTAAACAAAATGGTGTAGTAGAAAGGAAGAACAGAACCTTAATAGAGGGAGCAAGAACAATGTTAGCTGATTCTGGACTGCCCTTGTACTTTTGGGCAGAAGCAGTTAACACATCATGTTATGTTCAGAATAGAGTTCTTGTGGTCAAGAGACATTCCAAGACTGCCTATGAAGTTCTTCATGGCATAAAGCCCCTTATCTCCTTTTTCAGGGCTTTTGGGTGTCAATGTTTCATCTTGAACATCAAGGAATCTATTTCAAAGTTTGCTGCCAAAGTTGACTCAGATTACTTTCTTGGTTACTCTTCAACTAGAAAAGCCTACAAGGTTTTTAATTCTCACACCAGGATAGTAGAAGAAACATTGAATGTCAAGTTCAATGAGTCAAAACACACTCTTATTCCAGCACATCCTGCTGAACTTTTTGACCTTGACAACTTCCATTTTGGACCTGAGAAGGCTGTTACTTCATCAAAACCTACTTATTATGGTGACAAAAGGTTTGATGATGAGGATCCCACACCATGGACTCCTCAAACAGTTATCAAGTCAACTTTAAAATCATCAGAAGTTCCCCAAACTTCTGATCAAACAAGAACTGAGGAACAAACTCAAACTTCTGGTTCAGTAGATCCAACTACTGAAGATCAAGGAACATCTGAACCAGATATTATAGACCTCAGTAGTTTGTTTGAAGAACATGAGCCACCTACACCTGTCAGTGGTCTACAACAACTGATTGAACACAGAGATCATCCACTTGATCAAATCATGGGTGATATAGCTTCAGGTGTTCTTACCAGAAACCAGCTCTCCAACTTTTGCCTATTTTCAGCCTTTATCTCACAGTTGGAACCAAAGAAGTACCAGGAAGCCCTCAAAGACAATAATTGGGTGCAAGCTATGCAAGATGAACTGCTTCAGTTCAACAAGCAACAGGTCTGGGAAATCTGTCCCTTACCTCCAAACAAGCAACCAATTGGCACAAGATGGGTTTTCAGGAACAAACAAGATGAAGCTGGTATGATAATCAAGAACAAGGCAAGACTGGTAGTTCAAGGGTACTCTCAAGAAGAGGGAATTGACTATGATGAAACCTTTGCTCCAGTTGCAAGGCTTGAGGCCATCAGGTTATTTCTGGCCTATGCCATTTCCAACAAAATCAAAGTTTATCAAATGGATGTAAAAAGTGCATTTTTGTATGGAAAGATAAAAGAGGAGGTGTATGTTTGTCAGCCACCTGGGTTTGAGGATCCTTCTCATCCTGAGTGGGTGTACAGACTGGACAAAGCTCTTTATGGGCTCAAACAGGCTCCAAGAGCCTGGTATGATACACTCTCCACCTTTTTACTCAAAAATAACTTTACAAGAGGTGCCATTGATAAAACTCTTTTCATTAAACATGTTGGAAATCATGTCCTACTTGTTCAAATTTATGTTGATGATATCATTTTTGGTTCAACAAACACAAAACTGTGTGATGATTTTATGAAACTCATGCAATCAAAATTTGAGATGAGTACCATGGGAGAACTGCAGTACTTTCTAGGACTGCAGATCAAGCAACAAACAAATGGAACTTTTATACATCAATCAAAATATGTTAAAGAATTATTAAACAAATTTTCTTTAAAAGACTGTAAATCATGTTCCACTCCCATGACACCAATCATACAAGTTGAACTTGATGATCAAGGAAAACAGGTTGATCAAACCATGTACAGATGCATGATAGGTTCCCTTTTATATCTAACTGCTTCTAGACCAGATATTATGTTTTCAACATGTGTCTGTGCTAGATATCAATCAGCACCAAGGGAATCACACCTTATAGCAGTCAAAAGAATTTTCAGATATCTGAAAGGAACTCCAACACTTGGAATTTGGTATCCTGCTTCAAGCAATACCAAGTTATCAGCTTTTTCAGATAGTGACTATGCAGGGTGTAAGATGACAAGAAAGTCAACATCTGGTGGTTGTCAATTCTTGGGTAACTGTCTAGTGTCATGGCAATCAAAGAAGCAAACATCTGTTGCAACTTCAACTGCTGAAGCTGAATACATTGCAGCTGCAAGTTGTACATCACAGATACAATGGCTCCAATATCAACTTCTTGATTATGGAATCAAAGAAACCAAGACACCTTTGTTTGTAGACAGCAAATCTGCCATTAGCATCATTCAAAATCCGGTACAGTTCTCAAAAACTAAACATATTGAGATCAGGTACCATTTCATAAGAGATTGCTATGAAAAAGGCAAGATTGAGGTGAAGCATGTAGCAACAGCTAATCAAATAGCTGACATCTTCACAAAACCCCTTGACACATCAACATTTCAGAAGTTAGTATCCATGCTTGGGATGCTAAATTTGTAAGTGTTTATTTTATTATTCTGCACATATTTTTCATTTTTCACTTACAAAAAGACAAAATGTCTGAAAACAAAACTTCTGAAAAGAGAGAAACTACTGATAAATAAAACATCAGTATGGGGATAATTTCTAAAAAGTATATAACTTCTGATAAAATAACCTTCAGAAGTTATGAATAAAAGTATTTATAAAACATTTCTCATCAGCTGTTAAACTACTGAAGAGGAAATGGGAACTACTGATGAAGATAATCCTTCATCAGCAGTTTAGTCAAAAAGGGCAAATCTGACTTTTCCCATCATCAGAAGTTTTGACCTAGTCGGTTTAAAACTTCTGATAAAGAGATTTTTAACCGAGGCGGTTTAAAAACTTCTAATAAAGAAGATTCAAGCGGTTAAAAACTTCTGATAAATATCTTTTTTCAACACTTATCCTTTCAAACTCAAAAATTCCCTCCTTCTCTCTCAAAAACTCTCTCAATAACCTAAAACCTGCAAATCAAACTGTTCGATCAACAAAAACACAAACCACATGGCTCTCGTTCTAAAACAGGGACACAATCAAAGGGCCTTTCTTGAAAAACAAGAAGGATGGTCCCAATACGATGAGATCATTGATCTTGTCGTAAAATCCCAATATTTTACTGCTCTCACAATCGACCCACCCATTCATACTGAAACTCTAAATGAGTTCTGGGCTAATGCTGAGACGGTGACGGTTGATGGTGAAATTATCTCCCTCAACTCAAGAATAAAAGGGAAACCACTGACCATCACACCGGCCACACTGGCAACAAGACTGGGCCTGGATGATGTAGCTTCCCCTGATCAAGTTGCTATTCTGATATTCACTTAACCATGACAGAGTGTGGTTATCAAGGTACTCTCTCCCATGCTACTATCTTCAAAAAATATTTTGAACCAAAATACAAGCTTTTGTTTCATTATATTATTATGTGTTTGAGTCCAAAAACAGGGTCTTATGACCAGATGCCCTCTACTTTTCAACCAATATTTCATTCCATAGTGAATGAAACCAAATTCAGGGCATCAAAATTATTTTTCAATGAGTTGGTGTTACATCATAATAATACCAAGAAAAAGTTTTTGTTATACCCAAGGTTCATTATGCAATGCATAATAGGGGAACTAGGTAATGAGGTGCTTATGGGAAAAGTTTCAACTTTAAATCCATTAACCTCACAAGCATACTCTAGGCATAACAAACCGGCTACCAGGCCAGAAGATGATCAGGGAGAACAACAACAAATCCCCCTGAAGCCCACATCTTCCAAACTCACACCACCAAAAGCCAAAAAGCCCAAGCCAACAAAGACAAAAACCCACCAACCCAAAAGAAAAGCTGTTCAGGAGGTTGAGATGCCTGAACATGCTCATGAGCAATCTGCTCTTCAAATAGGTGAGACTGAAACACCCTCTCAGTCTCATCCATCTCAAACCCCACCAAGAGCACCCATAACAATCTTATTCAAAAGAAAAAGACTTAGAAAAACAATTGCAACTCACACTTCTTTTGAAACTGCTGACCAACCTATTTCACCTATTGCCAAAACTTCTGAACCAACCCCTCAAATTTCTGAAACAGAGGCAATAGAGATTGCCAAACTTCTCTCTGGGCTAAAAGAGAAAGTCCCATCTGATAATGTCAGTCCCCTACAACCACAACAAACAGGGGACATAACCACAGCATCAGACATGGATGTGGACATCACTAGCCCTAACCCAAGATGAGGGTGGACCAGAGTCTTTAAGCCCAATCTTAGAGACTCTTGGGGCATCTAAGGCTGCTACTACTCAGTTACCACCCAGTGGTGGATCTGAGGATAGAAGTAAAACAGCTAAGACCTCAGATGTGGCAACTACTGATGAAGGTTTAATGCCTGAAGTAGGAAATCCTCAGAACCAAGAACAAGAGGTTCATGAGAGAACTGAGTTGGGCTCAGCTCATGATTTAACTGAGACAGTCCTCAATGAGGACAACATCAGGGATTTAGATGATTCCATTAATTTGGATGATGTTTCAAAAACCAAAACTACTGAATTGACGGCACTTTATGAAGGTCCTGTTTCAGGGGTATCCAAGCTCAAGAAGCTAGTCACCCCTGAACAGGTTAAAGTCCACTCAATCCCTAAAACCCCTAGAGTGGCATCCTCTGTACAACATGAGGATCTCCTAAAAACACACCCTTCACATCAAATGCCTACCCAATTCCCTAGGTCTTCAAGCATAGACATGAACCAACTATGCAGCCCAGGTGGTGACCTTTATCAAATTATGAATGCCCTCATCAAGAATCACCTCCAAACCTATACAGCTAACTTGGAGCTGTCCATCAAGAACCAATTTGGGGTGATTCAGACCAAAATGAATGATTTGCAGACCAGGATTGACTTCAACAGCAAACAAATTGCCAATCTGACAGATCAGATCAAACCTCTGAAGCTTATTGATGAATCCAAAAAGAGGGAGAAGATGAAGGAACCAATGGATACAGTTGAAGCCAGAAGAAAGGCAAGACTTGCTATCCTAAAAAGAGATCAGAAAAACCAGGCCAGACAAGAAGCAATGGCCAAAACAGTTTGGTGTCTCAGTGGAAGATATTGAAGCCACAGAAAAAGAAGATGAGACCCAAACCTCTGAAGAATCCCTAAGGCATAATAAAGAAACCTCTGATGGTCAAAGTACTGATGACTCAGAAGATACTGAAGACAATCCTTCAGTAGTTGACAAACCATCAGCAGTTGTCAACCCAGCAGAGGTTAACACTTCGAAATCTCAACAATTTAAACCTTCCAGATTCACTGAACAAATCAAACCAACTTCTGCTCCTCCAAGGCCTACAACAACCACTACTATGACTGTCCTAACCCCTGCTCCAATCTCTCAATCAACTGAACTTCTTGAGCAGAGGTTAAAGGCAGTTCAACAAAAAGCCAAGGAAGACCAGATTTGGAAAAGTCTGGAACAAAGGGATGACTTAGAGTTTGAAGATAAGCTCCAGGCTTATCAAGCTGGAATGGAAAGACATGCTGAAATTGACTATGTTGCTGAAGAAGACAAAAGACAACAACTGATGTCTTACATCACCAAGAACAGCAAGACTAAAGCCTACACACTCAAGGGACTCTCTATGCAAGAGCTGACAAGAAGGGCACAACTAATTGCAGATAAACTGGCCACAAGTAAAGAAGGAAAGGCCAAGAGAGCCCAAATGATAAATGAATTAGTTGCAGATGGCTATGGTTCAAAAGCCTCAGTATCCAGATGGAAAGAAGAAAGACTGATGGATACTTATCGAAAATACAAGGCTGCAAATCCAGAGAAGTTTCAAACTGCTGATCCTTCAAGATCAGTAGTTAGAACTTCTGGTATTTCAACAAGAAGGCCTGCTACTCAAAGAAAGAAAGCAGAGGACAATGTCAAAACTGATTTCAAAATGGTACTACTTGAAGGAAGTTCAGTAGTTCACTCAGATTTTGACATAGAGGAGAAACCTCTGTTAACACAATTCAGGGATCCTTCCACTTTTGCCTACCAAATCCAAAAGACTATCAAAGAAAAGATGCATACCAAGGTAGTGACTGAACACCATCTCCCAACTATTCAGATGCCTGATATGCAACAACAACAACAAGAAGGAAGAGACTCCCACCTGAGACTTACTGAAGTAGAAAGCATCCAACACTCAGGTTCATCAACCCAAGGGACAAGTCTGGTTCCCTATACCTCTGACTTTAACAAGTCAAAGGTGCCTATCATCAGATGGTCACTTACTGCTAACAACTCAGTATTATTGACAAGAAGAGACCTTTCAAGCAGGGCTTACAAGAAGATCAGTGATCTAAAGAAACTGTCAACACAAGACCTGCTCACAATTCAACATCTGGAACCACAGAGAGGATCTCTATCTGATGGACAGTTAAACCAGCTCAAGAACACCATGTACAAAGAAATATGGAAGATTGTTCAAGACAGAAGAAGATTATAAGGAATTAGTAAGGTTTTGGGTTCATCAATCCAGGGGGAGATTGTTAGGACAAAGAGGATTGGTGAAACCACTTTTGGAAACCTTAGTCTAATTCACTTCTGTCATTTTGGCTAAGTATAGAAGTACTGAAGAGAAGACAAGAAACTGCTGAAGAGAAGATATGAGAAGTGCTGAAAAAGAAACTTCATCAGAAGTTCTGAAGTCCAAACCAGACAAGTTCACTTTAGAAGTACTGAAGACAAACTACTCATCAGTAGTTTGTCATTCATCAGCACTTAGCATCAGATATTTTCCACCGCCTTTTGTATCAGTAGTTTATTGTTTATTATTACTTTTAGCTGTAATTGTTTGTTTCAATGTTGCAACTTGTGCAACTTGTTTCTGATGTTTCTGTACTTGCTTTATTGGCAAGATACATGCATGTAAACGTCTATAAATAGGAGGCTTCAACCTTCTATTTTAGATACTGATTTTAATAGAAAAATCCTTCAAACACTTTCACTGTTCTATTCCATTTCAGTATTTATTGTGAATCTGCCTAAGTATCTAATTCTCATTTACTGCTTAGATTCATAATAAATACTTGTCATTATTAGTTTCAATCATCAAGAGGGAGTAATAACTCCTCTCTAAGTATAAAAAGTGTTGCTTTAACTTATACATTCCGCTGTGCTTACAATCTGATATACAAGAGCTTGCTAAACACTTAAGTGTCAAAGATAGCAAGTTCTTACTTAAAAGAGCATACTGATCCAACAAAGATAAAGTTATACTAAGCGAAATATGACATTTGGAGGATGCATAACAGAGTATGTCTAATAAGTAATAATCCTACAATTAAAAGAAATAGTATTTTAATGTGTGCTTTGGAATTGATTAACTGACTTATTGACCATTGACTTCTATTGACCTGTTAACTCGTGAATTGCTCTTTTGGCCAGCCCTTAACCCAATACCAACATCAACAATTATGGTTCCAAAAACACTATCATCATCATTAATAATCCACCATATTCATCCCTAATACCATCACCACTTATTACCGATTTGGACTTCTATTACCATAATTACTTCTGATGTTATACTCACATGCTTTGAAATTGATTAAATGATTAGTTATAGTATCCCTTTGTTAAATAATAATTATAATATTATAATACACAATACATCATCAAACGAAAGAAAGACATTTGGAATTAGGAATTAGAAGTGAAGATGTTACCAGAACACTTCAATCGTGGCTCCTCAGTTGTTGGGATTCAGTCATCAAACCCTAACCCTAACGACCAGAAGACGAAGAACAACTGTCGGATTGAGTGACAGTGGTGTTATTGATTGTTGGATGGTGATGATGAAAAGGGTCTTAGGGAGGAAGAAGATGTTAGGGTTTCAGAGAAAGTTGGGATGGGGTGGAAGAAGCTCATAACGTATTTTTTCATTTATTTGTTGTAATATTTACATTATTGCCCCCTGTTCACATTGGTTCTTTGGTTCTCACCCTAAAGTTGGTTCTCGTATGATCCCTACCCTATATATATATATATATATATATACATACATACACATACACAAAATGGGTGTTAGTGTATAAAGTGGTGTTTTTCCTAAAAAGGATAAGAAGTATTTTTAGCCATTTGATGAATTAATATATGGTTAAGATTGAGTAATGAAAAAATTGTAGTTAGGGTTTTAATTTTAATTGACTGATTTGACCGTCAAGGGGTATTATCATAATTTGGTGTCACCCCCCTGTTTTTAAAGCGCAATAATTTTTTTATATGTATTATCATAAAAAATACATTTCAATTCGCTGTGTTTAATACATGGTGTTTTAGTGATCCGTTCATATAATTGTGTTTTGGTTCATATAATTATGTTTTAGTTACAACATGTATATGGAGTTTTATTTTGTAAGTAATAAAATGTTTATTAGGCGTTTTTTATTTGTAGCAGGTACATTGTTTTTATTGTAGTTTTAGTGTTTTATTTGTAGCAAGTAAAATGTTTTATTATTAATCCTATATATGTGATGCTTATTTTTCAAATTTAAATATGTTTGCACGCGTGTGTACATTATTAAAACATGCTCTTATCTATAATTTTCTGTTATATACATATATATGTTATCATTTTTACACATTTAACATATATGCGTATTATCTGTCACACCCTCAAATTTCCACTTGCGGAGTTTTACCGCGAGGCGCATGACAAACCAGGATCCAAGTCAACGATCACAATAAACAACACTATATGAAATACGTAAATTCAAAACTTGGTTATCAAACCATTAAAACATAACGTAAGCATTTAAAGATTTAATCAACTACAAAACTGTGTTCCAAAATATTCAAGACACTTATTTAAAATATGCCACTAAGCCTAGATGCCAATGCAGACCCGTGCGCCTAGTCCAACCGATGCTACCTTAGCGACCTGAGAAAAACATGCCAAAAAGACATCAACATATAAATGCTGGTGAGTTCACAGGTTTGTTCAATATGTTACCAAGAGTTACCAAAACGTTACCATGTCCATATTATACCAATGTTACCAAGTACGCTAGCTAGGCGTATGTTTTATTACTACTACGATTGGAAAACCATTACTAGACACGTTTAGCAATGTTTAGCAATGTTCAGCCCGAATGTTCAGCATGTTACCAATGTTACCAGTTCGAGACAATATGCACCCGCCCGGCCCTCCAAGCCGACGAGTGGGGCAGGTCACGCCCAATAGATCTATCCACATTTCCCCGTTGTGCATCCCCGCACATTCATGGTTTTCCCCAGGACTTTAAAAGATCGTATAGCAATACAAAGTTAAAACCATAGTATGACATATGTTACCAAAATAGTTTAGCACATGTTTTCTCCCCCAAAGTTAAAGCAGTAAAAGTGGGGCCGTGAACTCACCTTAGGTTGCGTTCTTCAGTAAATAATAGAAAGCCAAGCCCTTGATAATCCCACTACCGGAGATCTATCAAAATGTTCACATAAGTGTTCCGACTAATAACCATAAGGTTATCTAGTCCCCGATTGTCCAGATCGTGACCAAGTATGTTTTAAAACGTGTTTAAGTGTTCAGCCGACACACTAGACCGACCCGACATCCCGTTGGTGACTCATTACCCTAACTAATCAAGTACACGTAGATTACACACAAGGTTCAAGCATAAAACACTTAGTTTGTATCAAAAATCTCATTTTTGAATCAATAGGGTCGAACGAGGAAGATTAATCCACCTTCGCCCTTTTTAACCCACCTTCGACCCTTTGGAAAGCCACCTTCGACCGTTTTTAAACAGATTCGACCAAACTATCCAGGTTCGACCCTGGGATTCCACATTCGACCACTCGATCGGTCGAATGTGCCCAGGTTCGACCCTAATAGAACACTTTTCCCAAAAACGCTTCAAAAACATCCGAAAACATCCCGAAACATCATCAACACTGCAGTTTAGCATGAATAACTTATCCCTACAAAACCCCACCAATTTTGCCCCAAAACCTATTCGTTTTAGCCCTTTCCCAAAATGGCAAAGATTATGGAAGTGTCACATCATGCATGTAATCTTTACCCAATTTGGAAACTTCTCAAAATCAATCCATAATCATCTTAAAATGCTCAGTTTATCATGTAATCGAAAACCCCCAATATTTCTATTGATAATACTAACATACAAGAAGCCCTAGATTCAATAAAATCCCCAAATTAGACTTGATATCATCATCTATCTAATTTATAACTTTCAATAGTCCTAAACTATCATCAATAGCAGCCCTAGATCATGTTTCTAGCATTAGTACAGCAGCAAATCATTAAACAACACATAATATCACATAACACATAATTAACATATGTTTATTGATATGAAAACCTATGTTTAATGATAGGGTTTAGGTTTAGAAAGATGTTTAAAAGGTTTTTATTAACAAGAACATCCTTAGAACAGATCTGGACATTTAGGGTTAAATAAAAACGAATTAAAATACTTGAACAAGGTTTAGAATTAAGAACACACATTGGATTCTTGATTAGATGTTGTTGATAGGTTAGGTTATAAAAAATTAGAGCAAAAAGTTCTTCCTTAGTGATAAAAATCGTTTGAAAGTGTATTGAGACGGTTAGGGTTTGTGAAATGGTGAAAATGACAAAGTTTGGTATTTATACTAGTCCACATTCGCCCCTTTCACCTGGGCGAATGTACCCACATTCGCCCCTTTCACAGGGTCGAATGTGCCCCGTTCTGGTCGAATGAAATTCTTTCATTTCCACATTCCAGGTTCACCCCTTCAGTAAGGGTCGAACCAAGAGTATTTTCCAGGTTCGCCCCCACGATGTGGTTGAACCTGGACCTATGTTTTTCTAGTTTTTCCAATTTGTCGTGTTTAACGCATTTTAACGCACCTTAACGCATGAACATGCAACCTTAGTCTATGTTTAACATATTTAAGCATGGATGATTATCTACACATCGTTAAAACACATCTTTGCATATAATCCACCATATAACAATTAATCTACACATACACTTAATTAGTTTATGTAATTTCACCAACAACGGGACCCGGTACTAGTGTATTCCCAAAACGACTCCCAATGATCCTCCAGATCATTGAACCCTGGACAATCCTATCTTGACCCGACTCAACTAGCCTAGTTAAGTCCGTTTATAAATGTTTCCCGCTAAGGTAGACTTAGGTGTTACTAAAATGTTTAAGCCAAATATGCCGGGTGATGTATTGTAAAATACATCTATTTCCAGTGTAAAATTTGTATAGTTTTCGAGTCGTTTAAATAATATTTTTATTAGTTTTAGGCTTGTACCGGTCTATTTTATTTAGTATAGGTTTTTATACATTTTTATTAGTTTTGAGTCAGTTTTAGTGCTTACTATTTATTTTATATTTTGGTAGGTGTTCGAATGGACCTTGGAGCGTAAACGAGTAACTTTTGTCAAGTCAAGAACACCCGAGTCAAGAGCACGGAGTTATAATACTATCTAATAATAATAATAGTAATAATAATAATAATATTAAAAAGAAAAGAAAACAAAAACATTAAGACTTTTGTCACTTGGTCCAACGGATCCAAAGCCCAAGGAAAAAAAATAGGAAGATAATTATTAAGAGTATTCTTTGGCGGCGCACATGAGAGGATAAATTGGAGGAGCGGCGCAGAGATTTAGGGGGGAACATATTATAATTGAAGAGGGCAGCGATAATTTTTCTTGGGGAGGAGACATCGAGCACAGCAAAAGATTTTTAGAAGGCAGCAGCATCATATTATTCTTGGAAGAAAAAAGAGAAGGAGGTCAAGGGTTGAAGCCTAGGTGCGAGCACGGGTCGGTTCTAATTCAATATTTATTATTTATTTATTCTAACCCGTTGTGAACACCATGAATATATTTAGTTTTTATTGTTTTGATTTTATCATGGCTTTTATTGGCTAGACCTTTTCGCTACCTAGGTTAAAGATGATTGCATATGTTTGATTTATTTTCTTTTTGTTTTTGGAGCTATTGGTTGTGGGTTGAATTTTGAAGTAACGAACTCTTTATTTTCTGGTTTGGTGTGTATGCGTATTTAGTTTTGTTTAATTAATTTTTTATAAACTCCACTTGCGTTTTTGTGAATGTCTTTCATGTATGAATGCGGGTTAGGTTGCGGACTGGGTGTTA
This sequence comes from Ambrosia trifida, assembly GCA_028751855.1. NCBI lineage: Eukaryota > Viridiplantae > Streptophyta > Magnoliopsida > Asterales > Asteraceae > Ambrosia > Ambrosia trifida. The sequence continues at coordinate 161,219,836 of CM054122.1, forward strand.
GCAACTAGTTTATGGTTAATTTATGCAGGTTATCCATAGGAGTTGTAATTGTTAGTTAGATGATTCTAAGTGTTCTACCAATTCTCAATAGCTGTGAGGTGCGAGATTGTTGGTCTGTCTAGGGTGTTAAATTGCTAGTTCTAGAGGCTTTGTGAGAAGATCTTCCTAGTTTCCCTAGCATTCCTTGTAGGCCAAGTCTTATCAGAAATATTGTAGTTACCCCTTGCACTTTAGGGTGTATTGTGACTTTCGCGCTGTGAGGTAGACTGTCTAGCGGGTACTTTAAGATTCGAGTAGGTAAGCCTGTGAGGGTAACCTCTCAACCGGTGGTTTAACAGCACAACAATATTCTAGGGTTTCCCCTTGAGAAGGGTCGAGGGTGTCTAGTTTATTCTTGATTTTTAGTATTTTAAGATCCCGGTTCCACACCAGTTCCATAGCCATTAGAAATTTATCATTCATGTGTAGGATTCTAGCCTAGGTAGTGCCCTCCCATCATCTGATCCCAGTTCCAGTTCCCAGTTTGTGTCTTTAATTATTTTATTTTATTTTATTTTATTTATTTGCATTAGTCGTTTAGAAAACCCCCCTTAAGCAACAAAATAATTTAAGTCAGTTTGTAGATAAGTTATCGAGTCTAGTTTACGTTTTCCATTAGAGTCTCGTGGGTTCGATACTCGGACTTACTTTAGTTGTACTGCACTGACCGGTACACTTGCCGGTTGTGTGGTTTAGGTTTAGAGAGTCTTAGGTTATAAATTTAAAACTTAGAGTGTCTAGTTTAGGTTAATTTAGTTAGTTTTTACTAAACCACTTTGAGCACATCAAGTTTTTGGCGCCGTTGCCGGGGAGTCTATATGTTTGTGTATTTTAATTTCTGTCGAGTCTGTAAATATGTTTGAAATTTGTGGAGGACCCTATTTTACCGTTAGATTTCCACAATATGCGGGGTCCTCTGCACATTATTGTGCTAATTCCTTTGTGCAGCCGCATCCATATTATTCACAGGGTTGTCCTACAAATTATTATGATGACTCGTATCAGCAGCCACATTATAATCAGTATCCTGATCAATTTTCTGGAAGCACTTCTTGTGAGGATAGTGGTAATGATTGGAGTGAAATCAAAAGTCTGTTGACATTATTAGTTGCTAAAGATGAAAATACCCAGAAAATGTTAGCAGAGCACGACACCATCCTGAAAAACCGACAGGCTGCTATTTTAGATCTTCAACTAACACTAGAAGACATACCATAGAAGGTTAAAAGAAGAAGAAGAAATAGAAAAGGTTCAGCAAGAGCAGCTGCCGAAAGTCGGTTATACATATGATGAGGAGGGCAACTACCTTGGGTACATGAACGCTCGAGGGGAGTTGTTCCCAACGTTTCCAGAAGAAGGGAAGGAGCCGATCGTGGAATACGCAGATGAGTCAGATGAAGAGATCATCCCAATCACGGAGACGAAAATGGACATTGAAGTCCCACCTTCGGTGCCACAGGTTACTATATATGATTTTTGGAGTGACTCTGATGAAGAGGACGACGAGGAAGAATGGGCGGCGTATCAGAGGTCGTTAGTGAAGAGAGAAGTGATTGAAGACGAAGTGGAATTGGGAGATTCCATAGGTATGATGTTTGGTGCAGAGGAAGACAACGAGGTGAGTGAAAAGTTATTGTCTGAGGAGGATGAATTTTTAGATATGGAGTTAGAGGGTTTACCGGCTTATGAAGAAGTAGGGGAGTTTGATCCTGATGGGGATATTGCATACCTGGATGCCCTACTCGAAGGTGAACCGACAGACATGACTGAACCTGCACCAGAAGAAAGAACTAAGTGTGGGGATCATCCCATGGAAATGGTGGAAGAAGAAGCGCACCCTAGCTGGCCCGTGGTATTAGTAATAGATGGAACTTCAAAATCAACAACACCACGGGAGAGGGCAAGGAAGAGAAAAAGAAAGGATCGGAATCGGAAGAGGATCAACGGCTGGCACGAGTTGGAGAAGAAGAAGCCAGTGAAAGTCAAGCACGATCAATCTTCTTGCTACATGCCACGCATCCGGTTCAATCCAGGTAAGTTTAAATTTTGATGGTCTGACCCGTTAAGAATGCTTAGATTATTTTTCAATTCCACTAATAAATATTCAATTGTTAACGAGGACCGGGTGGAATTAAACGGGTTAGATCGGGTCCAGATAAAAGAGAAGCCCCCTGATTAACTTTAAGTGTGGGGAGGCTCTGTAGAGTTTGTAAATTTATTTTTATACTTATTTTTTTTTCTAGCTGTTTATTTTTTTTATTTGTGGTCCGTCTTTCGATAGTTGTTCATAGGTTTTTATCTTTCTATTTTATTTTTGTTTTTGTGTCCTTGAGTCTGTTTGCAGGTTTTCGTGTTTGCCTGGGTGGAGGAAATTTCACCATGAGCGGATCCCATGTATTTATCTTTATATATATTTTATGATTGGGAGTTTTGGTAGAGGTTTGTGTAATAAAAGATATTTTCTCTTAAAAAAAATAAATAAAATAATAAATAGTCTTTCTGTGAAAAAAAGTCTTTTCACGTAATGTGAAGAGTCTGGGCTGACCTGTTCGCCTTATGCGACCAGCTATTACCCCGGAAAGTTATTTTTTTTTTCTCTTGCAACGCTTGTTGTGATCACCAGTGTCCTTCACGTTGAGCGAGAACCATATTTTTTTTTTCTTATACCCATTTGGTTCTACCACCATTCACCGCCATTTTGCCAAGCAGGTACGTCTTCTTGTTTGTTGTTATATTATGAGTCTAAGTTAGTAGTTGTGTCTTTTTATTTTTGTGGTTCGGTATTATGCTCGGGTTTTGTCTGTTTCGTTTTGCGCAGGTTTGGATTGCACCACCCGTACCCAATCTCCATTCGGGTGATTCCGAAGCTGTTTATCATTTATCAAGGCAAACCCAGAGTTTACCATTGTGTCAGAGCCGATCGCGAATGAAATGCTATACGATCGAGCTGGATTGGATTAGATTTTTTGGAGCTTACGCGTTAATAAACCAGCTAAGTCCTTTCCAATTTGCCCTTGTCTTTTTTTTTGTATTCGGAATTTATGTATTTTTTTTAGTCGTTTTCTATTCCTACATTGAGGGCAATGTAATGTTTGAGTGTGGGGATGGGAAACTGTCGTTTAGTCTGTATATAGAGTCGTTTTGAGTCCAAAAAAAAAAAAAAATTAAAAATTAAAAATCCAAAAAAATGAAAAAAAAAAAAAAGTCCCTGATTTTGAAGTTTGCATTATATAAAATATGGAAAATGATAGGTAAAGTTAGGTGTCCGGTTTTCAAATAGTATGTATAATAAGAGATTAAAATTGATTGAAAACGTGTCTGATTTGGGATATGTGGGTAGGCTCAACCGGTAGAAAGGTTTCCTTTGAAAAGTAATAAATTAATTATGTTAGGCTATTTTGTGGGTTCTCATCTAGGAGAAACGGGGAGACCGAAACCGCCAAAAATAGTATAAGAAGCACCGTTATAAGTAGAAAAACGTTAGAATTTCTAATCACTAAAAAAAATTAGAAATCGAAGCAAAAATGCTGAAGCTTAAGGTGCCTGGTCACTGGGATAGCGACTTGGATTGGCCACACCCTCTAAGTTAAGTATGCTGAGATGAAAAAAAAATGATGAAGCTTAAGGTGTCTGGCCACTGGGATAGCGACTTGGATTGGTCACACCCTCTGAGTTAAGTATGCAAAAAAAAAAAAAAAAGAAAAAAAAAGAAAAAAAAAAGTGATTTTAAATTCTCTTGGTTTTCTACATAAGAAGGTTGGAAAATGGTCAATTGGTCGTTCCTTTAGCTTCATAAGCTTGAGGCGGGATTAGGAGGAACTGTGGCTTCCTTCGAGTGAGACCCTAGATAGACTAATCCACATGAACTTAACATAAATAAAAGGGGCTTGGAAACCGGTGTGGGTTTAAGAGGATCAATATACCTGCAATCGCAATCAACACGTTAGTAGATTATTAATCAAGTAACCTATGTTTTGGAACTGGATGTAAACCTAACTGTGATTCCATAGCATAAGTCTTTTTCAGGGACGAAAAAAAGATAAGTGTGGGGATATTTGATGTATTGTAAAATACATCTATTTCCAGTGTAAAATTTGTATAGTTTTCGAGTCGTTTAAATAATATTTTTATTAGTTTTAGGCTTGTACCGGTCTATTTTATTTAGTATAGGTTTTTATACATTTTTATTAGTTTTGAGTCAGTTTTAGTGCTTACTATTTATTTTATATTTTGGTAGGTGTTCGAATGGACCTTGGAGCGTAAACGAGTAACTTTTGTCAAGTCAAGAACACCCGAGTCAAAAGCACAGAGTTATAATACTATCTAATAATAATAATAGTAATAATAATAATAATATTAAAAAGAAAAGAAAACAAAAACATTAAGACTTTTGTCACTTGGTCCAACGGATCCAAAGCCCAAGGAAAAAAAATAGGAAGATAATTATTAAGAGTATTCTTTGGCGGCGCACATGAGAGGATAAATTGGAGGAGCGGCGCAGAGATTTAGGGGGGAACATATTATAATTGAAGAGGGCAGCGATATTTTTTCTTGGGGAGGAGACATCGAGCACAGCAAAAGATTTTTAGAAGGCAGCAGCATCATATTATTCTTGGAAGAAAAAAGAGAAGGAGGTCAAGGGTTGAAGCCTAGGTGCGAGCACGGGTCGGTTCTAATTCAATATTTATTATTTATTTATTCTAACCCGTTGTGAACACCATGAATATATTTAGTTTTTATTGTTTTGATTTTATCATGGCTTTTATTGGCTAGACCTTTTCGCTACCTAGGTTAAAGATGATTGCATATGTTTGATTTATTTTCTTTTTGTTTTTGGAGCTATTGGTTGTGGGTTGAATTTTGAAGTAACGAACTCTTTATTTTCTGGTTTGGTGTGTATGCGTATTTAGTTTTGTTTAATTAATTTTTTATAAACTCCACTTGCGTTTTTGTGAATGTCTTTCATGTATGAATGCGGGTTAGGTTGCGGACTGGGTGTTAGCAACTAGTTTATGGTTAATTTCTGCAGGTTATCCATAGGAGTTGTAATTGTTAGTTAGATGATTCTAAGTGTTCTACCAATTCTCAATAGCTGTGAGGTGCGAGATTGTTGGTCTGTCTAGGGTGTTAAATTGCTAGTTCTAGAGGCTTTGTGAGAAGATCTTCCTAGTTTCCCTAGCATTCCTTGTAGGCCAAGTCTTATCAGAAATATTGTAGTTACCCCTTGCACTTTAGGGTGTATTGTGACTTTCGCGCTATGAGGTAGACTGTCTAGCGGGTACTTTAAGATTCGATTAGGTAAGCCTGTGAGGGTAACCTCTCAACCGGTGGTTTAACAGCACAACAATATTTTAGGGTTTCCCCTTGAGAAGGGTCGAGGGTGTCTAGTTTATTCTTGATGTTTAGTATTTTAAGATCCCGGTTCCACACCAGTTCCATAGCCATTAGAAATTTATCATTCATGTGTAGGATTCTAGCCTAGGTAGTGCCTTCCCATCACCTGATCCGAATTCCAGTTCCCAGTTCGTGTCCTCAATTATTTAAGTTTTATTTATTTATTTGCAATTAGTTTGTTAGAAAACCCCCCTTAAGCAACAAAACAATTTAAGTTAGTTTGTAGATAAGTTATCGAGTCTAGTTTACGTTTTCTAGTAGAGTCTCGTGGGTTCGATACTCGGACTTACTTTAGCTGTACTGCACTGACCGGTACACTTGCCGGTTGTGTGGTTTAGGTTTAGAGAGTCTTAGGTTATAAATTTAAAACTTAGAGTGTCTAGTTTAGGTTAATTTAGTTAGTTTTTACTAAACCACTTTGAGCACATCACCGGGTGTCACATCATTCCCACGTTGAAAGAATTTTCGTCCTAAAATTTGCGCAAAGCCCAAAAATGAAAGAGACGGAAAGAATGAAACGAAAAGAAAATTTACCGGATGTCACATCATCCCCACATTGAAAGGAATCTCGACCCGAGATTCATTCAGCTTCAGCAGTAACATGCCTAGATTCGAATGCGCGTTTCGGAAAAAGATGAGGATGTTTAGCTTTCATCTGATCCTCCCGTTCCCACGTGAACTCCGGTCCACGATTCGAGTTCCAACGAACTTTGACGATGCGGATTTTACTCCGACGAAGGCTACGAATCTTGTAGTCGAGAATCTCGATAGGTTCCTCAACAATGCGAAGACGATCATCAACCTTGATCTCTTCCAGTGGTACAATGAGAGATTCATCATCCAAACACTTCTTTAAGTTCGACACATGGAAGACGTTGTGAACACTACCGAGCTCCGCCGGTAAGTCAAGTCTGTAGGCCACCGGTCCAATCCGTTCCAGGATTGCAAATGGTCCGACATAACGAGGGTTAAGCTTGTCACGCTTTCCAAAGCGTATGACGCCCTTCCATGGTGAAACTTTCAGAAGTACCCGTCCCCAACCTAGAACTCCAAAGGTTTGCGACGGCGATCGGCATAGCTCTTCTTACGATCTCGCGCAGCAGCCAAATGGTTACGAATTTGTACGATTTTCTCCGAAGTTTCGTACACCAGTTCCGGACCAGTGAGCTGGCTCTCGCCCACCTCGGCCCAACAAAGAGGTGATCGACATTTCCGTCCGTAGAGAGCTTTGAACGGAGCTGCCTTGATACTAGAGTGATAGTTGTTGTTGTAGGAGAACTCTACCAATGGTAGGTGAATCTCCCAGCTTTTGCCAAAATCTATAACACATGCCCGAAGCATGTCTTCCAAGGTTTGAATCGTCCGCTCACTCTGTCCATCAGTTTGCGGATGATAAGCCGTACTCATATCCAACTGAGTACCCAAAGCCTTGTGTAGAGCCTTCCAGAAACGCGAAGCAAAATGAGAATCACGATCAGAGATAATAGAAACAGGCACCCCGTACCGAGCAACCACCTCCTTAAGGTAAAGTCAAGCTAACCGCTCAAGTCCATCGGTTTCCTTAATAGGTATGAAACGTGCCGATTTTGTCAACCTGTCAACGATCACCCAGATCATATCATAACCACTTGGTGACCTTGGTAGTTTGGTGACAAAATCCATCGTGATTCGCTCCTACTTCCATTCTGGAACCTCTGGTTGTTGCAGGAGACCAGACGGCCTCTGATACTCCACCTTGACTTTAGCACAAGTCAAGCATTTACTCACGTAAGAAGCTATATCAGCCTTCATGTTTGGCCACCAATAAAGTATCTTCAATTCCTGATACATCTTATCGAAGCCAGGGTGAATAGAATACCGGGATTTGTGAGCTTCGTCCAAGACAAGCTCGCGTAATTCCCCGAACAAGGGAATCCATACACGTCCCACGAAATAGTGTAAGCCATCGGTCCTGAGTTCAAGATGCTTGTCAGCACTGTGCATAGTTTCAGCTTTAAGGTTCTCCTCCTTCAAAGCTTCCAACTGTGCAGAACGAATTCGTTAAGGCAATGAGGAATGAATGGTGAGCTGTAAAGCTCGAACACGATGAGGTTTCACAGACTCCTTCCTGCTCAAGGCGTCCGCCACAACGTTCGCCTTGCCAGGATGGTATTTGATAGCACAGTCATAATCGTTCAGGAGTTCAACCCAGCAATGCTGCCGCATGTTTAACACCTTCTGGTCTAAAATATGCTGGAGACTCTTGTGATCGGTGTACACTTCACACTTGGTACCGTACAAGTAATGTCTCCAGATTTTGAACGCAAAGATCACCGCACCCAATTCCAAGTCATGAGTAGTGTAGTTTCTCTTATGAACCTTGAGTTGACGAGAAGCATAGGAAATAACCTTCCCGCGTTGCATTAACACACAACCGAGACCACGAATAGAAGCGTCACAGTACACAACGAAATCATCCGTACCCTCAGGTAAAGATAAGATTGGTGTAGAACAAAGTTTAAGCTTCAGCATCTGAAATGCTGATTCCTGTGGTTCACCCCAGTCAAACTTTCGGTCTTTCTGGGTAAGAGTGGTGAGGGGTTGAGCGATCTTCAAAAATCCCTCAATGAAACGACGATAGTAACCCGCAAGACCTAGGAATTGCCGCACCTCAGATGGCGTCTTTGGTGCTTCCCAGTCTTTAATAGCTTCGATCTTAGCCGGATCGACATGAATTCCCAGTTCATTAACCACATGCCCTAGGAATTGAACTTCACGTAACCAGAAATCACACTTTGAGATATGAACATATTCGTATTTACTTACCAGATTAAAGATCATTTGGAGTGTTCCTTCCCTTGATCATTGCAGAATGAGGGAGTGAAATGTGATGTTAGTAACTATTGTAGGAGGGAAGTGAGAAAAGTGAAAGGTTGTCATCTATATTTATTTACTATTTTTCCTAGGACATAAAGGGTCAGGAAAGTGAATTAGTAAGGAAGAAAGTTTTAATGGTGATTACATATATATTTAAAATTTAATTATACATATAACTTAAAAGGTTTATACAATGTGCATTATCATTTGTAATTACTTAATCTTTATGTAAAAAGATTATTCTCTCCATTTCATCTAATTTAATACTCATGTAGAAAGACCATTTTAGCTCTTTACTAACTTCACTAAGTTGTTGTACCATAAACCTAAAATGTTGTAATTACTTAACTTTTACCGGCATCCTACCCTCATGCTTTATAAATGAAGGTTTTTATGATTTCCAACAAAGATGCACAAAGAAAGTGAATAATAGACGAGTCTAAGATTGTATATACATATTGAATTTTAGTCAACCGCCATTGAAGAAATGCCTTTTTTGTGATGAAAAATTCAGGGGCGAAGCATAGTGGAGGCCCAGGGTGCTCCGGTCCATCCGTTTTTTGGTGTAGTGGTGGAATTTCGTGATTTTCGTAGGTAATTTTTATATGAATTGAGTCCGGCCCTCACCGATTTGATCTTCTAGCCCCTACCGATCGAAAAAAAAAATAAGTTTCCTGGGTGTAACATGAATTGAATTTCTTAGAACCGAATTTTGAGCTAAAATATTAATTAGGTTCCATCAAAAACCGACTGTAATTCAGTTCCATTTTGAACTATTTTTTTGTTTGAATTGCTTTTCGGTTTAATCAAATTGTAACCGAATATTGAACAAACTTATAACAAACCTCCCAAATATTACAATTTCTCTATCCGTATGTGTGTATATGTACGTGCGTGCATGGAGTATCTATATGTGTTTATATGGCTTCGATGTCTAATATCGATTCATGTATAAATGAAGGTTTTTATGATTTCCAACAAAGATGCACAAAGAAAGTGAATAATAGACGAGTCTAAGGTTGTATATACATATTGAATTTAGTTAACCACCATTGAAGAAATGCCTTTTTGTGATGAAAAACTCAGGGGTGAAGCATAGTGGAGGCCCAGCGTGCTCCGGTCTAACCGTCTTTTTTGGCGCATTGGTGGAATTTCGTGATTTTCGTAGATAATTTTTATATGAATTGAGTCCGGCCCCCACCGATTTAATCTTCTGGCCCCTACCGATCGGAAACAAATAAGTCCGCCCCCGTCGATTCGATCTCCAAACTTCGCCACTAGAAAAACTTATACATGGGTTGCATGTATTGACATGATATAGTCGGATACACGTCAATGCTAAGGTGATAATTCTTTGAAAACAAATATAAAAGTTTATGACATATGAAATAGTATTTATGTCCTCTTTTATTTGACTTTATTATACAATTGGAACCTAGGTATACGGCCGATTTTTAATAAAAAAAAAAACTTAAAGCAAAAAAGCTGACAATTTTCGGAATCCTGCTTTGAATCTTATACTCATCACCACTTCACATCCGGACCACCCCTTTTTTCACGTAATAGTCACTCTATGATTAAAGACATCTCAATTTTTTTAGTTTCTAATTTATATAGGGTCCCCACACCTCTTTTCATGATTTATAGTCAAGAATTTTTATTTTTTTAACAGCAAACGCCTTTATTAATTCATCACCAATATATATATAGGGTCAAAATCCTGTATAAAGTGTGTTTTTTGTGAGAATTGTGAGAAGGTGTTTTAGCCATTGGATTATCTTAATCTATGGTGTGGATTAAGTGGGTGACATTTTAGTAATTAGTGTTATATTATTAATAATAATATATATGGCTGAGGGGTATTAAGGTAAAATTATTACCCACATTTAATCCTCATTTAATTGAAATTTGTTAATTTTTTGGAAACATTACTTAAACTCTCGTTCCTCTCTCTCCTCACGTAAAAAAAACAAAAGAAAACAAGAATCTTTCACAAAAATTGTGTATTGTTAGTTGCCGATAAGAAGGATCTAAAGAAATATGAGCTTTTTTTTTCACAGGGAAGAAAATTAAATAGGAACCAATACCCTAGTTAGGAACTTAGGAACCAATCTAGACCACTCATCTTATTGACTTTTATTTTTGAATGAAAATGGCATAATAGGAAGTTAAAAAAATTATTCTTTGATTATCTCTTTATTTGCTTTCATCTCTCTCTATAAATTAAAACTAAAATTAAGAAATCCCCAACCCTAACCATATATATTTCAGTCACCAATTTGGATGTAACTAATTACCCTTTTTAGTCTCAAACGATTCAATATTTTCAAGAAATCATAATGTATGTTGTTGATTCATTGTGTGTCGTATGGTCGTACCTCACTATTGTACAAGGTTAAGGTAAAAAAATTATTTTCAATCACTTAATTCATAAACGATTTTGCAGGTAAAATAGAAACACATAAGTGACAATGAACAATGTATATGTGTGTAGTTCAGATAAAAATGTGTGAAACAACTATTACACATGTGTAATACAAATGGACTGGTAGAACATAAATAAATGATAGTGAATAGTACGTTTACACATGTGTAATACATATACAAATGTGTAAAATAGAAACAAATAAGTGAGAAGGGCAATTTACACATGTGTAAAACAACACTTACACATGTGTGGGACAACTAAACATAAGTAAAAACAGAAATAAACGACTATAAACAATTTACACCTGTATAATTTAGGATCAAATGCGTAAAACAAAAACATAAAAGTGATAGTGAACAATTTAGACATGTGTAATACAACCGAACATATGTGAAATAAAAACAATACGTGATAGTGAATAATTTACACATGTGTAAATCAGTTGCAAATGTGTAAAACAAACACAAAAGTATGTGACAATCAACAATTTACACATGTGTAATACAACTAAACCTATGTAAAATATAGGCAAATAGGTGACATTGAACAATATACACATGTGTAATTAGAGGTGCAAATATGTAAAACAAAAAGAAATAAGTGACACGAGAGAGACAAAAAAAAAAATAGATGATATTATGGATTATGACTTGATTCTATGTTACCATGGTAAGGATATATCAATGTTTACAACATTTGTTTTTATGATTACACATGTGTAAAATAGACATTTACACATGTGTAAAATAGACACTTACACATGTGTAAACCGGACACTTACACAAATAAATCTGTAACGAATAAGAAAACAAACCCAAATTTAATGTACAAAACAATCTAGACCAGACATTTGCCATTGAACTGATGAGAATTTAGCGGTCTGAGTTTTGTCTTTTACACATAAGAATACATTACACTAACACATATATAAAACATACACTTACACATATGTACAATCAAGTAATACACGTTCATAAATATGAATAACACATAACAATCCTTGCAGCACCATCAACATTCTCATTCATATGATGTAGCCTTGCAAGCCAACTAAATATCTTATGGACTTGAGATAACTTTTTCACTTCAATATCACAAATATACGAATACATGTCCTTATATCTTCCAACATTGAAATAGCCTTTTATAGTAGTAGCATTTATCACACGACTCGTGTTGATTAACATGTCATAAACTAGATTCCCTTGTGCCTTTTTTGTGTTACATAGATAGATCAGTGACAAGCCTTTGAGAGTACATTGCATGATTAAGTTACACTTGCACCACTCCCTTTATTAATTGCTTTAGCCATTCCAGGATATCTCCTTACCACCATTCGGGTGACACCCACAGGCTCTTCTGTTAGGCGCTCCACTTTTACAGAATCCTCCTAAGCCAACACGACAGATAGAGATTTTATACCCAAATAAAATTTAGAAAAACATGGACCGCATGAACAAAAACCATGTATCCTTTGACCATATACCTTCCCCAATCAACCTACCAATTCTAGCATTCTTGGCAGCCTCTGTCTTATACACAGTTATATATTAACAACATCAAACAACAATGTAATTAATATATATCAACACCAAACTCACACACACACACCAAGTTTAGGAAGCCTAGACCCCAAACCAATGCCCAGACAAACAAAAAAGGAAAATTCCTTACTATACACCCCTAACAAGAAAAAAAATCAACACGAGTAAAAACTCAAAACGAACCCATCAAAACACACGATAATATTATCACCTAAAATTGAGAAAACAAAATAGTAGTTAGGTCAAATTTGAGACGTAAAAGATAAATAGACCATTCCGAATGCATAAATCTAGTGAAGAATAATCGGTTTAAATAAAAACATCAAAACAAATGAATATTGGTCTATTGATACGTGGCTTAATTGGATAATCTACTCAAGCAAGTAACAAATTACAGATCCATTAGCACAATACATAAAAAGATATGGAAGTATTCAATTATTTCTGTGAATTTATGTTACTGTATGACCCAAACAAGAAGAAAAATAATCTTATGATGATATTGAGTAACACAATTTAGTAAAGGTAAATAGGAAAGATTAAAATACAAACGATAAATGGATAAAAAATGATTTCCAGTGTTCACATGGTGCTCCAAGAATAGCTATGGAGTATAGAGAGCTCAATGTACAAGATTTTCGAACTTTCATAAATTGAAGATATGAAGGTGTCCAACAACAAATAAAACATTAGACATCCAATAGCATAAAGTTTAAAGCCTTAGACTTCCAAATTTCACCACTAAAATAAACTTCAGTACCAACCAATAGTCTAAATCATCATAAAGACCATGGATTAAGAATATTCACATTACTTTACAATTAGAAGTACCTTCTGTTCAGTAGCTTCTAAGATTTGGATATGGTAACTGATGGATTTTTGTGGGTGGAGAACAAATGGGCGTTGGAGATTAATGGTGTAAATTGTTGGGTTGATGTTGGTTTGATTAATTTATGGGGGAATTGTTCCAACACATTAGTCGTGGTATAATTCAATCGAGATGGTAGATGTGATTACACGGCATCTCACGACCTTCAACACCATAAATAACCAATTATTTGCAAACAACAGAGTACAGTTCATGGCTTACGTCTGCACCCAAGATCTCAATCATCTACATCGATTGAACAACGGATTTCACTATCAGTGGATGCTCTGTTCTATATAATCAGTTTTGTTTCCATTAAACCTTGAACCAGTGAGAAGCTAAGGCATCGTCGCCAGCAAGCCTCGAAGCGATCGGAATGTATGGCATCGTCACCGGCGATACAGATTTTCAAAGATGCACGATGAACATAGTAGAAGATGAGAAGATCAGGGGTACTTTTGGATTGATTCAACCTTGTGTGCAATTCCAATTTTAACCTTACAATAAAAAACAAAGAAACATAAATGAATGGCTGAGATTAGTTCTCATTGTTCTCACACTTCTCACGAAATATGTCTTTTGTACAGGAACCTAAACCTATATATATATAGGGTTGGGTTCAATGGGAAACCACAAAAAAATGGGGAACTGGGGAACCATGGGTATTTTTGTCCATGTATCAAAAATCTAAAATAACCTACACAAATTAATTTCACCTTCTTCCACTTTTTTCTCACTAAACACTTTCTCTCACTAAACACCTTCTCTCCCTATAGAAATCTTTTATTGTGTTCCAGATTTGATCAAGATCTATTTCCAGGGTTTATTCATTCACTGCATAAATCTTCTAATCAACCATCTACAACAGAAGCTGCAAAATCTTCTTAGTGTTTTAATTGATCTGCCTTCTGTTCTAGATCTAATTCTAGGGTTTGTTATAGATCTAAGTTTTAGGTAACTAAACAAAATCTTCTAATTCTCTCTGATTGGTTATGATTTCATCCAATATGTGTTTATATGTAGAATGTTTTCAATGATTATTGTTATTTGATATACGTTTTCAGTGATTTATTTTGTTAGATTTATGTTTTTAAATGATATACAACCATTATTATGTTTTTGTAATGTGTTTTTAGTTGTATTTATGTTTCTGTAATCTGTTCTCATTATTCTACAATGGGAGCTGCAAAATCTTCTTAGTGTTTTCATTGATCTGCCTTCTGTTCTAGATTTGATTCTAGGGTATGTTCCAGATTTAAGTTTTAGGTAAGTAAACAAAATCTTCTAATTCACTCTAATTGATTATGATTTTATCCAATGTGTGTTTAGATGTAGAATGTTTTCAATTATTATTGTTGTTTGATATACGTTTTTAGTGATTTGTGTTGTTAGATTTACATTTTTAAATGATATACAACCATTATTATGTTTCTGCAATGTGTTTTTAGTTGTATTTATGTTTTTTTAATCTGTTCTCATTCATCTAATAGTCTCTTGTATTTTGATTTTATTTGTGTTTTTATCAAACAAAAATTCTATTTAACATGTTAAATTATTTATTTCAGCTTAAGCTTTAAACAGATTTAAAACATAATCTGCTACATAAAAGATTTAACATGTTAAAATGTTTTAGTAGAAGTGCAGAATGGGTTCAAGTACATATTACTTCTGGTTTTGATTAAAGAAAATTCAGTTTAACATGTTAAATAGATTTATTTTAGCAATCTTGTGAAACAACTTGATTTTCAAACAAATTTAAAACATAATATGCTACTTAAAAATTTAACATATTAAATTATTTTATTTCAGCTTAAGTGTCAAACAGATGTAAAACATTATATGCTACTTAAAAGGTTTAACATGTTAAATTATTTTAACAAAAGTGCATAATAGGTTCAAGTGCATTTTATTTCTGGTTTTGTCAAAAGAAAATTCAGTTTAACATGTTAAATAGATTTATTTTAGCAATCTTTTCAAACAGCTTGAGTTTCAAACAGATTTAAAAATAATATGTTGCTTAAAATGTTTAACATGTTAAATTGTTTTATTTCAGGTTGTTTCAAACGGATTTAAAACATAATATGCTGCTTAAAACAACTTAAGTTTCAAACAGATTTAAAACGCCAGGTAGTAGAAGTATATACCAAAACAATCTTTAATCTTGTACAAAACAAGATTCAAGAATCTGTTGGAGATGTTCTCATGATACAGTAAATTCTGAAGGAGGAGTCGAAACTACAGTGATGAAAGAGAAAAGGAACTTGATTCAACCTGTAGAAACTCTGCAACTGTACAATATAAAACCTAAACACGAATTCAAGGTATTATTTTCAAAATTATGGATAAAATTGAATATGTAATATAATCTTTTTTATTATGATTTTAGTTTAAACATTTTAATTATTTCATCAATATTTCAGGTTACACATAACAGAAAAGATGAATGTATTGTCTGCACATGTTAGATGCACTTTATATATAGTGAAACTGACGATGAAGCAGAAACTATGGCTAACAAAGCAATTTCTACAGTGGATTTTTGTTTAAGGACTATAATGAAGGATAAGGTATAACTTAAAGAATATGTAGAAAAAATAGAAAACATATAGAAGATAAGCAAGAGAATGGAGAAAAAACTACCTAAAGAAGCTCGGTATGAATCAATGCTTAGGGTATGTGTTCGAGAAAACAATGAAATCGAAATCCAAAAGGAATTAGAAATAAAGGATTTGAACTGGAAAAAGATTTAAGGGACTATGTGAGAAAGCAAAGAAAAGAAAAAACGACCATTCAGAAAGTGTGGAAAATGTGGGATACACACTGATAAACATGATAGAAGAACATCTGGTAAAACACTGTTGGAAGAGGAAGGATCAAAACAAACTGAGGAGGAAAATTAAGTAAGTACTAAATGGAGCATATGGACACCTATTGGATTTGGTATTTTAATTAAGTAGCTATTTGAATGAACTTTGTTTGGTTTAAAATTTTAATTTTTAATTACTTTCTGTAGGGTTTTGTGTTTTTTTTTTGTTCGGGTTATATACTAATACATTTGTTTGAGATAGATTTGATTAAGAAGTAACTTAAAAACAACCTATTTTGAGTTATTAACTAGGGCCTAGAATGAAGTGAAGCCAAATACAGTATATTGTATGAAAAAGTGAAAATAAATTGGCATAAGGTACCCAGTTTGTAGCTATAATCTACTTTGCAAGAGTATACAACTATGTAGCTGCTTCTTTGAATGTGATATACAGATGATTAGTTGCTACTGCTGCTTTTGATTATCTATTGTTTCTGTCTAAAAGCCAAAACATGCAGTCTTTGGTAGTAGCATTATTAAGTCAAAAGAGTTGTAGCATTACGAAAATATAAAAAAATCCGTCTAAGATTTTTCGTACAAGTCTAATATTCATATTTCCACGATCTTGATCGAAATACAAATAACTTTGTCTAAGGTTTTGCATAACAAGAAGCGCATGGGGCCCATACATTGTATAACCTCTTTAAAACAAGCACACTTGCACGCTCTTTATTGACCTGCACAAAGTCGTAACACAATCTCAGACAACGATTCTGAATGATCAAATCAGGCACCCTTTCACATATATGATTTGCTACATCACAAAAGCAATAATTGGATGTCGAGCAAGTAGTTGCAATAGCATTGGCTTGTCCCATAAACCCAGGATCCAAAGCAAGATGCGCAAAACCCATACATGGTATAACCTGTTTAAAACAAGCACACTTGTACGCTCTTTATCGATCTGCACACTATAATAAAGCAATACCACATAAAGAATCTAAACACATAAATCGTGTTATGATCCAAACAACTAACAGTATATATAAACTTGTAGATGAATAAAAACTCGAACATTTTACTTTCTGCTGTTTTTCACAATCTTACAATCCAAAAATAAATTGAAGTTGATATTGTTAGGAATGTTTCATCTAGATTACAATAAAACACATTGAAAATCTGATAAACTCTTTAATAGCATGGCTACTTAACATGTTAAACAATTTTAATTTTAAATTTTAAATTTTAAATTTGTTAAATGTTATGTTTTACAACCAAGTAGGAAACTTAAACAGAAAATAAAATAATTTAACATATTAAATTCATTTTTCTTAAACCCACGAAATGATATGAGTAAAGAATATAAAAAAAATCAATACAAATATCAAAACCTTATGGATAAGGTGGGGGGTGTTGGAATTGCTGCAACACAAAGGCAATAATCAGATTTCATGCAAGCAGTTGCAATGCAGTAGGTTGGTCCCATAAACCCAAGATCCATAGCAAGAAACGCAACGCCCAAACATAGTATAAACTCTTTAAAGCAAGCACACTTACAAGCTCTTTATCAATCTGCACAAAATCGTAAAGCAATCTTAGACAAAGATTCTGATTATATAAAGTGAGTTGAAATCCAAACAACTAACAACATATATAAACTTGCGGATGAGTAACAACTATAACATTTTATTATCTGCATTTTTTTTCAAAATCATACAATCCAAAAATAATTTGAAAACAATACTTTTAGGAATGTTTCAGCCAAATTACTATAAATCACATTATAGCTATGAGAAACTCTTTAATAGCAAGGCTATTTAACATGTTAAATAATTTTATTTTAACATGTTAAATCTTTTAAATGTTAAGTTTTACAACAAGGCAGAAAAAACTCAAACAAAAATAAAATTATTTTACATGTTAAGTTAATTTTCTTGAAGCCACAAAATAATATGGACATGGGTGGAAAGCTACCAAAACGCAAGTCGTTTCTCCCGTGACAAACCATGATCATTCTTTCTTGGAGACAATGCATTACAGGGAACAAAACCTAGCAACATTATAGGCTTAATACAAGCTTCTATACCACTAGCAATTATCAAATCATGTACCCCTTCACAGATATGATTTGCTACAGCACAAAAGCAATAATTGGATGCCGAGCAAGCAGTTGTAATAGAGTAGAATGGTCCCATAAACCCAAAATCCATAACAAAAGCGCACAACCCATACTTGGTATAACCTATTTAAAACAACCACACTTGCACGCTCTTTATCGATATCCACACTATTGTAAAGCAATCCGAGACAAACATTCTGAATATATAAATGTTGTTATAATCCAAAAAGGTAACAATATATATAAACTTGCAGATGAATAATAACTCAAACATTTTACTTTCTACGTTTTTTCACAATCTTTACAATCAAAAAATGGTTTAGGACAAATTACAATAAAACACATTGAAAATTTGATAAACTCTTTAATAGCAAGGCTATTTAACATGTTAAACAATTTTAATTTAACATGTTAATTCTTTTAAATGTTAAGCTTTACAACAAAGTAGCAAACTCAAATAGAAATAAAATAACTTAACATGTTAAATTTACAAATATCAGATCCTTATGTATTGGGGGGGGGGGATGGAAATGTTGGACTTGCCGCAGCATAAAGGCAATAATCGGATTTCACGCAAGTAATTGCAATGCAGTATACTGGTCCCATAAACTTAAGTTCTAAAGCAAGAAACGCAGGGCCCAAACGTGGTATATCCTCTTTAAAACAAGCACACATGCACGCTCTTTATCGATCTGCACAAAATCCTAAAGTAATCTCAGACAAAGAGTCTGAATAGATAAATTGAGTTGAAATCCAAACAACTAACAATATATATAAACTTGTGGATGAATAACAACTCGAACATTTTATTATCTCCATATTTTCAAAATTCTACAATCCAAAAATAATTTGAAAATGATATTGTTATGAATGTTTCAGCCAAGTTACTATAATTCACATTAAAAATCTGATATTTATAGCAGGACTGTTTAACATGTTAAACAATTTTCATTTAACATGTTTAATCTTTTAAATGTTAAGTTTTAGCACAAGGTAGGAAAAACTCCAACTGAATTAAAATAATTTAACATGTTAAATTCATTTTCTTGAAGCCACAAAATAATATGAACATGGGTGAAAAGTTACCAAAACTTTAGCTGCTTCTCCCATGACAAAGCCATGATCATCGAATTAGGTACCCCCTCATAGATATGATTTGTTGCAGCAAAAAAACAATAGTCGGATGCCGAACAAGTAGTTGCAATAGAGTAGGCTGGTGCCATAAACCCAAGATCCATAGCAGGAAGCGCATAACCCAAAAATGGAATAACCTGTCCAAAAAAAACACACTTTATTGATCTGCACACTATCAAAAAGCAATCCTAGACAAAGATTCTCAATACATAAATCAAGTTATAATCCAAACACCAAACATTATATATACACTTGCAAATGAATAACAACTCAACCATTTTATTTTCTGTGTTTCTTCACAATCTTACAATCCAAAATTATTTGAAATTGATGTTGCTAGGAATGTTTCGGCTTTAATAGCAAGGTTATTTAACATGTTTAACAATTTTAATTTCAGATATTTAATCTTTTAAATGTTATGTTTTACAACAAAGTAGAAAACCCAATAGAAATAAAATACTATAACATGTTAAATTCATTTTTCTTAAACCACAAAATGATATGAATAAAAATATAAAAAAATTAATACAAAAATCAGATCCTTATGGATCAGGGGGCGGGGATGTTGGATTTGCTGCAGCACAAAGGCAATAATCGGATTTCACGCAAGCAATTTCATGTAGTAGGTTGGTAAAAAAAATCCAAGATCCATAGCAAGAAACACAACGCCCAAACATGGTATAACCTTTTTAAAGCAAGCACACTTACACGCTCTTAATCGATTTGCACAAATTCATAAAGCAATCTCAACCAAAGATTCTGAATACATAAATCAGGTTGACATCCAAATGCCAGCCCCTTCTCCCATGACAAAGCCATGATCATTGTTTCTTCAAGACTATGCATTAAAGGGAACAAAAGCTCGCAACATTACCGGCTTAATAGAATCTTCTACACCACCAGGTCTCATCAAATCAACCACCCCTTCACAGATGGAAAACTGTCAAGAAATCATGTTCAACCCCAAACATCAACCAATTTCAATTTAACATCTTAAATCTTTTTAATGTGATGTTTTATAAATCCATATGAAACTGGAATTGAAATAAAAAAATTAACATGTTAAATTGATTAATTCCTAGAACTATCAACGAACTGTTTAAAGAAAACCTAGATCAGAGTATTTCGCCTAAAAACAAACTTCAGTTTACCTAAAATCCAAGAATTATGATCAAATTCAACATAAATTGAAGAAACTGAATAATAATCAAAGATAATGATCAAAGTAAACACTAAAAAAATAATGAAATTGATCAATGTTACCTCACAGATGGTTTTCGTGGTGATTGAGCAAATTAAACACGAATGACACCAAAATTTTCACCATAGCCCAATTGGGTAACACCAGGATAGGTCAGAGACATAATTGATTGCACCGGATACTAGGTCTGCAATAGTTCTCTCCGGCAACCAGGTCTTTAGTAGCTGTCTCATGGGTGGAAAGTTATAAAAAATGTCAGCCCCTTCTCCCCTAACAAAGCCATGATCATTGTTTCTTCAAGACAATGCATTATAGGGAACAAAAGCTCGCAAAATTATTGGCTTATAGCAAGCTTCTGCACCACCAGGAATAATCAAATCAGCTATCCTTTGACAGATATGATCTGCTGCAGTACAAAATGTCACGCAAGCAATTGCAATGGAGTAGGCTGGTCCGATAAAGCCAAGGTCCATATTTTTAGCAGCAACACGAACAGGGCAACCATCTAACAAATTTCTTCCTGTAAAAACATCAACAACCGAAAGAAAATGCAGCAGCACGCAAGTCAACAGATATTATAACACACACAACTTTATAGCAGACAAAGTTTTAGATCTAGGCGTTGATGGAACATATGAGTAAGATTGGAACACATAGCTATTTGATTTAGTCTATGACAGAGGAGACATAAAATATTGCAAATTTCTAGCAGTAACACGAACATGCCAACCATCTAGTAAAATAATTTAACCTGTTAATAAAATACTTCAACATGTTAAACATTATTTGATTTAGTTTATGACCGAGGAGAGACCCTATTTCTAACAGCAACACCAACAAGCCAACCATCTAATAAAATAATAATTTAACATGTTATACATTATTTGATTTAGTCTATGACAGAGGATTGTCCATATTTCTAGCAACAACACAAACAGGCCAACCATCTAATAAATTTATTCCTGTAAAAAACATTAACAACCAAAAGAAAATGCATCAACATGCAAGTTAACAGATAATTATAAAACACACACAACATTTTAGCAGACAAACTTTTAGATCTAGGCATTAATGGAACAGATGAGTATAAACAACCGGTTCACATTTTTATTACTCTCTCCGTTCCAAAACTACATAGACACGTCAGATTCACAAACCTTAATAATAACCTAACCAACAGCTGCAAAACTTACTACTTGCAACCAACCGTTACTAGTTCGATTATTATTAAAACACAAATGGAGATGAATAAGATATGTATAAACAGGTGTAAGATCACAACACACAAACATTACTTTATGTAATAAAATCACTTAACATGTTAAACCTTATTTGATTTAGGAAGATGAACATGCCAACCATCTAATAAAGTTCTTCCTATAAAAAAACATCAACAACCAAAAGAAAATACAGCAACACGCAGGTCAACGGACCATTATAATACACACACAACTTTTTAGCAGACAAACTTTTAGATCTATGCGTTGATGGAAGAGATGAGTAAGATTAGAACACATAACTAAACAACAGATTCATAAAAACATTCAAATTACCAGATATACAAGATTTGAAGGTTATTTTGACTGGTAATGTATCACCTTGAGAAGTTGCAGAATCAAAACCCTAATTTGCTGAACAGGAACACGATTAAAAGTGTTTGTACATTTAAAGCAAACTCTGAAACCCTAATTTGCTCACATGAGCATGAATAAAAGTTGCAGAACCACCATGGATGAACTCAATTGAGCAGAAGAGATATAGAGAAGAGAGAGAGAGAGAGTAGAGAGAAGGGGAGAGCGGAGAGGGAGAGCATAGATAGAGAGAGAGTTATGTGAATGGTTATTCAGTTATGTCATCTTTTTTTTATAATACCGATTATACCCCTGGCTGAAAATTAAGCTTATGGTTGCTTAGTTTGATCTCAACCATTGATTTACATAATCCAAGAGTTTCTAGAGGGGTTCCCCAATTCCCCACTTTTTTAAGGTTCCCCATTGAACCTCTCACTTTTATTAATTCATCACCAATATATATATGGAGAGGTTAACGTACAAAGCTTCTTAACGTAAGAAGCAATCTCAGCCATTAGATTAACAAGATGTCTGGATGCAGATTAAAAACCCTAATCATACTTGGGTTAAACTAACCATGGGTAAAATAGGAAAAACCGTCTATTTTTTTTCAAATCGTAACAACAGAACTAATTTGAACCCTGATTTTACATCGTTTCAAATCGATTCACGTTCAGAATGATTACACAATTCAAAAACAAAAAAAAAAAAAAATAGATTACAATGAATGAAAACCTAAGATCAGTATTTGAATCTAAATATAATAAAAAATAGAGGATTAAAATAATCATATGAACAATTATGAATAAACGCTTGTAATAGTTGTCGAATACTTTCGATTTTGTTTCAATAAGTATGATTAAACATAAAAATTAGGTTAAAAAAAGTTGTAGAGGAAGAAGATGAACTTGGTGAAAACAGAGGCTTTTAAAATCTCAGACGCACACATCAAATTTTCTGACGCACTCATCAAAATTTTCAAATGCACTCATCAAAATTTCAGACGCACTCATCAAAGTTACAGATGCACTCATTGAGATTTAGAGGCACTCATTGAAATTTAGAAGCTCTCATTAAAAAGTTTGGAAGCACTCATTGAAAATTTAGAAGCACTCATTAAAAAGTTTGGAAGCACTCACTGAAAATTTAGAAGCACTCATTAAAAAGTTTGGAAGCACTCACTAAACATTTAGAAGCACTCATTAAAAAGTTTGGAAACACTCATAGAAAATTTAGAAGCACTCATTAAAAAGTTTGGAAGCACTCACTGAACATTTAGAAGCGCTCATTAAAAAAGTTTGGAAGCACTCATTGAAAATTTAGAAGCACTCATTAAAAAGTTTGGAAGCACTCACTAACATTTAGAAGCACTCATTAAAAAAGTTTGGACGCACTCATTAAAAATTTTAGACGCACTCATCAAAACCCAACAATTTCAACCGCACATTTAAGATTCTCTTGTCTTGTCTTCATTTCTACCTAACGATTTTGACATATTTCATCACCATTAAAAGAAAATGTGATGCTCTGTTTTAATGATTTGAAGAATGAACACACTGTCACTTGGGCTGTAGACACAATTCTTATGTCCAATCACCAATGGATCAATCATGGGTTAAAAACTATTTTAAAGCCCAAACACTCCCATAATAAAACCTCGACTTCTGTTCAGTGCTCATCTTCTCCACTCCAAAAAAAATCAATGGATACACAATCAGAAACCAGTGACGAAACAACAATCAGAAATCAGTGACCTTCTAGTTTGTTTTTCAAGAATAACAAACTAGAAGGTCCTTCCATGGACGGTTTCAGATCTTCTTAACAGTTATAGCTTGTATTGGGATGCGTCGACGTGTTGGAGTGTTAGTGAATGATGATGATGATGGTGGTGGTGGTGGTGGTGGTCAGATCTCGATTGGTTTGCTTCAAAGGAGGATGAGTTTGTGAAAGTAGGTAGGTGCAGTGGTGATGGGAAGTTTGCAGTGATAATTGTGAAAGTGGGATGGTGTGTGATAGTTTAATCATGGTTAGGTTAAATTGACATGTGGCAAGTTCTAGTGGCATCTTACACTTCTTATGTTAAGAAACTTTGTACCCAATACTTTCTCATATAAATATGGGAAGGGATATATAGAAAACCCTTATTAGAGTGAAAACCTTGGAAACTCAATCTAGACTATCCTAGATCAAGGGTTAGGATGAATTGTGAAGACTTTTTTATTAGGAGAATATTATTATATTAGGAAAAGTAGATGGAAGGGTAGTTTGGTAATAGAAAGTATGTTCTCTTTCCTCTTTCTTGTCAAACATCGCCATCATCTTTTAATTTCCCCTCTCTCATCTCTCCTCTCTCATCTCCATCTATCTTCATCTCTTTCCTTCTTCTTGATCTATTTGAAGAACACGATCTCTCTCATCCCTCTTCCCTCCTCCTTCTTCATCTTCTTGGTGTTCTTCAACTTGTTGTTGAATGGTAGCAATAATGGTGGTTCCATCTCCTCTATCATGACCGGTAACAATCACATCTCTCATCTCTCTCTCTCTCTCTCTCTCACTCCTCCCTCCTCCTTCTTCATCTTCTTGTTGTTCTTCATCTTCTTGGTGAATGGTAGCAGTGGTGGTGGTGAATGGTGGTTCCAGTAACAATATTTATAATGGATTATGGTGATGGTGTAAGGTGGTTCCAGGAGCAGCCACATCTTCAAGAATTAAAAAAACAAACAAGCATACACCTCCAACAAGAATCCTTCTCTTCTCTTCCCGCGAGGTGTGTGTATGTGTTAATAGTGTTGTTAATATATAAAAACTTGTTAATAGTGTCTCAATAAGGATCGTTTGGGTTTATTTACTTTATGTGGGTTTTTTGTCTGAATAAAGATCCTTTGGGTTAATTTATTTTGTGTGGGTTTGTTTGATGAATAAGAAATGGATTGTGTATTGTAGTTGTTTAATATGCTTTATGTGTGTAACCAATATTAACACGTGTTAATAGTGCTGTTTGTTGAATATAAATTTGCAACGGAAAACACCATACTCAAATCCTCAAACAAGGACAGAAGTACACGCGCTATGGTTTTTATGTTTTTGGATATAAGGGTGCAACTGACGTGCTTGTCGTGGTACACGTAAAATTTCCCAATTACAACTATTGAATAGTGGCAAGAAGGTATCGAACACAGGGAGTTTGTGAAAAATGTGTAATTTCTAGCTTTGTTAATTAACTAAAATTAAACTACTCAACAAAAAGTAAATGATTATGATTTTTGATTGTTTTGGTTTCAACTAAAATAACGACTAATTATCGATTCAAACTTAAAAGCGTTTCTTCAAATTATGAGATAATGACCATTCAAGGATCCGGTTCCTCTAAACACATGTGTGAATTTCAACTAGAAAGAGTTATATAGACATAACTCATGTATAACCAATTGTTGTGATAAAAGGGAACAAAGTACTCGGATTGAATTAACGCGAGGTTGTTTCCCGATGACCAATTAATCAATAACCAACCCCCAATCCTTCCCGTGATATCTCGATTGTTAGCAACACCAAGAACGTACGATAAGACTAAGAATTAATAAATTAATCAACACACTACAAGCAATTGTTCATACACCATAATAATCAAGCAAAGTACCAAATTATTATTCTAGAAATGTAAGAAAAACACACACAAGAGTTTTAGAAAAACCTTCACCACGAATGGTCACCAAATGTTTAGCCTAACATAGCTTGGTGAATCATCATAATCTTCAAATAATTGTTCATAAGAATTACAAACATAAACCCAATGATTAGAAATGTTCTCCAATGATTACTTTCAGCCAAAATCGCCCAAAAGTTGCTTAGAAATGTTCACAAGTCAGAAGATGCCCAAAAGAAACCATAACTTCGTCTTAAATGGTGGGAGTTACAAGTTGGTGCAGAGGCCACCGTACCTTACGGTGGCTACCGTAAGGTACGGTGGAAGTTGAAACTATTACGCTGAGTAGGGACTGTACAACGGTAGAAAAATCTGTGTCCTGAAGCCACCGTACCTTACGGTGGCTGCCGTAAGGTACGGTGGAGCCCTTAAAAATCTTCACTTTTCTTTCTTACATTCCATCTCGTTCCGATCCGTTCCGATCCGATCCAAAGCTCGTAATTCTTCGTTTTTAGCTCCTTTTCACACCTGCAACCAAAGTACTCGTAGTCACCCAATTCCAAGCAATATCATGATTAAATATGGTTAATATAAGCGTTTTAACATTATAAAGGGTTGTTCCTTGAACCACCCGTCACATCCTCACACTTAACCATTGCTTGTCCCAAGCAATCCACCAAAAATCTATCTCCCACAAAAACGGTCATTTTAAAATCAAGCATCAACATGTAATCCTTGTATTAACCCATCCTCAACACCCAAATCAACACACCCCTCACAATGTCTCTCCTCTCGGTTACAAGTAAGCTCTAGCATCGATGAGCTAGATACACAAAAGGCAAACGGGCGGTTGCACAACCATAGGCTTGCACCTAAATCAATCTTCCTCTTATGAATGTTAAACATGAATGCAAATCAAAGGGACTTTCAAGGTTGTAACTTGGCTAAGTGTAAAGGTAGGGAATGGAATATATATGAGTAGCGCAAACTTTACCCGGTCTTTTATTACACAATGACACACACGCACATGGCTAACACACGCAAACATGCATACATACAAACACGAACATAATAAATATCACACATAAACTTCCTCCTTTTTTTTCTTTTCTTTTCTTCTTCTCTTTTTTTTTTTTTTTTTCATATATATATTTTTTCTCTCTTTTCCTTTTTTTTTCGAACAAGTAAACTATATAAACAAAGGAAACGCACACAACTAAACTTCAAACTTATACTAGAATAACACACTAACACTCTATTTAAAACACACAAGACCAGGTCAAGTTGGGTATTAATTTGGGGAGCTAATTTAAAGGTTAACAATTGATAGGCTTTTAGGCACAAAAAATGGGCAACTAAATGTCCAAACCCCCGCCCCTCTCGCTACCATGCTCATGTATGTAACGTATGAGGTCAAACCCCCCAAACCCACACTCACACTCAACTAGACGAGGCTACCTAATGCCCTTATCCTTTCCACACTCATGTCCAACTAAAGACTCAAATTGCATTCAAGCACAAGTTCTAGTGCACCCCCCACCCGTTGCCACTCTCTCAAAGAAAGGTATTATTTATGTACAAGTGTGGCTTAAACTCTCACCAAGAATAAAAGTGGGTGTTAAAGGTTGCCGGTGTGTCTATTGGGGTTAATTCAAGGTGTTCCAATTGTCACAATGTTTACGCTTGATTACAAAAAAATTTTAGAAACCTCAAAAATTTCCCCCATCCCCACACTTGGGATACATTGTCCCCAATGTACGGTTTTGGAAGGAAAAGCTCCAAAACTCAAACCACAAACTTCTTTTTGGTATTTTCATTTTATATTTTTTTAGTTTTTGAATTTTTAAACAACACACCTCTTACTACCACAACCCGAACCAGTCATCATCAATCATAACACCACCCAACCACCCAATCCCAAAAACATAAGAAAAAGAAAATAAACATACAACTTTGTACAAGAGAGCACGACCTGGTCAATAATAGCGGGGTTAAGGTGGCCCGAACACGGAGGTGAACAAGTCATTCCACTCGCGAAAACCGAACACTCCGTCACCGCTTCCTCCTTGATCCGAGGCTTGTTGTTGCTGTTGCGGGCCGACCCATTGAGAATGATGAAGTGGTGGGGTCGGATATGAGATGCTTCCATCAAATGGCGGTAGAGACCCGTAATCCACCGGTTGTGGATTTGCCACTAAGGGTCTTCCCGCATGCTAGTCATCGTTCATTCGTCTATTTTGATCATCAATATATCTATGATTGATCTCCACTTATTGAGAATAAGCATTTCCCCTGTTCCACATCTCCTGACGATCAAAGCCCTGCTTCATCGTTCTCTCCATGCTGGCACTCATCATCGTCTGATGATCAAATAGAGCGTGTTCCGACCCCGACCATGTGTCGAATACTGAAGCTGGGGGGCGTTGGTTTTCAATCACTTGTTGCATACTCCCCCCAAAAGCCCAACCATCAGCATAAGCCCTCTCTGTAAAGTCATAGAAACCTCCACCATGTGTCCCACTAGAACTCCCCTGCCTATATCCATGTGTCCTCCAGTTGGATTCTCTTCATAGTCCTCATCGTCACTCGGTGGCTGTTCACCCCCACTCTCAACTTCATCTACCTCACCGGGCAAGAGTGCCCTCACATCTCTCTTTAGCACTCTCCATCTCTGACCCCCGCTTTTAAGCTTATGGTACCTCTCAAACTGAGAATAAACCCAACCGGTCCCCATTGTTGATAGCTCAAAAGGCTTGAATTTCTTTCTTTTTCTTCCCACATCTTCTTCAGTTATAGCACCCTGCTGCTTCAACAAACCTGTGATCATTCTACAGTATGGGATAATTGATCTATCCACCGAATTTCTACACATCCAAACATGATTCAGAATCAAATGCCGAATGGCAAATTTCGGGCCACCATGCATCAAGGCGTATAAGATAGGAATCTCGGGGAACCACACTTGCTCCTTATCAGTCCGTCTCGGTAACACATTCACAATAATAAACGTCAACAGAAGTTTCGGCTCAATCCTCAAATTCTTTCGGTACAGTGTCCCATTATAAGTACCCGGCAGAAATAACGCATCCAACATCTCCATCCACCGTGGATGCTTTTCCGGGCTAATTAACAAATCATTAATGCTCGGGTTTTTATACTCCTTTGCCGGTAGACTATCATACTTGGCCAACCGGCGCAATGTCTCATAGGACATTTCCACTTCCACCCCATTCACTTCACCAATTAATTTCATCTTGGATGGAGAATCATACCTAGGACATCTCAATGTCGCCATCCATTCCTCAATTTCATCTAAAAATAAATACTTATCTTCCTGGTCATAACAATGGAGTGCCGCTTCCCAACCTAAAGCCTTGAATTTATCAAACACTCCGAACGGTCCAAAATCTCTTTCGCACACCTCTCTTTCACAAATGAATGCCCCAGCCCGATCTGACAACCCCTCAATTTGGTCATGGAACAATGTCGGTTGCCATTCCCTTGGTTTTTCATTCAGAGGACCTGTCTTCCATTCCGGCTTATTAGCCGGGTCTAACCTTGGCGCCTCAGGTGCTTGTTCCATTTCCCCATCGGACTCGTTATTCTGTGCAACATACTTTCTTCGTTTATATTGCTGCGCGGGTTGCTTCCCTCCAGCCTTGGCGGCGGATGAACTTGATCCTGCTGCTTCACCAGTTCGTGCATACTCCTACAATGTACAAACAAACAAACACAAAAACAAAACAAATCAGACCAATGTGACAAAGACATCCCCACACTTGCTTGCTATCATGGTAGTAGGTGTTTGTGAACAAAAATACCGCCTTTGGTTTGACAAAAATTGGGCATGATACCTCTACAATCTTAACATTACCAAAAGTTCACAATTTCCAACTCAATATTTCATCTACTACCACATTATTACCAAAACAACAATATATACATACTAATATTAACTAACAAGCAAGTGGGTATGAACTAGTAAGAACAAAACCTCTATTCTTCATAATGTAGCATCAAAATTAGTAGAATAGGACACATACCTTTATGTAGAAGATGCTACAACACAATAAAACAAGAAAACTTGAAAAACCCCAAAAATTGCGAAATCTAGGGTTTTCTATTCGACCACCAACGAGTGTTGTTCTTGCAATTTCCTTCCCAAAATCAGAAACTAGATGAAATTTAAGTCAAGATAGACCCAAGAATCACTAGATTTGGTGAAGGATTGAAGGATTTATGAAGATTTTAAGGTTAAAGGCTATGGGTGTTCTTGTGTTATTGTGGAAAAGAAGAAGAAGTGAAAAGGATTTAGATGGGAGAGATAAATGGGCAGGAGTTTCTCACGTGAATTTAGAAAAAAAAAATTTATTTATACGTAACGGAGCTCCCAGACCCCACCGTATCATACGGTGAGGACCGTATGATACGGTAAACCAAAAACCAATAATTCCACCGTATGGCAGACACCAACCACCGTTGGTTTTGTTTTTTCACCAGATCCACCGTAGGGTACGGTACCCACCGTCCCTTACGGTAGCCCCTGGAACTTTTTTTTATGTTAAAAAACTGTAATTGTAAAACACTAAAATTACCCTACCCCCTCGAAAACTCCGTGTTGTCCTCAACACAATGCTAGAACCGTTTCGCGACCCGAACGTCCCCACACTTGTTTCAAACACGGGTTTCGATAAAAAATGAAATTGGGCAATAAAACAAAATAAAAATAAAATAAAATCTAACTATTTACACTACCAAACCTGGGCCTCTCATGATTGTACTTCCTCCACCGGGCGTAAGATATAGCCCGCTTTGTCAACTTCTAAGTGGTTGATGTCCTTACCTTCGAAATATGGCTTCAATCGATGTCCGTTCACCGTTTGTTGCTTGTTGGTGTTTTCATCCAATATTTCAACATCACCAAACTTACCAACCCGGCAAACTATGTACGGACCCATCCATTTACTCTTCAACTTGCCCGAGAACATCTTCAATCTCGAATTGTACAACCAAACCTTTTGGCCCACTTCAAAGGTTTTCTTTCTCAATTTAGCATCATGAACCTTCTTTAGTTTGTCTTTATAAGCCGATGCACATTCATAAGCCTCATCTCTAATCTCCTCCATCTCACTTAGTTGCAACTTCTTTGTTCTACCCGCCTCATCGTAATCCGCATTTACCGTCGTGATTGCCCAATGTGCTCGATGCGCTAACTCCATTGGCAAATGACATCCCTTTCCATACACCATTCGATACGGTGTTGTGCCAATTGGAGTTTTGTAGGCCGTTCGATACGCCCACAAAGCATCGTCTAACTTTCCCGACCAATCCTTCCTATCAACTCGCACCGTCTTCATTAAAATTTCTTTTATTTGACGGTTGGACACTTCAACTTGTCCACTTGTTTGAGGATGGTACGGTGT
This sequence comes from Ambrosia trifida, assembly GCA_028751855.1. Classification (NCBI taxonomy): domain Eukaryota; kingdom Viridiplantae; phylum Streptophyta; class Magnoliopsida; order Asterales; family Asteraceae; genus Ambrosia; species Ambrosia trifida. The sequence continues at coordinate 161,250,862 of CM054122.1, forward strand.
GTCAACCCGGTGATTCACACTATATCTCTTCAATAGCTTCCCAAAATTAAAATTTTTGAAGTGTGACCCACCATCACTTATGATTACTCTTGGAATTCCAAACCGGGCGAAAATGTTAGATTGAACAAATTTACAAACAACCGAATGGTCATTTGTCCTTGTAGCAATTGCTTCAATCGACTTTGAGACATAGTCCACCGCCACTAAAATATACAAAAACCAATTTGAATTAGGAAACGGACCCATAAAGTCGATGCCCCAAACATCAAATATCTGCACAACCAAGATCGGTTGCATTGGCATCTCATCCCTTTTGGATATGCTCCCCAACCTTTGACAATTTAAACAATTCCGAGCAAATTCACAAGCATCCTTAAAAATTGTAGGCCAATAAAACCCACATGAAAGCACCCGGTAGCCGGTTTTATGTCCACTAAAGTGCCCACCACAAGCGGAAGAATGAGTATGTGTCAAGATTTCTTTAACTTCTGACTCGGGAATACATCTTCGGATCACTTGATCGGGCCCAATCTTGAAAAGATCCGGTTCATCCCAAATATATTGCTTCACTTGGACCATGAATTGTTGTCGTCGTTTCTTGGTCCAATGATCCGGAATAGCACCCGTGGCCAAATAATTAACATAGTGGGCATACCACGGTGCGGCTTGAGTAGACACGGCTAAAAGTTGCTCATCCGGAAATCTTTCATTTATTTCAGTCAAATCATCACTCCCTTCTACCGGAATTCGAGAAAAGTGATCCGCTACAACATTTTCACTCCCTTTTTTTTTTATCCCGAATCTCCAAATCAAACTCTTGGAGTAACAAAACCCATCGAATCAATCGTGGCTTGGCATCTTTCTTCTCCATCAAATATCAAACCGCACTATGGTCCGAATATACCACCACCTTGCTCCCCCAAATATACGAACGAAACTTGTCCAAAGCATACACCACTGCTAATAATTCTTTTTCGGTTGTGGTGTAATTCAGTTGCGCTTTGGACAAAGTTTTGCTCGCATAGTAGATTACCACCGGCTTCTTGTCAACTCGTTGGCCCAAAACAGCTCCAATTGTAGTGTGTGACATCCGTCACTTTTATCACTATTATATATATATATATATATATACATTTTTTCTATTTCGCACCTCCTATCTTGTACGTCACATTTTATCCTCATAATAATAATAATAATAATAATAAACAAACAAAACTAAATCTCCAAACAAATACAAGACCAATTCTTCTTCCTTGTGTGTTTACTGAAGCCCAGATTCGGAGCCCAACAGCCGGCCCAGCAGCCCCCTTAGTCTGGCCCATCACCCTCGCCCTTCTCCTCTACCCGGATTCCCACCTGGATCCGACCCGAGGCTCTGGTCAAACCCGGTCCATCTTCATTGATTAATGGCCCCATTTTTGGTAACCAATTCATCCCCAGTTGACCGGCAAACACACTCCTACAATCATGTCCCGTAATTTGCGCATAAATTCACTATAATTCGCATACCATATGCGTTTGTTGACCAAGCATTGAAACCTTTCCTTTCGACAAACACACTATAAATTGAACCCTCTTCCAGAGTCCCTAGATGCCGAAAACAATCTCCCCACTCTCAATTTCTATAAACGAATTCGTTATAATCAAGAACAAACTCGCGTTTGACTTTTCAGTTTGACCCGTCTAAACACGAGCCTCTAGATCGGTGAGTCCTTTTTGCTTGGTGGGTTTTGTTATTCATGTTTAATCGATCAATAGCCCTAACATTAATGTGGCTATTGATCGCTAATTGAGTGGATTAAGAAAGCTAGGGCTCGCAACCTTTGAATTGGGGAAGAACACTTCTGCAGACAACGTATATAATTATTACAAAACGAAAATATCAACCAACTGATCCACAGATCAGTTGGTTATGCTTGTTGTTCGAAAGGATTGAACCGGCCGTAGGGCTAGGGTTCGAATCCCGTTTTTTAAAACTTTATTTTCCTTATTAATTCAAAACAATCAATTAACCTTTATAATTAAATTAAATCCAGTTTAACTCGTTCTCAGGGTGTGGCTCAGTTGGTGGCCACGCTTGTGATAAAACTCGAACCGGCCAGAGGCCCAGGTTCGACTCCCATAACCAACAAACATTTTTTTCCTTTTATATATATATATTTAATATATTAAACTTTTAAAATAGTTTTAAAATACCAAAAGAGGGTTATAAATTCTACAAAAATTATTTTATGATGTTCTAATACAAAAGTTTATTATCCAATTTTTAGATTTTCAAAAATCCTTTATTTATTTTATAAAATAAATATTACAAGTTTATTCTATTATAATTATAAAATTCTGTAAAAATATCAAAGCGATTTTATAAAATTCCACAAAAATTATTCTAAGTTTATACAACATTAAACATTTCTGAAATGATTTTTTTTATTTCTGAAAAATCATTTATTTAATATTTTAATCAATTTTTGTTAGTTTAATTCATAAATAAATCATAATAAATTCATTTTACAATATTTTTGCACCAAAATTTTATATAAATTATTTATATCCATTTAGAACAGAAATACAATTTTTAATTTAAAAATTCTTTAATTTTAATATTTTTAAATATTAAAGTTATATTTTGACAAATTGAAATAAATAGATTCAATATTCTAATTATAAGAAAATAATTTTATAAAACTTATTTTCACACTTAAAACTTTATATTGTGACCATCTTTGATTTAAAATTTACAAAAAGACTTTTGTTTATTTATTTATCAAATTTCTCTTATTTATTAAACATTTATTTATTAATCAAACGAATACTTATCCCCAATCCGAGACCCTAGAATATACTTGTAAGACTTGATAGACTTAGACTTATTTGTTACCTTATACATAGGGTAATACTTGGCAACAAGGGATTACACTTATTCCACTCCACAAGACTTAACACCTTGCTAAGGTGAGTATTACTTATCCCCTTTTTCGCTTTTACAACTTTTGGGGTGATTCATGCACAAGTATACAAAACTTTCATATTCATTTACACATACATTTTTATTCATTTACAATTCATATACGTGTCTTTTTTTATCTTTGTGCTTATGTTTGAACATGAACGTAGCTTACATACAAAATCATACATCTAGACATAACTTATGTTATGGTGCTCCTTACATATAGACGTAACTTATGTTACGGTGCTCATTTAGACATAACTTATGTTATGGTGCTCTTTTAGACTTGACACGTGTTAGGGTGCTCATTATCAATTTCAACTTATCAACCTTACATTTGATCTTTGACTTGTTTGGTTACTTGCGTGTTTACATAATGCATTGGTGATGCTAGACACACGAATTGTACTACTTTTCAAACTTATACTATATGTACAAAGCTAAGTAGTACTCACGAACATCATATGTTGACAAAATTTATTTTCGTGCATGTTTCAGGATAAGCTGCTTGACGCTTCATATAGGACTTTGGACTTAGACTAAATAAATTAACTATCTCAATTTTGGTTGTGTATTCATTTTCACATGTTGTAAGACAATATTCAATAATCAAATATTTACATTTTAGTACCATGAGCTTTTGAACAATTGTCACTACGTGGCACCTCGATGATTCCGCCGTCGGTTGGGGTGTTACATAGTGTCACTTGCATCACACAATATTTCAAATGGCTTCGACCAATCCGGCGGTTGCAAAATAGGAGCCTTGACCAAATGTTCCTTCAACACATTGAAAGCTTGCAAACATTCATTAGTAAAATCAAAAGGAACATCTTTCAATAACAAATTACATAAAGGCTTGGTAATGACACTAAAACCTTTAATAAAACGTCTATAGAAGCCCGCATGTCCTAAGAATGATCTTACCCCCTTCACATTTTTCGGTGGTGGCAATGATGATATTACCCGAATTTTTGCCTTGTCCACCTCCATACCCCGCTCAGAAATTACATGGCCTAACACAATTCCCTCTTGCACCATGAAATGGCTTTTCTCCCAACTAAGCACTAAATTTTTCTCAACGCATCTTTTTAAAACTTTTTGCAATTCGTTGAGACAAGATTCAAAACTAGTGCCAAATATTGAGAAATCGTCCATAAACACTTCCAACGATTCTCCAACCATGTCCGAGAAAATACTCATCATACATCGTTGAAAAGTCGCCGGAGCGTTACACAATCCAAATGGTATCCGCCTAAAGGCAAAAGTACCATATGGACAGGTGAAGGTGGTCTTGTGTTGGTCATCCGGGTGTATTGCTATTTGGTTATACCCCGAATACCCATCTAGAAAGCAATAATACTTTTGACCCGAAAGTTTTTCAATAATTTGGTCAATAAATGGGAGTGGGAAGTGGTCCTTAGAAGTAGCGGCATTCAGTTTTTGGTAATCAATGCACACCCGCCACCCGGTAACGGGTCGGGTAGCAATTTGTTCACCATTGTCATCTTTAATTACTTGAATACCGGACTTCTTAGGGACCACTTGAGTAGGACTTACCCAAGCACTATCCGAAATGGGATAGATAATTCCCGCGTCTAACCACTTAATTACCTCTTTCTTTACCACTTCCCTAAGGTTTGGGTTCAACCTTCTTTGCGCTTCTCTCGTGGGTGTTGCATCCTCGGTTGTGATAATCTTGTGCATGACAATGGATGGACTAATTCCTTTAAGATCGGCAATCGTCCACCCAATAGCTTCTTTATTCTCCCTCAAGACTTCCATCAACGCTAGCTCTTGTGCCATCTCCAAATTAGAGGCAATAATGACCGGTAATGTGTCATTATCCCCTAAAAACACATACTTCAAGTGGCTTGGCAAATCTTTGAGTTCCAACTCTGGTGCCACTTCTAATGAGGGTTTGGTGCCCGAATCAATTTCCACCGGCAAACTATCAAAATGGTGGGACCATGGTGGTCGACCCTCCTTCAACGCCAACACATCTTGCTTTTCTTCTTCAATCTCCAAATCAAAAGCATGTACCTGTTCAGAAAAATTACAAGCACACAATTCCATTCCATCTTTCTCATACTCACATGGATTGCATCCCTCAATGATATCTGCCATAAAACATTCTTCAACACCGGAATCATTAGTATTGTTAGTAAAAACATTTAAACGCATTTTCTGGTTTCCAAATGTCATATCGACCGTGCCAAATCTGCAATCAATCACCGCATGTGCGGTGTTCAAAAATGGCTGACCCAATATAACATTTTGTTGTTGTTTTGAATCTGCGGATGAGTAATCCAATACCAAAAAATCAACTGGGTAATAAAATTCATCAATTTTAACAATAACATTTTAAACCATTCCTCGGGGTAACTTATGAGACAAATCGGCTAAAACAACCGTTGTCTCCACCCTAGCTAATGGACCAAAGTCATATTGATCATACAACCCACCCGGTAAAATACTCACCCCGGCTCCAAGATCTAGCATTGCCTTTGCCATTTGAAAATTACCAACTTGAATATTGATTAATGGCGTGCCTGGATCTTGGAGCTTAGGAGGAAGCTCCCCATTTAAAACTGCACTCACTTGACCGGTAACGTTTACCCGCTTAGGCATTTTTTTTTCTTTTGTTGCCTTTTTTGCGTACACAATTCTTTCAAAAATTTAGCATATGCGGATACTTGTTTTATTGCATCAAGTAAAGGAAGATTTATTTTTACTTGTTTAAACATGTCCCACATTTCTTCTTTTTGGGGACCTCTTGATGCAATAAAAATTTTCTTACCCGGGTCAAGTAGAGCCGATGGAAATGGAACTTGATTCGGCTCATTTTCAGTTTTTTCACTCTCACTAGCTTCCGGTTTTTTAACATTTATTTCTTTTGGTAAAACCGGTGGGGCTTCATCACATTCACTTTCATCACCCGTAACATCCTCAACTACCCCCTCGACAAAACCCGATGACAAATCAGCTTTAAATTCTTTACCGCTCCTTATAACACTCACTTGATTAACATTAACATTATTACCTCTTGACGAGCCATGTGACGGATTTACCTGAGTATCGCCAGGAAGCTTTCCTTTACCTTTCTTCAATTCCGCCACGTCAGTTGCTAATTGGCCCATTTGAGTTGTCAATGCTTGAATGCTTTTATCACGAACTTCATCCTTTTGTATCCGAGCTTCATCAAGTTGGTTTCGCTTTTGCATGTCTTGTTGCATAGCTCTAAGCATCTCCATGACTTCATTTCCAATTGATGAATCTTGACCCGAATTTCTTTGACCAGTTTGAGCTTGCCCTTGGTAGCCACTGTTGTATCCACCTCTATAATTTCCTTGATTGTATTGTTGGCGAGGCACATAATTACCTTGAGCAGCTTGAAAATTCGGGTTGGCTTGATTTGATGCATTTCCATACCGAAAGTTTGGATGATTTCGTAACCCGGGGTGATAAGTGTTAGAATTCATGTCATAATTTCTACCACCCCCTTGAATGGCATTCACTTCCTCCGTTTGTCCTTCATTTACCACCACTTGACAAACTTCCGCCGTGTGGCCTATTTATTGACAATTCTTACAAACATTGTACAATTGATTTGAATTTTGTACATTACCACTTTCTACCCCATGCACTTGAGGTCTTTGAATTACATGCCTTGCTCGTCTAGATGATTGAGCCTTTCTTTTGGAAGTCACCGCCATTTCCTCTAAAAATGCCCAATCATCTTGCTCATAATTTGTGCCAAAAGTACCATTTGTAATAGACATTAAATCACGAGCATCCTCCGAACTCAAACCTTCATGAAAAGCATTCAATAATTCCCAAAGTTGAATCCCATGGTGAGGACAATTTCTTAGCATCATATTGAACCTCTTGAACGCTTCATGAAACATCTCTCCCAATTGTTGTTGAAAGCTTCTCAACCCTCTCCTTGCATCATTTCTCTTTTGAGAACTATAGAATTCATCCAAAAATATTTGTTGCATATCGGCCCATGTAAAAATAGATGCGGATGGTAAAGTGTGAAACCATCTTTTTGCCTTGTCTTCCAATGAAAATTGGAAGAGAACCAACTTCACATCATCTGCAGAAAAACCTTGTCCCCCAATAGTGTTGCAAATAGAATCATATGTCTCCAAATGAAAATAAGGCTCTTCCGTTGCTAGCCCCTTGAATTTTGGTAGACTTTGGAGTGCGGTTGTTCTAACTTCAAAAGTTCTTCCATTTGCATTTTGCGGAATCACTATTGGTGATGGATTATTAGTGATAATAGGCTGAAAATGTGCTTCAATTCCCCATACAACATCACGGTGGAGTCTTCTAGGTGCTCCCAATGGCGCTCTTGGTTGACCCATTTGACCTTGCATTGCACCTTGTGGTGCAAATTGTTGTTGATGTTGATTTTGATGCATAGGTGGTTGTTGTTGGTGAATCGGCCTTTGATGGGCGTGTTTGTAGGCCGCATTTAGTTAAGTGGTGTGGGACGTTGCAAGTGCAATCCTTGCGGTCTAACATGTTGCACACCAACCGGTAATCTTCCCGGGTCTTGAAATGGTAAATGTGGTTGACTTACTTGACCCGTTTGAGCTTGAGATCCCACAAATGCACCTTCACCTCCATAATAACGCCCCTCTTCATTATACCCACTAAATTCTTCATCATCATACCCATCATCATACACATCTCTTTGAACTCTAGAATTTTGGCCACCTTGAAAAGATGAGTAGTAAAAACCCGATTGGTTAGGTGGTTGGTAAGTAGATGTGGTGTGGACAATTGTGGAACCTTGTCCTTGTGGTTGTGGGATAGTAGAAGATGATTGACCCGTAGTTGGGAAAAAATGGGAAAATGGTGGTATAGTGTTTGATGGATTAAAGGTAAGGTTTGGATCACTTTGAGTGAAACTCGGTTGGGTGGTATGGATTGGTGTTTCAGGACTGGTGGAAAGGTTAGGCATTGTGGTGTTGGGTGAAAGTTGTGAAGAAGTAGGCATGAAAGATGAGGTCGTTTGACCCGTTGTTGGTATGTGAGAGTCTTGCATTATGTTTCTTGGTGTAAATGGTGAAGTAGGTGAATCAATGGCTCAGTTTCTTCTTATCAAAACTCGGTTCTTTCTCAATGTCCTTTCAATCTCCAGATCAAACAAAAGTGGTGATGACTCATGAGAGCCTCTAGTATGCATACACTTGAAGTACCTGCACACTAAACACAACCAGTGTAAACCCGAAAATAACAAAACAAAACTAAAAGATTAACACACGTTGCGCACTACTTCCCGGCAACGGCGCCAAAATTTGACGTGCTTGTCGTGGTACACGTAAAATTTCCCAATTACAACTATTGAATAGTGGCAAGAAGGTATCGAACACAGGGAGTTTGTGGAAAATGTGTAATTTCTAGCTTTGTTAATTAACTAAAATTAAACTACTCAACAAAAAGTAAATGATTATGATTTTTGATTGTTTTGGTTTCAACTAAAATAACGACTAATTATCGATTCAAACTTAAAAGCGTTTCTTCAAATTATGAGATAATGACCATTCAAGGATCCGGTTCCTCTAAACACATGTGTGAATTTCAACTAGAAAGAGTTATATAGACATAACTCATGTCTAACCAATTGTTGTGATAAAAGGGAACAAAGTACTCGGATTGAATTAACGCGAGGTTGTTTCCCGATGATTAATCAATAACCAACCCCCAATCCTTCCCGTGATATCTCGATTGTTAGCAACACCAAGAACGTACGATAAGACTAAGAATTAATAAATTAATCAACACACTACAAGCAATTGTTCATACACCATAATAATCAAGCAAAGTACCAAATTATTATTCTAGAAATGTAAGAAAAACACACACAAGAGTTTTAGAAAAACCTTCACCACGAATGGTCACAAAATTTTTAGCCTAACATAGCTTGGTGAATCATCATAATCTTCAAATAATTGTTCATAAGAATTACAAACATAAACCCAATGATTAGAAATGTTCTCCAATGATTAGTTTCAGCCAAAATCGCCCAAAAGTTGCTTAGAAACGTTCACAAGTCAGAAGATGCCCAAAAGACACCATAACTTCGTCTTAAATGGTGGGAGTTACAAGTTGGTGCAGAGGCCACCGTACCTTACGGTGGCTACCGTAAGGTACGGTGGAAGTTGAAACTATTACGCTGAGTAGGGACTGTACAACGGTAGAAAAATCTGTGTCCTGAAGCCACCGTACCTTACGGTGGCTGCCGTAAGGTACGGTGGAGCCCTTAAAAATCTTCACTTTTCTTTCTTGCATTCCATCTCGTTCCGATCCGTTCCGGTCCGATCCAAAGCTCGTAATTCTTCGTTTTTAGCTCCTTTTCACACCTGCAACCAAAGTACTCGTAGTCACCCAATTCCAAGCAATATCATGATTAAATATGGTTAATATAAGCGTTTTAACATTATAAAGGGTTGTTTCTTGAACCACCCGTTAGCAACCTATTTATAATGGATTATGTTTGTAACCAATATTAACATGTCTTATGTTGTCAACTAGTAAACTTGTATTCTTTTGGTGGCATGTTGGCCACATGTGATGGTAGTTAGTAGTAAGTATGCAATGTTTAACTATTTTTCGTTTATTATTAACGTCCGTCTAAGTGTTTGTCGTGTATCATTACTTATGCGTTTGTTTCTGATCAAGTGTAGAAAGGTAACATGTGGTATTTGAGTAAAATGTGTTATCCGTAAAACATGGTTTAATTTTAAAACTTACCCTAAAAATTCAAAAGCTATAAACATATAAAAAGATACAAAGGGGATAAATAATCAACATGTGTTAACCCTATCCTACAGATCCGACTAGAAAGAGTACATAACTGTTTGTCAGTTCGGTCCGTAACCTAACACGTGTGTTACTGCAAAAGATTGTCTAAAATAGAAGGGATGAACCCATCTATTTATAGACTAATAATACGTACATTGGAAGTATAGAAATGATTATAATAATACTACATGAGGCTGTAGTATTTGCAACTTTTACATAAAGTAACTTATACTAATATAATACTAAAGTGATGAAGATCAAGGGCGGTGGGAAGCTTCCAAGGAAGTACTGACGAGTGACAAACTTCTGATGAGTAAACTTCAGGAGTTGTTCTTCAGATGTTTGTCTGGTTCATCTTCAGAACTTCTGATCTTTACTCTTCAGGACTTAGTGATCTTCTACATCAGCAGCTTTTATACTTAAACAAAACATTCAGAGGATGTAAGACTAAGGTTTATACTGGCTTGTCAATCCTCTTTGACCCTACAATCTCCCCCTGGATTGATGAAGCCAAAACGTTTGTCTATCTTTATTTATAAGATCTTCTTTTCCTGGAGTCAAGAGTTCTCCAAATTTCTTTGATCATTTGGAATTTGAGTTCTCTGACTTCTTATTCTGGAAGTAGTTCTTGGTCTGGTACAGTGTTCTGAATGGCTTGAAGATCTTCATCTGATAGTTTCTCCAATTCAATTTTGTAGTGTAGGACTTTTGATGTGAAATCTTTCCTTTCCAGAACCATGGAATTGGACTTGTGGGTGAAGTACCATTTGACAATTGGAGATTTAGAATTAAAGAAGTTATCATTGAATGGTACTATTTGCAGGTTTGAAGATAGGTCTGATGCTGGTAGTTTTTCTTTTCAGTTGTGATCAGATTGGATCTCTTTCTATGTTCAACAAGTGCAGTACCAGGTATATCACTAGAAATGGGAATGTGATGTTCAGTAATTACCTTGGTCTGCTTTTGATCTGTTATGGTCTGCTTCAGTTGATATGCAAACGTTATTGGATCCTTATCTTGTGTTATCAGAGGCTTTTCATCAATCATAAAGTCATCTTCAACAAAGGTGTTTCCTTCAATCAACACCATTTTGAAATCTGTTTTTATGTGTTCCTATGGTTTCTTCTTGGTAGCAGGCCTTGTCGGAGGTTTAGGTTGAAAACCAGAAGTTTTAACTACTGAAGTTTATGAAACTTCAGAAGTTTTGAATTTCTCTGGACTTGCTAGTCTTTCGGCCTTTAACTTCTTGTAACTGTCAAAAAGGATATTAAAGGCTTGATGCTATGAAGTTTGACTTTCTATGATCTTCTCTATCAACTTCTGGCCTTCTGGTGAAATGATTTTGCATGTTGTTTTGGTGAAAAAGGAAGAATATCCCTTGTCACACATTTGAGAGACACTCTGCAAGTTGTACTCCAAGTTTTCAGCCAGATTGACCTTATCAAACTGCACTTTACCAGAGGATACATTGACATATCCTAGCACACATCCCTTGGCATTGTTCCCAAAGGACACAGATCCTTCTCTTTGGCTTATAAAATTGTTGATCAGGTACCTGCATCCTGTCATGTGCATTGAGCCTCCACTATCTACATACCAAATGCTGTTTAGACCTATGGAGACCCTCCGCACAAAAATGTAGATTAGTTAGTTTTAGGAACCCAAGCCATTTTGGCTTTAGGTTTACTCTTGAGAACAGGAAGAGTAGCAGTTTGTTGTGAACCATTTTTGGAAATCCGTGTCATGTTAGGCATGGACTTGCTTTTTCGCTCAATGGTAGAGTCTTTTAGTATCTCAGCATCAACTTTGGTCATCAGTAGTTTGACCATGTTCATGAGATTTTTAACATCAACAGTTTGTGAAACTGCTGGTTGTTTGAGTCTAACTACTGAAGAATTTTGAGAAAAAGGCTTTGGTTGAGATTTAGTCTTTTTCTGAGAAAATGTGTTACATGGTTGTTGTTTGTTGAGATAGAAAGTATTTTCAAAATCTTGTTTGATTTGTTTTCCCACAACCAGTTGTAAGATCTTCTTATTGTATTGATTTCCTTTTCTGTATCTGCAAAATTCTGTTATGTGGTTAAACAGACCACATATTTCACATGATTTTGCCTTTCCTTTCAAATTTTCAGGAATTCTGAAAGGCAAAGTACTGACAATATCAAGATTTTGAATTAGGTCATCAGTAGTTTTCAGAGTCTCAACTCCTGATGTAGATGAAACTACTGATGGCTTAATGTCAGTTGAATTTACTTATGCAGGACTTTCTTTTTCATTTTTAAGAAAGTTCTGATGAAAATATGTGCAGACTTTCATATCAGAAGTTTGAACTATTTTACTCCCATCATTAGCAGTTTTAGGATTAAATTCAGTTGGTGATTCTATGTGGTTGTACTTAATGTCAAACTTAACATTTGATGCAGTCTGTTTGTTAAGCAACATTTGGTAATCCCTACATGACTAAACCCAATTTTCACATTCAACCTTGGTGTCAGCAAGCTCTTTCCTGACATTTCCTAGGTTTCCTATCGTGCTTTTTATTTGTGCTTGGGTTTCAATAGCATTATTTGTTAATTTAGAAATTTCTTTTGTCTTTGAAGCAAGTTTTCTTTCTAAATCACATTTCAGTTGAGTAAATTTTCTCTCTGAGTCATTGGCTTTGCTTTGTAGGTGCACATTTGTTTCTCTTATTAAAGCAAAAGATTCTTTGCATGATTTTGAGCAAAGCTTCAAAAGAGATTCTTGTGATACCTGAGATGAGGCAGAATTAGAGGAACATCCCTCAAAGGCCATTAAGACAATGTTCTTTCTGCCATTATCAGGTTCTCCCCAATTGATGTCAAACAATTTGTTGTCTGCATCAGGACTGCATTCTGTTGTATCATATGGAAGACTGCTCCAGTCAACATACCCTGAAGTAAATAAACTTTGTTGAGAGGGTTGTTAATTTGTGGAGGTTGAGCAGTAGGACTGGAAGGTATATGTTGTTGGCTCTGTTGTTGAACATGCATCTGTACATATTGTATTTGAGGCACATATTGGATTTGTGGAGCTTGTGCCTGTACAAAATGAGAACTTCCTTGTGTCCCTGTATTCCTAATATAACTGCGGCTAGCTTGGTTTCCAGACTGGGGTTGGTTATAGCTAGAGCTTCTACACTCTCTAGCAAAGTGTCCCAACATCTGACACTTGTGACATCTCAGTTTTGATTTGTCAAAACCAACTTTTGTTGAATTGTTCAGTCCTAGAAAATGTCTTCCTGACCTTTTGTATAATTTATTAGTTTTAATACTTAACATGGCCAGTTGGTGCAGTATGTCCATTTCTTCTAAGTCACCACTACTGAAACTTTTTAAATCATATAAAACACATGTTATCAATAGTTTGACTATTTTCATCATTGCATAACCCGGATATGACCTTTCTGATGAGATCCCAGAAGTTATGTCAATGTGATCAAAAGATCCAAAATCATTTAAACAAGTTGGTGAGTCTTGTCCCAAAAGTGTTGTACTACCTGGAATATAGTCATCAGCAGTTTTACCATAATTTTGTAACGTTTTCTTTTGATTGGTTTCTCTTTCAAAAGTGAGTAATCTCCCATGTAATTTTGTGAGTGAGAGAAAATCAAAATCTTGTCCAGATCTGAGGACTATAGAGTAAGTTTTCCATTTTTCTGGTAAAGACCTTAAAATCTATGCAACGTAGATGAGTTTGTGTAGGTTTGACCATTTAATTTTAACTCAGATATTAAAGAAGAAAATCTTTCAAACTATTGTGTCAAAGTTTCTCTATTAACATGAGTAAAAGTTTTATATTGTTGAGCAAGAATTGCTCTGGTGTTGGCAATCACCTCATCAGTTTCTCCAAACTGTTCTTTTAGGCAATCCCACAGCTCTTTGGCACTTTCACAGTGTAAAAGCCCAGCATATATTTCATTTGGGAGAGCCATTGCCAACATAGAGAATGCCTTAGCATCAAGCTCAAGTTTTAGGAAATCTCCATCAGTGTAGTCTTTTGGTTCTTTTGGTCTTTCTACTTTAGTCTCTGGATCAGTTATTACTGGTTTATGGGGTCCATACATGACAGATCTCCAACATCCAGTATTTTTTTTGAGATAAAGTGTGTGCCAACCTCTTTTGCCAGGTATTGTATTCATTTCTGACTAGCATAGGAGGTTTATTGGCAGATCCAGTATTATAAGGGTCCATTTTTAAGAAATTTGTTTGATCAATGGTTTCTTAAAGTGATGGATGTTTAAAAAGTGAACTAGTATCCTTTATTGAATATCAATAAGAGCCTGTGTCTAATTCTCAATTTGCTAGATTGATATTTGATCAGATGAACTAGCGCTCTGATACCAATTGTTGGATCAGTATAGTCTTATAAACAAATTCTTATCAAGAACACTTGCTATGATTTATCAATGTATTTAGCACAGCAGAATAAGTATAAGTGTTCTAAGTTAAGATTTCACTTTTAACGCTGTTAAAAAAAAAAAGATTTCACTTTTAACAGGAGTTATTACTCCCCCTCACTAAAGCAGTAAATGAGAATCAAAGTAATGAATAAATAAAACAGTAAATCTGCATTGTCACAGGTATCAAAAGAATCTTTGACAAAACTTTGCTCAAATTCTTGCAAAGAAACTTTTGCTCTCATAAGAGAGACAAATCTGCACTTACAAGGCAAAGCCAATGATTTAGAAAGAAAATACACACAGATAAAATGTGATTTAGAAAGAAAACTGTGTGCTAAAACAAAAGAAGTTTCTAAATTAACTGACTCTGCTATTGAAACCCAAGCACAAATCAAAATCATGTTAAATGACCTGGGAGATGTCAGACAAGAGCTTGCTGACACCAGGATCACTTGTGAAAAATGGGTGGAATCTTGTAAGGGGTATCAATTATTGCTAAACAAACAAAGTGCTTCAAATGTTAAGTTTGGCATAGGATACCATCATGTTGAAACACCAACAGATTTTTCTCCCAAAACTACTGAAGATGGGAGAAGAATTGTTTCAAATGAAACTTCTGAAGGGAAAGAATGCACATCTTTCCATGAAAACTTTCTAAACAGAAATCCTGGCATTTTTAAAGAAAGTACTTCAGAAGTATTAACAAAATCTGACAATAAGCCATTAGTAGTTTCATCTACATCAGGAGTTGAGACCCTGAAAACTACTGATGAGCAAAATCTCTTCACAAATGTCAGAAATTTGCCTTTAGATCAAAAACAAAAGGCAAAAGAATGTGAAATTTGTGGCCTGTTCAACCACAAAACTGAATTTTGTAGATACAGAAAAGGAATTCAGTTCAATCAAAAATTTAAACAACAGGTTGTGGGAAATCAAATCAAAAATGATTATGAAAGAATCTTTAAACCCAAGAAACAACAACCTGAAAACACCTTTTCTCAGAAAAAGATAAAATCTCAACCAAAATCTTTTTCTCAAAATTCCTTGTCAGTAGTTAGACCAGAATCATCAGCAGTTTCACAAACTGCTGAGATTCAAAATCTAATGAACATGGTAGAACTACTGATGACCAAGGTTGATGGTGGTCCTAAAAAGGATACCACCATGGTTCTTAATGAAAAATCCATTGCCAAAAAGACATGGATTTCTCAACCTGGTCAAGAACAAACTGTAACTGTTCTCAAGAGCAAACCCAAAGCCAAACAGGCTTGGGTTCCTAAATCTAACTAATTTGCTTTTATGTGCAGAGAGTTTCCAGGGGCTTAAACAGCATATGGTATGTTGATAGTGGAGGCTCTATGCACATGACTGGATGCAGATACCTGATAAACAACTTTATCAGCCAAAGAGAAGGATCTGTATCCTTTGGGAACAATGCTAAGGGATATGTGCTAGGACATGGCAATGTCTCCTCTGGCAAAATACAGTTTGACAAGGTCAATCTGGTGGAAAACCTTGAATACAACTTGCTGAGTGTGTCACAAATGTGTGATAAAGGATATTCTTCCTTTTTCACAAAGACAGCATGCAAGATCATCTCACCAGAAGGCCAGAAGTTGATAGAGAAGATTATAGAAGATCATACTTTGCTGATTGCCAAAAGATGTGGCAATGTCTATGCAGTGGACATTGAGAAAGACAAAGTATTGAACAACACTGCCTGTTTCTTCTCAAGGGCATCAACTTCAGAAACAAATCTCTGGCACAGGAGACTTGGCCATGTGAACTTTAAAACCATAAATAAAGTCACAAAAATGGGCTTGGTCAGAGGTCTACCTTTGAAAGTATACCAGTGTCAAGAACACTATGTATCCTGTTTAAAGGGAAAACAGCATAAGTCCTCCTATAAGTCTATTGAAGAATCAAAAACAACTGCATGTCTTCAACTACTCTATATGGACTTATTTGGACCTGTCAAGATTATGAGCCTTGGTAAAAAGAAGTACTGCTTAGTCATCATTGATGACTACTCAAGATTCACATGGGTATTCTTCCTATTTTCCAAGGATGAGGCTGCTGAAATCATCAAGTTCTTCATTCTACAAGTAGAGAAACAATATTCTCTATCTGTCAAAACCATTAGAAGTGACAATGGGACAGAGTTCAGGAACAAAACTCTGGATGAATTCTGTTTGTCTAAAGGGATTATTAGACAATACAGTGTTCCCAGAACTCCTGAACAAAATGGTGTAGTAGAAAGGAAGAACAGAACATTGATAGAAGGAACAAGAACAATGTTAGCTGATTCTGGACTGCCATTGTACTTTTGGGCAGAAGCAGTTAACACATCATGTTATGTTCAGAATAGAGTTCTTGTGGTCAAGAGACATTCCAAGACTGCCTATGAAGTTCTTCATGGCATGAAGCCCCTTATCTCCTTTTTCAGGGCTTTTGGGTGTCAATGTTTCATCTTGAACATCAAGGAATCTATTTCAAAGTTTGCTGCCAAAGTTGACGCAGGTTACTTTCTTGGTTACTCTTCAACTAGAAAAGCCTACAAGGTTTTTAATTCTCACACCAGGATAGTAGAAGAAACATTGAATGTCATGTTCAATGAGTCAAAACACACTCTTATTCCAGCACATCCTGCTGAACTCTTTGACCTTGACAACTTTCACTTTGGACCTGAAAAGACTGTTACTTCTTCCAAACCTACTTATTATGGTGATCAAAGGTTTGAAGATGAGGATCCTACACCATGGACTCCTCAAACAGTCATTAAGTCAACTACAACACCATCAGAAGTTTCTCAAACTTCTGATCAAACAAATACTGAAGGCCAAACTCAAACATCTGCTTCAGCACCTGCAACTACTGAAGAAGCTAAAACTACTGAACCAGATATTATAGACCTCAGTAGTTTGTTTGAAGAACAAGAGCCACCTACACCTGTCAGTGGTTTACAACAACTGATTGAACACAGAGATCATCCACTTGATCAAATCATGGGTGATATAGCTTCAGGTGTTCTTACCAGAAACCAGCTCTCCAACTTTTGCCTATTTTCAGCCTTTATTTCACAGTTGGAACCAAAGAAGTACCAGGAAGCCCTCAAAGACAATAATTGGGTGCAAGCTATGCAAGATGAACTGCTTCAGTTCAACAAGCAACAGGTATGGAAAATCTGTCCCTTACCTCAAAACAAGCAACCAATTGGTACAAGATGGGTTTTCAGGAACAAACAAGATGAAGCTGGTATGATAATCAAGAACAAGGCAAGACTGGTAGTTCAAGGGTACTCTCAAGAAGAGGGAATTGACTATGATGAAACCTTTGCTCCAGTTGCAAGGCTTGAGGCCATCAGGTTATTTCTGGCCTATGCCATTTCCAACAAAATTAAAGTTTATCAAATGGATGTGAAAAATGCATATTTGTATGGAAAAATCAAAGAGGAGGTGTATTTCTGTCAGCCACCTGGGTTTGAGGATCCTTCTCATCCTGAGTGGGTGTACAGACTGGACAAAGCTCTTTATGGGCTCAAACAGGCTCCAAGAGCCTGGTATGATACACTCTCCACCTTTTTACTCAAAAATAACTTTACAAGAGGTGCCATTGATAAAACTCTTTTCATTAAACATGTTGGAAATCATGTCTTACTTGTTCAAATTTATGTTGATGATATCATTTTTGGTTCAACAAACACAAAACTGTGTGATGATTTTAAGAAACTCATGCAATCAAAATTTGAGATGAGTACCATGGGAGAACTGCAGTACTTTCTAGGACTGCAGATCAAGCAACAAACAAATGGAACTTTTATACATCAATCAAAATATGTTAAAGAATTATTGAACAAATTTTCTTTAAATGACTGTAAATCATGTTCCACTCCCATAACACCAATCACACAAGTTGAACCTGATGATCAAGGAAAACAGGTTGATCAAACCATGTACAGATGCATGATAGGTTCCCTTTTATACTTAACTGCTTCTAGACCAGATATTATGTTTTCAACATGTGTATGTGCTAGATATCAATCAGCACCAAGGGAATCACACCTTATAGCAGTCAAAAGAATTTTCAGATATCTGAAAGGAACACCAACACTGGGAATTTGGTATCCTGCTTCAAGCAATACCAAGTTATCAGCTTTTTCAGATAGTGACTATGCAGGGTGTAAGATGACAAGAAAGTCAACATCTGGTGGTTGTCAATTCCTGGGTAACTGTCTAGTGTCATGGCAATCAAAGAAGCAAACATCTGTTGCAACTTCAACTGCTGAAGCTGAATACATTGCAGCTGCAAGTTGTACATCACAGATACAATGGCTCCAATATCAACTTCTTGATTATGGAATCAAAGAGACCAAGACACCTTTGTTTGTAGACAGCAAATCTGCCATTAGCATCATTCAAAATCCGGTACAGTTCTCAAAAACCAAACATATTGAGATCAGGTACCATTTCATAAGAGATTGCTATGAAAAAGGCAAGATTGAGGTGAAGCATGTAGCAACAGCTAATCAAATAGCTGACATCTTCACTAAGCCCCTTGACACATCAACATTTCAGAAGTTAGTATCCATGCTTGGAATGCTAAATTTGTAAGTGTTTACTTTATTTTTTTTAACATATATGCATATCAGTTAGAATCCAAGTTAACACTTGATTCTACCTAACTCTACATCAAACTTCTACATCAATTACTACTGTTATGCATAAAACAAAACAAAAATTTTTTTTCCTTTTTCCATCCTTGATTCCATCCTGTTTACCTTTTCCTTTTTTTTTCTGGTTTTCACTTACAAAAGACAAAAGTCTGAAACAAAACTTCTGAAAAACAAAAAGAGAACTACTGATTAAACAAAAATCAGTATGAGAGGAACTACTGATGAACAAAAATCATCAGTATGGGGATAATTTTCTGAAAAAGTGTGTAACTTCTGATAAAATAACCTTCAGAAGTTATGAATAAAGTATTTATAAAAACATTTCTCATCAGCTGTTAAAACTACTGATGAGAGAATGGGAACTACTGATGAAGTAATCCTTCATCAGCAGTTTAAGTCAAAAGGGCAAATCTGACTTTTCCCATCATCAGAGGTTTGACCTAATCAGTTTAAAACCTCTGATAAAAAGATTTTTAACCAAAGGCGGTTTTAAAAACTTCTAATAAAGAAGATTCAAGCGGTTAAAACTTCTAATAAATACCTTTTCTACACACTTATCCTTTCAAACTCAAAATATCCCTCCTTCTCTCTCAAAAACTCTCTCAATAACCTATACCTGCAAATCCACTGTTCGATCAAAATCCAAACCACATGGCTCTAGTTCTAAAACAGGGACACAATCAAAGGGCCTTCCTTGAAAAACAAGAAGGCTGGTCCCAATACGATGAGATCATTGATCTTGTCGTAAAATCCCAATATTTTACTGCTCTCACAATAAACCCACCAATTCACACTGAAACTCTGAATGAGTTCTGGGCAAATGCTGAGACGGTTACAATGGATGATGAGGTCATTTCCCTCAACTCAAGAATAAAAGGGAAACAACTGACCATCACACCGGCCACACTGGCAACAAGACTAGGTATGGATGATGTAACTGCCCCTGACCATGTTGCTAACACTGATATTCATCTAACCATGACTGAGTGTGGTTATCAAGGTACTCTCTCCCATGCTACAATCTTTAAAAAATATTTTGAACCAAAATACAAGCTTTTGTTTCATTATATTATTATGTGTTTGAGTCCAAAAACAGGGTCTTACGACCAGATGCCCTCCACTTTTCAACCAATATTTCATTCCATTGTGAATGAAACTAAATTCTGGGCATTAAAACAATTTTTCAATGAGTTGGTGTTACATCACAATAATACCAAGAAAAAGTTTTTGTTATACCCAAGGTTCATTATGCAATGCATAAAAGGGGAACTGGGTAATGAGGTGCTTGTGGGAAAAATTTCAACTTTAAATCCTTTAACATCACAAGCATACTCAAGGCATAACAAACCGGCTGCCTGGCCAGAAGATGATCAGGGAGAACAACAACAAGTCCCCCTGAAGCCCACATCTTCCAAACTCACACCACCAAAAGCCAAAAAGCCCAAGCCAACAAAAACTGCACCCCACCAACCCAAAAGAAAAGCTGTTCAGGAGGTTGAGATGCCTGAACATGCTCATGAGCATTCTGCTCTTCAAATAGGTGAGACTGAAACACCCTCTCAGTCTCATCCATCTCAAACCCCACCAAGAGCACCCATAACCATTTTATTCAAAAGAAAAAGACTTAGAAAAACATATGCAACACACTCTTCTTTTGAAACTGCTGAACAACAACTTTCACCACCTATTGCCCAAACTACTGAACCAACCCCACAAATTTCTGAACAAGAGGCAATAGAAATTGCCAAACTTCTCTCTGGGCTAAAAGAGAATGTCCCATCTGATCATGTCAGTCCCCTACAACCACAACAAACAGGGGACATAACTACTACATCAGACATGGATGTGGACATCTCTAGCCCTATCCCAAGAGATGAGGGTGGACCAGAGTCTTTAAGCCCAATTTTAGAGACTCTTGGGGCATCTGAGGCTGCTACTACTCAGTTACCACCCAGTGGTGGATCTGAGGATAGAAGTAACATAGCTAAGACCTCAGATGTGGCAACTACTGATGAAGGCTTAATGCCTGAAGTAGGAAATCCTCAGAACCAAGAACAAGAGGTTCATGAGAGAACTGAGTTGGGCTCAGCTCATGATTTAACTGAGACAGTCCTCATTGAGGGCAACATCAGGGATTCAGATGATTCCATTAATTTGGATGATGTTTCACACACTCAAACTACTGAATTGACGGCACTTTCTGAAGGTCCTGTTTCAGGGGTATCCAGGCTCAAGAAGCCAGTCACCTCTGCACAGGTTAAAGCCCACTCAATCCCTAAAACCCCTAGAGTGGCATCCTCTGTACAACATGAGGATCTCCCAAAAACACCCCCTTCACAACAAATGCCTACCCAATTCCCTGGCAAACAAGCATAGACCTGAACCAGCTATGCAGCCCAGAGGGTCCCCTGTACCACATGATGAATACACTCATCAGAAATCACTTCCAAACATATACAGCTGACTTGGAGCTGTCCATCAAGAACCAATTTGGAGTGATCAAGACCAAGATGAATGATCTGTCCAACAAAATAGACTTCAACAGCAAACAGATTGCTCATCTTCAAGGACACTTCTCCCAACCCTCTGCTTCAAGGGTCAAAATTGATGAATCCAAAAAGGGGGAGAAGATCAGGGAACCTAAGGAGTCATTCCAAGCCAGGATAAGGGCAAGAGTGGCCATCCTTGAAAGAGATCAAAAAGATCAGGCCAGGAAAGAAAAATTGGCCAAACAGTTTGGTGTCTCAATAGAAGAAATTGAAGCAGCAGAGAAAGAAGATGAGACCCAAACATCTGAAGAATCCCTAAGGCACAATGAAGAAACTTCTGATGACAAAACTTCTAATGAAGAATCAGAAAGTACTGAAGACAATCCTTCAGTAGTTGACAAACCATCAGCAGTTGTCAACACATCAGAGGTTAACACTTCCAAACCTCAAACAACTGAACCTTCCAGAACCACTGCTCCCATTCAACCAACATCTGATCCCATCAGGCCTACAACTGTTACAACAATGACTGTATTAAACCCTTCTCCTATCTCTCAATCAGCTGAACTATTAGAGAAGAGCTTAATTGCAGCCAACAAGAAGGCCAGAGAAGATCAGATCTGGAAATCTCTGGAAGAAAGGGACGATTTGGATTTAAGCCATGAAGAAAAACTTCAGGCTTATGAAGCTGAACTACAAAGGCAGGCTAGCCTTGATGACATTGCTGAACAAGATAAAAGACAACAACTGGTGTCTTACATTACCAAGAACAGCAAGACCAAAGCCTTTACACTCAAAGGACTCTCTATGCAAGAGCTAACAAGAAGAGCACAACTGCTTGCAGATAAAGTGGCCACAAGCAAAGATGGAAAGGCCAAGAGAGCCCAGATAATAGAAGAATTAGTAGCAGAAGGATATGGTTCAAAAGCCTCAGTATCCAGATGGAAAGAAGAAAGACTGATGGATACTTACAGAAAATACTTGGCTGCCAAGGCTGCAAATCCAGAGAAGTTTCAAACTGCTGATCCTTCAAGATCAGTAGTTAGAACTTCTGGTGTATCTAGAAGAACTGCTACTCAGAAGAAGAAGACAGAGGATAATGTCAAAACTGACTTCAAAATGGTACTACTTGAAGGAAGTTCAATAGTCCATTCAGATTTTGACATTGAGGAGAAACCTCTGTTAACACAATTCAGGGATCCTTCCACTTTTGCTTATCAAATACAAAAGACCATCAAAGAAAAGCTGCATACCAGAGTAGTGACTGAACACCATCTCCCAACTGTTCAGATGCCTGATATGCAACAACAACAAGGAAGAGAATCCCACCTGAGGCTATCTGAAACTGAAAACATCCAGCACTCAGGACCATCAACCCAAGGGACAAGTCTGGTTCCCTATTCTTCTGACTTTAACAAGTCAAAGATCCCTATCATCAGATGGTCACTTACTGATAACAACTCAGTATTGTTGACAAGAAGAGACCTCTCAAGCAGGGCTTACAAGAAGATCAGTGATCTGAAGAAACTGTCAACACAAGACCTGCTCACAATTCAACATCTAGAACCACAGAGAGGATCTCTATCTGATGGTCAGTTAAACCAGCTCAAGAACACCATGTATAAAGAGATATGGAAGATTGTTCAAGACAGAAGAAACACATAAGGAATTAGTAAGGTTTTGGCTTCATCAATCCAGGGGGAGATTGTTAGGACAAAGAGGATTGGTGAAACCACTTTTGTAAACCTTAGTCTAATTCACTTCTGTCATTTTGGCTAAGTATAGAAGTACTGAAGAGAAGACAAGAAACTGCTGATTAGAAGATACGAGAAGTGCTGAAGAAGAAACTTCATCAGATGTTCTGAAGTCCAAACCAGACAAGTTCACTTCAGAAGTACTGAAGACAAAACTACTCATCAGTAGTTTGTCCTTCATCAGCACTTAGCATCAGATATTTCCCACCGCCTTTTTGCATCAGTAGTTTATTGTTTATTATTACTTTTAGCTGTATTTGTTAGTTTCAATGTTGCAACTTGTGCAACTTGTTTCTGTTGTTTCTGTACTTGCTTTTTGGGCAAGATACATGTATGTAAACGTCTATAAATAGGAGGCTTCAACCTTCTATTTTAGACATTGATTTTAATAGAAAAATCCTTCAAACACTCTCATTGTTCTATTCCATTTCTGTATTTATTGTGAATCTGTCTAAGTATCTAATTCTCATTTACTGCTTAGATTCATAATAAATACTTGTCATTTATTAGTTCCAAACATCAAGGGGGAGTAATAACTCTTCCTTAGTATAAAAAGTGTTGCTTTAACTTATACATTCCGCTGTGCTTATAATCTGATTTACAAGGACTTGCTAAACACTTAAGTGTCAAGATAGCAAGTTCTTACTTAGCAAAAAGAGCAAACTGATCCAACAAGTTATAACCAACTAATGACAATTGGCCATGAGGTTATAAACATCACTATCAACTTGCAAAGTCTATTACCTAGTCTTTACACTATCTTACCCCATTTAGACTATACACATGCTTAGTTTACCCCTCTATACAAAACAACATACCACTTCCATGAGTAATAGTAATCGGCCAAAGCCTATGGAGGATCAAGATCATGCATTCGACTAAAGACAAGTGTTGACAACTCATATACACAAATTAGTATGTACTCTCCAAGATTACACAACCAAGATGACTTGAGGACCCATAATTACCTCTGTATAAAGGCCACTAGAACTTGCCAAACTCACACCAACCTTTCCTCACTTCTTTAATACCCATCGGCCAAGATAGACACACCCCAAGTCAAGACACCAAGGCAAGCTCTAGAGGAAGATCAAGGTTCAAGATCCATCGGCTCCACATTGTCACGAATAGGTATGTTGTCTAAACCTTGTGTTCCTCGAAACCATTAGTCGTTCGGCCTAGTTAACACCCAACCCCGACTTTTGGTTCAAGTATAATCAACCTCACACGCCTATAGATCATCTATTTTTACACTCATATGAATACAACTATCATGTGATCGCATCATTACTTTAATACCATTTGATCATCATTGAAGTGGCATTATGCCAAGAGGATCAATTGTCTAATGTTTGTCAAATCACAACTTGTTATAATAAATTAAGAACCGGCTTTTATGATTAAAAACTCGCTTGGTTTATACCTAACACTAAAGTTTACAAAACATGGTGTTTACACTCGATCTTATCACAAAACACACGAACACATCTTGTAGTGACTCGATGAGGCCTTGATAAGCATGAATCAACCAAGCTTAGTCTATTAACAATCGGCTTCAAAGCCTTTGATGTGTGTTGATTCGGCTACCACATTATAACACATGTTAAGTAAAGCTAAAACATATGTTAAAACACTTGTTTTGCCACAAACCAACCACGCATGTTAGATTGGGAACCATTTAGGACCCATGACGACATGTTGAGGCCTGTTTTATTTACAATAAATGCTATTTTACAAGACAACCGAGGTTTCCAGAACTGAACACTTTACAAGTACACTAAGGGTCATCACATACACAAAAGCATGGCCCACATACACAAATACTCGGGTCCACAAATGTCGGGTGAACAACTTGTATGATAAACGACAAGAACTTGCAATTTACCACGCTCTTAATAATCATAGGGCAAACATTGTCGGGACGGTAGCTATCTCAGATTTACAGCTTCACTAGACCACACGTGACAATATCAGGTGAGTTTGCACAGACCCATTTTACTGTTTTCACATTTTGGGGGAAAACATGCTACAACTAGTACAATATCATTTAGTGTGTATATTCTATCTTGACTACCATGTGGAACATGAGACAATTGGTTCATGAGAACTCAATAGTCCTCATCCTTGCATTATACTATAACCATTAGCTATCAACGGCCATGGAACACTTTAATAGATCTATTAGGTTGACACCCCCACTCTTGGTTAGTCGCTCTTACCAGTTACATACAAAAGAGTGTTAGTATTCTACTATACATACATTGTCTTTAGTGTACAATGCACAAGGCACAACAGTCAAGAGGTTTGGTTACGAGACTCATGGTTTGCACAGTAATCATTTGCTTTGCAAGCTTATGATTGGTCATACACAAAATACACAATTATTTTACTTGTTACGTTCAAACCTGTGAGCTCACCAATATTATTGTTGACAAATCTTTCATGCATGTTTTTCGGGTAACTAATGAAGAGCAGCGGGGGTTTGAGAGTGGGGTCCAAGCATGCACCGGGTGGTACCACTATGGATGGGGTTTTGTCAATCCCATAATGTTGTAATTTCAGTTTCATGAATCTCAAACAATTTACTTGCTTTCAGACAATGTTACTATGTTTTAATTAAGTTTATGACAAGACCATCCGTTGATGGTACTTTTTAATAAATTTGTGTGTGTTTCTTGTTCCTTGTTCTTGAAAACCTTTTGAGGTCGCATCCCCGTGTTTCCGCCTGGGTGGGGTGTGACAAAGAAGCCCCAATTTTCATCTCATATTCATGACGAATTGGAAGCTTATTTCTTGGTTTTATTTCTTCATTTTGAGTTATCAAATTCGTGAGTCTTTCTAATTCCTTTTGCATTTTGATTCATTATTATCAATAGAACAATAGCTCTTTACTTGTTATATCAATTATAGTCTTTAAGAGTTTCAATTGGAAATCTAGGGCTTAGGGTGTTCTAAGTAATTTGGGGATTCTGATTTAAAAGTTTATAGATTTTTATAAATTCAAAACTCACTTGTTTATTATCTAAAAATTATGAAATTTAGTATGATGGTTTATCTGGTCGATTATGAGCTTTAGAATCAGTTTCGGGATTTTTAGACACTGTTTGATATTTTTAATAATTTTATGATGCTTTAATCTTATTTAATTCATAATAAAACAAAGGTAGCATATTTGGACATGAAAATTTATAGAGAAATGTTTCATTATTCTAAGATAATTATCATACTCCCTCCGTCCCAATTTAAATTTCCATTTCCAAAAATAGAAATGTAATTTCCAATTTTGCCCATAAAAGACAAAACACAATCACCACTTTTGAGGATATTATTGTCATTTTACCATGTACAAACAAAAGATTTCATAAAATGTGTGTTCTTGGACCCATGACATTTAAATTGGGACGGAGGGAGTATCATTTTTTATCAGTTTTGACATGTTTTCATATGCTATCTTATTTTTATTTGTTAAATAAACTTTAAACAAATAATATTCATAATAAACATCCTTTAATCCCAAAAATTCTATAAAATTATTTTCGTGATATGTCAGAGTAACAAGTTTTTATGGAAACTTTATAGAGAAATGTTTCATTATTCTAAGATAATTATCATATCATTTTTTATCAGTTTTGACATGTTTTCATATGCTACCTTATTTTTATTTGTTAAATAAACTTTAAATAGATAATATTCATAATAAACCCCTTTAATCCCAAAAATTCTATAAAACTATTTTGGTGACCTTTTATGTCAGAGTAAAAATTTTTTATGGAAACTTTTATTTTTCAAAGTGTTTTGAATTTTTTTTATGATTTTGTGTTAACTTTATTAATACAAATGTAATAAAAACTCTTAATTTTACTATAAATATTTTTCTAAATAAAAATTACTATTTTTGCCTTAGAAAATACATGTGTTCAAAAATCTAAATTCATTATATTATTTTCATAGCTCGTGATAGCAAAATAAAAATAAATAGATCATATTATTCTCGTCGCCTTTTACAAACTTAAAACCCCAAATGTAGACTATGCATCCTAGATGCCTTAGAATAAGAACCCTAGACTTTACTAAGCTTAAATACTTATTTTGGGACATTTTAAACTTTAGGTTGAATCTTTGGATTTGCTCGCTTACACTCGCTCGCGTAGTCAATTTATTATTTGACGAATGTGAGTATATCTAACCCCCTTTTACTGTTTTACTCTTTTGGAGTAAATTATGTACCATTATTATTAAACTTATGTATATTTTTTATAATGCGATGTGCTTTATGGAATGCTTATGTGAATTGTATGAATGCTTGTCAAAGTCATTAACCATTGTGCGCCGAACATAACAATGAGTAGTACTACGATTTGTATCCCTTGATTGACTTATGTGCACATATTGAGTCCTTTGTCAATGTTATGGTTATTTTTTATGATCGATATTTGAACGTTCATGGAAGGCTTTTAGGCTTGATTTTGACCTTTTTACATACTGCAAATATTATAGCACATAAATTGCGAAATACTTTTTGAACGAAATAGATATGCTCACCAATACATTATATGTTTTGACAAAAATATTTTGTACATGTTTCAGGTGAAGTTTGATCATTGCTTGCTACTCACGCTTAGGTTTTGGACCTAGTGCTTAAAATAAATTTTGAACAATTTATGTTTTGATTGTTTTGAGACAACTGTATTTGGGTTTGAATAAATAGAGAATGTTGGTTGTTTATAGTTACCTTTTAGTCCATGAGCTATTGAACAATCGTCATTACATGACATCTTGATGATTCCACCATCAGCTGGGGTGTTACAGATTGGTATCAGAGCTGTGGTTATAGGGAATTAGGTTATTAGAATGCCTTTAGCCCAGTCTATAACTAAGCTGCCTCATATACGTATTTCTCTTTATCCTTATATTTGTTTTCGATTTCATTTTCACTTCCTCTCCTTTTTCATCATTCTTTTTGGCATCATACTGGGAGAAGAAGACACTCTCATTTAACAAACAAAACGATATCACCAAGTTAGGACTGGTGTCCATACATTGGTGATTAGTTTCACCCCTCTATATGTTATACATCTTTGGAATATATCTTTGGGATAGGAGTAACATCCATACCTCAAAGAGTATTTCCTCCAAAAAGAAACTTAACCACTAAGCTGGAGTGATATCCTTAACTTAGTGACTGGTTTCACTCCACCGTAGTTTTCAATTTTGAAATACATCTTTGAGTTAGGAGTGAAATCCACATCTTAAGGTTCTATTTCTGCATCTCCTTTTTAATCTCGCTAAAGTTTTGGAATTCACTAGTGATGGGGCATGTGCAATCTGGAAGAGTGAGCGCCCGTATCTTGAGTTTTCTGTCTAGGCCTGGTATTTCGTATAAATCCCAATCAGACGAGGGACCCGTATACCTACCTGGGAACTCTTGGATGAGCATTCACTTATAGGCTAAAGCACGCCCCTACAAGTCACTATGAAATTTCAAATACTTGGGTTAGTCAAAGTTTGCTATGGAAGCAATCCCAATAACTTATGTTATTGGTATTTATGTTTGTTTATCATTTAAAGACTCAATTTCATCACTTGTTGTTTCATATGCTATTATTCATTGATCATTCGCTTTTGGATTCTTTATCATCATTATTAAAACTTTTTGTCCACTATATTATCGCATTAAAACCTACGCTTATGCTTTGTGACTTTTTAAAGCATAACTTCTCTTGCGTTAAAACATTTTTACCCATGGCTTAAATTTTTAAACTCTGTGTTTAACTTAGACCATATTCTGATTTTGGGAATGTTGCGTCAACACACAGTTCAAAGCGACCGTGGTTTCAAATCTTATTAATCAACTTATTTTATATCATCAGGTTTAGAAACTCAATTGATCGACGTCACAGTATATTCCTAAACTATGACCTTTGTATCCTTTTGCGTGTCTACAATACTCCTAACACAATATATCATCATTTATCCTATATTGATTCACTATCATAACCACGCCCAGTCTCCTAAGCCATAGCCAACTATCACTAGTTAGCTCCTTGTGGCTATAGTAAATTCATACATAAATGCCTATCTACATGATACACACCGGTACAATAATCTCTAAAACGTTTGACTTAGCAACCTTTTCCTGCGTTCACTTTTCAAAAGAGCACAAAGTAACCAGTTTTGGAGGAGCCTATTCGCCTGATTAGTACACTTGGTATATACCTTGTACCTTGAAGCAAATAGCACACTATGAGCCCCAAAGAGATGCCTTAACGATCTTTACAAACAAACGGTCTTTCAATGAATAAATTTCGTAAAATTTTTCCAAGGTTTCAAGCTTACCCAATCCTAATGGGTAACATCTGACTTTCTCAAACATTTAATAAAAGCAAAAATAAATTTAACTATAATGAAATTTTAATTTACAAGTTAAAGAAATGTTTAAATACAGAAAATCATATTTTCCAAAATTCGTTGAGGCATCCGAGATCATACTCAACTTTATACGTATCCTGCCCACACTTTCCAAATATTATCAAAGAGAATCATCCCAAACCAAACCAGATTCTCCATTTGTATTCAACTCATAAACTTCTACCATATTATCAAAAAAAAAATACCAAGCCGATTTACTCAATCAACGCATCACGAGAATTTTGTGCGCCATGAACTTTCAACGTTGATAAGGGTTTTTGAAGCTAGGTTACCAGCTGATAGTTGAAGCGCGAACCCTACACGTTATTCACAACCCTTATCATTTCCCTTGTTGTGACTCGATCATCCTTTTAAAACCTAAAGTCTATTTTCAGAAATGTTATATTTATAAGCTTTTCACATTCACGTTATTTCGAAGCCTTGAACTTCTTTTTAAATATTTGGAAATCTATTCGTGTCATAGACGCTGGTTATCCATGTCATATATATATATATATATATATATATATATAATGGTCTTTTGAAAGCACACTTGATTTATACATATACTTCATGAAATTGTTTCCAATTGCATTTAATAACTTGTTTTGCATATTTACAAGTCAAGTGTAAACCATCTTATTTTCATATAACAAATCCGATGCATGTTTTCGGGAAAAGAAAATGAGGAAACTTGCGACTAATAGTATGCTTTATAACGATTTTCAAATCGACTTCTCGTAAACACATGAAAGTGTGTACATGCAAAATATTTTTATGCGAACTTGATTTTTTGAATCTAAAACATTCTTCTATCTTTAAATAGTTATCCTCATATTGCATTACTACTATTCTTCCAACTATATCGCAGTGTTCGGGTAACCTATGTTTTATAAACGCAAATTTATCTTTTTACACTTGTAATCTCTCAGTCGCAAAACTTTTTGGTCTAACAAAATCCTGGACATATCCTCATCGGAATGTTGCTAAATGTCTTTTATCGTATAGTGCATATATGCAAAACTACTAAATCTAAACCCTCATGCCAGTAGACTATACGTTTGTTCTGCGCATTCTCATTTCCAGTAAATTTCATTATTTTATTCTTACATCATTTTATTTATAGTTATGTTCGCGCATTATCTTATTTATGATTATTCTCACATTATTCTTTTATTGGTGGTTATTCTTACGCGTTATTTGCGGTTATTCTCGCACTATTTATGTAAGACCCTAACCTGTACACGCGCGATTAACTTTAAAACTTACGGGCTTTGGTCTTAATGAATAACACTCCCGATTTAAAACTTTGATAACTGTGAAATCCAACCCATTATGATTTCCACATTATAGGTCCCAACAAAATTTTTGTAATTAGATTTACAAAAAAAAAAAAAAAAAAAAAAAAAAAAAACATGTACTAAGCCTACGTTTTAATCGGGAACTTCAAATGCGGAAGCTTGACGAGTGCTCGGGTGTGTTCGGTTCTTCTAACAAGTCTTGATCATCATCCATTTAGTGCAACCGAGTACCTGAGGGTTAAACACGAGTAAACAACCCATTAAACGTTACTAGAATCGAGTAGGTTGGAAAGTATAAGAAAAAGAGTTTTGTTACTATAATTTCCAGCATTAATCCCCCTTGAGGTTCTGGATCCCCCTTTTAGGTTCTGGATCCCCTTTTTAGGTTTTGGATCCTCTTAAGGTTCTGGATCCCCTTTTAGATCCTTGATCCCCCTTTTAGGTTCTGGATCCTCTTGAGGTTCTGGATCATATCCAAAAAGGGGAACCACGACTCGTTAAGGCTATAGGTTTTACAAAACCTCATTAGACCATTCAAAAAGCATAATAATCATTTTGTGAACTTATTGGACTCTTGTTTAACTAAAAACATCATCCGGTTTATGTCATTAAGACCCGGTTCCCAGTTTTAAATGTTTATGTCAATTTTTACCCAAATCGACCCGTTAAGGCCTTGGACTTTACAAGACACTTTTTAATCACATAAAAGTCATTGAAATCATATTGTCAACTCATTAGACACATGTTCAACTAAAAGCATTGTCCGTTTTGTGTCATTATGACTTGTTTATTAGATTTAACCTTTAGTAAATCTATAAATTCCTAAAATGCCCCTTTATAGCCAAATCCATAAGTTTAGCCATCCATGGTGACACTTTTGATTCAACCCATTGCTTTTGACTCATTGACTTGTTTAAAAACCTCTAAGTCCTTCCGGAATTAGATTTTCACCTTTTCTCAAGTTTTCTCTTATTTAGTAAATTCTAAGCGCAATAGCACGCACTAGACATGGTGATGGAAATAACTTACTTGGTTGACACCCACACTTTATGTGAGTAGCTTTAGTACCCACATTGCTTCGCCCAAAGGCGTTTATTTAGCTATGGACTTACCGAGTGGCGTTGACCCATACCTTGCACCCATATGGATTACTTAGGCAACGAGTGCCCAATTTTCCAAGTGTTCTCCTGCATACACCCTAGATTGATCACATTAGTCTCTTAGGACTCAATGGTATTGCATTTACCATTTGACCCGTTATCCACAAGTTTCTTAAAGCTTAGATAATTGGCTTTTAATGTCGGGTTCGAATGGTGAGGGAATCACCCCTTCGACCCGTTAAGACTCATGATTACTTAACTTCCTTATTCATGTGATTTTCATCCAAAATCTGAGTTTAGACTCTTATTTACCATATGGCTTTATTGGTTGACCCAATTGATGATTTCCATCATTTGATCAACACTATATGACTCATTTATGACTATGAATTTTGTTTTGACAGGAAATCGCATCAATCACTCGATTAGTAGGTTTCACCCCTTGAGGTCATACCTTTTTTTTCCCACTTCAAAGTTTACACACTTATATCAATACAAGAGTTGTATTTTTAGACTAGTAGTGTAAGTATTACTTACCTCATATCCGTTTCGCTTCCGTACGCATTGAGCTTGCATCCGTTTGACCCATTTGCTCCCTAGTCCTTGTACCTAACTTAGGGACATGTCAAACCCTTTTTTGTTAGAACACATAATAGATTTCTTTCATAATCCATGGCATCATGTATTCATTTTTCCTCAAGCTCAACATTTACATTTCTAGTTTTCATGTTCATACATGTTCTACACATTTATTTTCTCATTCAAGCATTTCATCGAACACCTTATATGCACTAATTTCATCATGTTACTTCTAGGTGTTCAAGACTTTCTAGATTCCACCATGGCTTAGCTAATCATTTGCACATGATCAATTCACCAATTAGCATACATACATGATACAAATCACATATACTAAGATTTACCATATAGTAGGGTAATTCATGTTTAGGGTAACCCACTACTTATACATAATGAGAATTCACAAATTCATATGAATCAACATCATATAACAATTCATCACGTTTTATAGCTTCCTTGATGTCTACTAACACATAGAAATCCATAGAAGCTAATAATTCACGTTTTTAATGTGAACCCTAATTTACCATCTTCCACATACAAGTGTTTTAGGTAAAATCAAAGGGGTCTAAAGATACCTTGTGATGTGTAGAACACTAGATAAAATCATGCATCAAGAAACCCCCATTGATTTGAGCAGATTTGTGTTTAGTAGATGAGTTAGGGTTGGAGCCCTTCTTGGGGTCTCCTGAAGATCATACGAACACACACATTGTGTATGTTTTATTTTTATTACTAAAACCAACTTTATCAGTTTTGCCACTATGGTCCCTCAAGTTCCAATTTCCATAATTATTAGATAACATCACGATCTAGGTTGGTCTCGTGTATTGAGTTTTAGCCTCGTTTTTATCCGTTGACTAAAACATCCACCGCTAAATTTGCTTTCGATACTTTATCAATTACGCCTAATGGCGTATTTAGACGAAACAAGATTTCGGGGTGTTACAACTTATTATCTTACATCATTGATTTTGAGCATTAATTCAACTCATTTACTCTCATTTTGTGCAATTGTGCGAACTACTCGATTTGCGTTATATTGTTCTTTCGGATACAAATTTTATACTATACTTATATATTTTGAACGCAGATTTTGTACGCATATTTTCCTGTTTTGAGGAAGACCCTGTTATACTTTCTCATTACTTTATTCAGCACTATGGCCAATGAACATACCAATTGATAACTCGTATGAGATCTAAGCCAGTGCCCACGTACGACTCGGGTCAGAGTACTCCTCCAACCCGAGGGGAACGGTGAAATCGTCGGAATCTATCAATGTGAGTGTTTAGAGCCTAACGATCTGAACAGAAATTGACCGGTGACTTAAGGGAGAACCCGAAAGGGGAGGACCGCTAACTGTGCCTTATACTTACACATTATTCTCATTTCGATTAACAGGTGAACCCGAGAGGGGAAGAACCTTTAACCATGTCATGCTTACACATTATTTCATCACAGTATCTATTATTCAACATGTTTTGGTTGCACACACTATTTCTTATATCACTTATGTTAGTGTCGTGGAAGAGCATAACACCCTAGTGTAAGGTAAACCGAAGAGTACGGCCCGGAACGTAATTATGGGCTAGCAGGTACATAGGGGTGGTGTGTGATTTCACTTAGGCTATTGGTGGAGTTAGCTGCGGTACACCCTATATATAAGCATGAACGATACTGCGGGGGCGGACTAGGAGTCTGACCAAGAACCTACCCATTATTTTCTATTGCATTTTGGGCTATTTAATAGCGTTGGGTCTGACTTCTTTAATAGGTCATTGAGCAACGACTGTCATTTTTGACAAAGAACGTTTTTACACAAGCTTTAATTTGTCTTCCTGGAATCTTTATTTTGACCACACACACCGAAAACTCAAGTTTTGTATACACTTACACTCTCTATTACTTGGAATCTCGTTGCATGTCCTTAGCAAAGTTCGGTCAGAAACCTTTCTAAAGTAGGGGAGACTACTATATCAGCGCCCTGTCCTCACCAGTTACATACTTTCCCAAACCTTGTAAACTCTCAACTTCCTAGCCTCAGGTCAAATGTCAAAGATTTTATACCTTTCGCTTTGAATAACTACTTTAAACTTTGTCAAATTTATGACTGATGTATTCCCATAAAACTTACTTGCCCTTTTCAAACTCTTTTGTTTCATGGAAACTTTCACTTGAAAGTAATTTTGGGACGAAATTTCCTAAATATGGGAAACTGTGACAACCTGCACCCTTCACTTTTCATAAATGTGCATAATTGGTCCCTTAACTATTTCAAAATTTTCATTTTTAACCCTCGTATTTTAATAGGACCAAAAGTCACAATTTAATAAAACTTATAATTTTTATAAGTAAAGGTATGCATGTTTTATACTTACATCTACACCCGAGCACGTATGTTTCATACCTTGATACTCAAAACCCTTAATTTTCGGTCCTAAAACAACTTAGAAACCAAAGGAAACAAGTCCGGAACTTAAAATTGTTTAAATTAGAAAAAATGATTTTTTTAGCCCTTGCGATCTGCGGAGACAGTTAAAGTCTCAGTTAAATAGTCAATTCGTCTTAAAACCTGACTTTATGGTGTTGAACGATTTTAATGGCTAATTGACCAATTTTAATGGCTAATTAATCCAAAACTAGTATAAAAACCCACTTATGTGACCCGTTCTCATTGCACCTCTAAATTGATCATTCTACTTCGATTAAACACTATCACACCCCCTCCTCTATTAGTCTATCACCTTTGCACAAGAAGCCCCAATTTCCATCTCATATTCATGATGAATTGGAAGCTTATTTCTTGGTTTTATTTGGTTTTGTTTCTTCATTTTGAGTTATCAAATTCGTGAATTTTTCTAATTTCTTTTGCATTTTGATTCATTATTATCAGTAGAACAATAGCCCTCTACTTGTTATATCGATTATAGTCTTTAAGGGTTTTAATTGAAATCTAGGGCTTATGGTGTTCTAAGTAATTTGGGGATTTTGATTTAAAAGTTTATAGATTTTTATAAATTCATAACTCGCTTGTTTCTTATCTAAAAATTATTAAATTTGGTATGATGGTTTATATGATCGATTATGAGTTTTAGAATCAGTTTCGGGATTTTTAGACACTGTTTGATATTTTTAATAATTTTATGATGCTTTAATATTATTTAATTCATAATAAAACAAAGGTAGCATATTTGGACATGAAAATTTATAGAGAAATGTTTCATTATTCTAAGATGATTATCATATCATTTTTCATCAGTTTTGACATGTTTTCATATGTTATCTTATTTTTATTTGTTAAATAAACTTGAAACAAATAATATTCATAATAAACCCTCTTTAATCCCAAAAATTCTATAAAATTATTTTGGTGACCTTTTATGTCAGAGTAACAAGTTGTTATAGAAACTTTTATTTTTCAAAGTGTTTTGCATTTATTTATGATTTTGTGTTAACTTTATTGATACAAATGTAATAAAAACTCTTAATTTTATTATAAATATTTTTCTGAATAAAAATTACTACTTTTACCTTAGAAAATACATGTGTTCGAAAATCTAAATTCATTATATTATTTTCATAGCTCGTGATAGCAAAATAAATAGCTTATATTATTCTCGTCGCCTTTTACAAACTTAAAACCCCAAATATAGACCAGACATCCTAGATGCCTTAGAATAAGAATCCTAGACTTTACTAAGCATAAATACTTATTTTGGGACACTTTAAACTTTAGGTTGAATCTTTGGATTTGCTCGCTTACACTCACTCGCGTAGTCAATTATTATTTGACGAATGTGAGTATATCTAACCCCCTTTTACTGTTTTACTCTTTTGGGATGAATCATGTACCATTATTTATGTATATTTTTTATAACACGATGTTCTTTATGAAATGCTTATGTGAATTGTATGAACGCTTGTCAAAATCATTAACCATTGTGCGCTGAACTCGACAATGAGTAGTGCTACGATTTATATCCCTTGATTAACTTATGTTAAAGTATTGAGTCCTTGGTCATTGTTATGGTTCTTTTTGTGATCGATATTTGAACGTTTGTGGAACGCTTTTAGGCTTGATTTTGACCTTTTTACATATTACAAATATCATAGCACATAAATTGCGAAATACTTTTTGAACGAAATAGATATGCTCACCAATACATTATATGTGTTGACAAAATTATTTTGATAATGTTTCAGGTGAAGTTTGATTATTGCTTGCTACGCATGCTTAGGTTTTGGACCTAGTGCTTAAAATAAAATTGAACAATTTATGTTTTGATCGTTTTGAGACAATTGTATTTGGTTTTGAATAAATGGAGAATGTTGGTTATTTATATTTGCACTTTAGTCCATGAGCTATTGAACAATCATCATTACGTGACACCTCGAGGATTCCGCCATCGGTTGGGGTGTTACACCTTGATTAAGCGAATTAAGCGGAACGCAAGAAATCAAGAGTGATCCAAATACTTGCCAAAAGGGAAAAATTTGAGGTACGTTGTTCTTATGAATCCGTTTAGTTACTTACAATTATTGTTATCATTGTGTTGTGATGGGAGAACCTGAATTGGACACAAGGATTAATTAGAAGACTAGAATTCATGAGACGAATTTAGCTTTTGTGGTTGAACCCAAAGAACCATATGCCTACATAGTCTTAAAGGCTATAGAGATTGAACAAGATCTAGGAAATCTTGCTATGTTGTTATGTCCTGGTGGATTTGGTAAAACGACAATCGTGGGGTAATGGCCATCGTTTTGACCTTGTAACGGGTCAAAATGAGGAATTCGTGCTCAATTGAGCAATAGGCATGTAAGACCAAGGCATAGACGATTCCCAAAGCGGATTGTAGAGCTCAAGGCATTCCTATGTTAGAATCGCTCTCGACCAAGTCTTGAACGATCCATAGAACACAATTATGTGCCATGGATTAGTGGACATCAACCTTGGGGATTTCAGCAATTCATGCTTAAGGGAGAATACATTAATCGAATAGGCTAATGGAAAGTTTAAAAATAGGTTCAAGACACTTGTTGGGAACGATAAGGAGTTTTATAAGAGCCTTAGTGATTCACAATCTAGGACTTTGAACATTTGGCAAATCATGAGCCAAACGGGTCGAATTGGGTTGTAGATCCCAAATCACCTTAAGAATTACAAGGAATCTAAGAAACATGTTTTGGAAACTAAAATCATAGTTGTAAATATAGAATGATGATTAAAACGGACAATCCCACCAATATAGAAGGTAAGGCACCAAGACTTGCACTTTCGGGTGCAAAAATATGAATAAGGCAAGGTTTTTGGATGCAAATCAGCACCAAAAGACCGTAACCTATGGAGTTGGGCCATAGGCTACAGCCAACAGAAGCAGAATGACCAGAAGCTGCTGGCCGTAAGCTAGGGCTGGCCAACCATAGCTTATGGCGGGAATCAGCATGGCCAGAGCATGCTGGCCGTAAGCTACGGCCAGCCAGCCGTAGCTTACGGCGGGCATTTTCCCGCACCATTTCGTTCCGTTAAACTTCATTTTCAACACATTTTTGATCTAATCCTCTTGTGTATTGTTATCATCTTAGGTTGAGGTGCAATGTGAAGCTTCCGGGGATCGATCAAGCAACTGAACAAACACGGTATTCATGTTTTGGCGTTTTGTTGGATTTCGGATAAATCAATGAACTTTTTGGTTGCAGTAGCTAGACTTTTAAGACTTCCATTGTGTTTTCAAATATGTAACTAATATTTTAGGAATAGGAACATGATCCTCATTTTGTGATTAACATCTATGATATAAAACTTGGATTTCGTTAAGTGTAATTCACAACATTTTAAAATAAAATTTTAACCCTATGTTAATTTACTGTTTTCATTAATCAAACGGACATTTAGGTTAAGGGTCTTATAGTTTTCCATTTAGATATCAAAATATAGCCCTTCTAGTATTTTCTTTAAGCTGTATATCAACCGAATTGAAGAATGTCCTCAAGGAATATGATGAGGTCTAATGTGACTTCCCTCTATCGAAGAGGTGAAGAGTTCAAATCTTGCAAGGCCTAGGTACATAAGTGTATTTACAAATATATTAGTTTTATACTTGTATGTTTACAAAAGCTTAATTGGAGAAACATTAACCAAATTAATCTTAACTAGCGGGATTTCCGCGCGCGTTGCCGCGTGTTTGCTGTCATTATCATTTTGATTTATTAGGGTACCAATGTGACAATGTTAGCGTAAACAACCATAATAAAAATTGAAAAAGCAGTTATCTCAAACAAGGTCTCAAACCTGAGACCTCCCCTTATGGAAACGCATCTCAAACCACTACACCACCAACCCAATTTTTGTTTTATTTCCAACCCAATTATTTTTAACATGAAATATTGTTGTGGAGTGTTGTGTGTGTGTGTGTGTGTGTGTGTGTATATATAATGCCCCCACCCGGGTCTGGAACCTGTGACCACTCATTACAAAAATGCACCTCAAACCACTACACCACCAGCCTAACTTGTGATTTTATATGAAACCAATTATATTTAACATTAAATAATGCGTTGGAAATGAAACAAAAAATACATCGCCCCTAGCCGGTCTTGAACCTATGACTTCTCATTCTCTCAATTAGGGATGTGCACCTCAAACCACTACACCACCAACTAATTTGTGATTTTATATGAAACCAATTATATTTAATATTAAATAATCTTTGTGCAAATGTAAAAAAGAAACAAAATGCCCCTGCCGGAACTCACAACCTCGCTCTTAAGAAAGTGAACCTCAAACCACTACACCAACAAACAATCTTTTTTTAATATGAAACCAACTGTATTTATTATTAAATGATGCTGTGAAAAAAAATATTAAATTGCCACCGCCCATCTCAACTAATGAGAAAAGCTGGCACTATTCACTCAACTCTAAATTGATACATATATATAAATATAGAGAGAGGCTATTGTACAAAGGCTCCTTAAAATACAAAGTGTAAGAAGCAATCATGACCGTCGATCTGCATTTTAATCAAACACCATCCTAAATTAATTACCGGCGCGTGTTTTTAGTTTCAGTTAACAAGAAAAAGGCAAATTAGACAAATTGCGAGTATAATAATTCGAATTTTTCTTAATAATCGCGCCCAAATCATCTCATTTCTGATAGTTATTATCAATTGCTATAATCGTGGAATTCACAAATTTAAAACTCAAAATGAAATCATACTCTGTAAACCAAAAAAAAAAAGAGAGAGAAAAACAGAGCATTCATCAAAACGAAGAAGAAATGGAAAAATGAAAACCCTAAAATTACGTTTGTATGAAACAGGTGAAGCAAGAGAATGAATAAGCTTGTTCGTGCGTTTGATGAAAGTTATAAAGGCGTTTTCAGTTTTTCATTGATTTTAATGATTTCACATGATCATGTTGTTAAAATGCACTTAGTAATATCATAAAACGCACTTACATGTTGATGGTATTTAACTTACAATGTAAAAACATAAAACGCACTTGGTGATATCATAAAACGCACTTACATGTTGATGATAATTAACTTACAATGTAAAAACATAAAACACACTTAGTGATATCATAAAACGCACTTACATGTTGATGATAATTAACTTACAATGTAAAAACATAAAATGCACTTAGTGATATCATAAAACGCACTCAATGATATCATAAACGCATTCAGTGATATCATAAAACACACTTACATAAAACATAAAAAGCATTCACTGATATCATAAAACACACTTACATAAAACATAAAACGCATTCAGTGATATCATAAAACGCACTCAGTAATATCTACAATATAAAACAGTTATCTATCAGCCTCTGTTTATCTCTGAACTTTATTTCTTCTTCGTTTGATGAATGCTTTGCTTTTTTTTGGGGTTTACAGAGTATGATTTATTCTTCGTTTGATGAATGCTCTGTTTTTTTTTTTTTTTTTGTTTACAGAGTATGATTTCTTTTTCGTTTGATGAATGCTCTGTTTTTTTTTTTTTTTTTTTTTTTTTTTGAGTTACAGAGTATGATTTCTTTAGATCTGATACACAATTAAACATCACGATAAGATTACGATTAGTTGAAATTAAAAAAAAAGAGAGAGAGATTAACCTACCGAACATGACGATCAACTCTTCAATTAAATATTAATGTCAAAAAAATTTTGACCGACAGATGTACTGTGATTTGATTTTTCAATAAGGTAACAAATAATAATGGAATATTGTTAAATCAGTTATAAAAATTTTGAATTCGGATTTAACGATAAAAATGGGAATGTATTATTACGTGATTAAATGAGGGATGGAAAAGTCTATATTACATTTGAATTGGCTTCAGATGTTATGACCGTCAAGTTATACGTGACCACTTTTGATGGCTTCCTACACTTTGTAGGTTAAAGTACTTTGTACCAAATACTTTCTCTATAAATATAAATATAATCTGTATTCACATTATAAAAAATCCAAAGGAAAACCAAAAATATTTCCAATTTGTTTAACTCAAACAACCAAAAACCGATATCAAGTTTATCTAAGATAATAAAGTAGTTATAGCATGCCCAATCCACTCCACCAACCTTGAACATTCGACCTTATGTGGAAAGGCATTAAGCATGCCCAATCCACTGCCGAAAGGCGATATATAAATTTGATCACAATCTATTACCGTATAAAGACAATTGGTCGTCATCTTACCAATTATTAATATGACCGCCGTTCTATTTTTTTTATTTTTTTTATTAACTAGTTTTTATCCCGGGAGCGTCCCGGATTGAAATATCTAATATGACATAATAAAATATCTAATATAACAACACTATTTTTTGTAACCTGACAGGTATTGTGTCAGACTTAGAATTAGTTTTAAAAAAATTGTGGGTTTGGGTCGGGCCTGGGATTAGGTGATACCCGACCCAATTACCCTTTTTTATATTAAAATATGATAACTTATGACAGACATTTATTTAAAATAATAATAATAATAATAATAATAATAATAATAATAATAATAATAATAATAATAATATTCATTAATCATATATTGGGAAGTCATTAATTATGTTGTCATATTAGATATTTTATTATGTCATATTAGATATTTCAACTCGGGACGCTCTCCAACAGGTAATTGCTATGTTTTCTTTTTCTACCATATTCTGAAATAGCTCAAATCTTATTGTATGAAGTTGTTGATGTTGTAAGGTGAAATGGATCTTTTGGTATTTTTTTTTTAATGTATCTAATGTTAGTTGATACATAGATGTCATTTTTATAGTTTAGATATTTCTAATTTTATTCACTTTACTTAGATTTCTCAACTCGGGACGCTCCCGGTGTATAAGCTAGTTATTAATGAATAACCTGAACACTTTGTGTTTTTTTCCTATATGACCGAAACCCCACAAAAAATAGTCGTGTTTTTTCTCCGTTTTTTATATAGCACTATGGTACTCGTTGGAAAGATAATAAAACACTCGTTAATTTGGTGTAATTTTTTTCTTTAAAAAATCTCGTATATAAAAGATATTAACGTTTAAAAATTATGGGAGGAAACATACGAGAGAAAATTTTAATTTTTTTTTTAAATTTTTTTTTCTAAAATAACTAGTAGATTAGGTTTTATATTATTATTTATTTTTTTTATTTGCCACATGGCATGACACATGTACTATTAGTATTATTATTATTATAGGTATTTTTTTATTTATTTAATTACAAGAGTAATAATTATTACTATTAGTATTAGTATTATTAGAATTGTTATATTTTTCAACACCGGGACGCTCCCGTTGTTCCTCTCGAAAAAATCAAGGTTGATGACCGTTTGCGTATTGTGGAGGAACCGGTTGAAATTATTGATTATAAGATTCGTAGCCTTCGTCGAAGTAAAATCCGCATCGTCAAGGTTCGTTGGAATTCAAATCCTGGACCGGAGTTCACGTGGGAATGGAAAGATCAGATGAAGGCCAAGTACCCTCATCTATTTCATAAGCGTGCTTTTGAGTCGAACTATGTTGCTTCCAAAACTAAATGAATCTCGGGTCGAGATTCCTTTCAACTGGGGGATGATGTAACAACGGGAAAAATTTTATTTCTTTCTTTATTTCGTCTCTTCATCTCCGGACTTCATTTAATTTTCGGGACGAAAATTCTTTCAACTGGGGGATGATGTGACACCCGGCATAGTCAGGTTAATACTTTTCATACTTTACATACATATGTTCCATACTTTGCATACATACGAGTCTACCTCAACGAAAACATTGAAAACAACTACTTAATATCATACTTGACCGGGTCGGTTGAGTCGTGTCGATGATTCAGGAATCATCGGGAGTCGTTACAATGGTCCGAGGGATCATTGGGTGTCGGTCCATAACCATGGGTACAAGGATTGGCGATTCGTAGAATCACCGGGTTATTGCACACACGCGAATCTTGAGTCCTGGGAATTGGTGAACGGATGGGAACGTGTTAGTCATCATGCATTGTATGTTTATAATCATTATATGACTTATCGGTATATGAATATGTGCTAAATTGTGTTAAAATAGTGCTTAACGCGCCAAAAACCCAAAATAACATGCTGAGGGCGAGTACGGGAGGTATCAGGCCATTAGGGCATGCAATTAGCCCTACTCGCCTATAAAGTGGCGATTACAACATGCGATTAGGCCCTACTCGCATGTAAACTGGCGAGTAGGAGCTCTAATCGCTAGTTGCAGAAGCCTACTCGCCAGTTCTGTATGTGACGACTAAAAATGCCTATAAATACCACCCTTATGTTTCAAAACATCATTTGTGAAACCCTAATACACCCCAAAGCCACCCCACGCCTTATTCAACCTCTACAACACGTTTTTGATCAAGAAATCATATTTCCAAGCTTTACATCTCATAATCTCACAATTTCAAGGTGTGTTCTTCATCCCAAACCTTTGTAATGATGTTGTTTTGATCCCTAAAGGTCCAGACCTAATTTCTAAACATTTGTGTCTTTGAAAACTCATTAAAATCATTTTCTAAACAAACCCAAACCTCTATGCTTGTTATATATGATGTATTCATGCAAGATAAGATTTTTATCGTTTAAACATGATTGTTCTTGTATTATTAATATGTTTCTGATCTAAATG
Organism: Ambrosia trifida; assembly: GCA_028751855.1. NCBI lineage: Eukaryota > Viridiplantae > Streptophyta > Magnoliopsida > Asterales > Asteraceae > Ambrosia > Ambrosia trifida. Next base: position 161,294,502 of record CM054122.1, read on the forward strand.
AGTTAATATGATGTTAACCTAGGAGTTTGAAGGTTCATAGATGTGTAATATTGATATTAGGCGTTTTGACCCGTTTGAATGATTATGGAGGATTGATGATGATATGTTGCGTTTTGTTGATTGTTTAAGGTTAGGGTTTACTCTAGGATGATGCTAGAACAGTAGGACATTGTCGGACAACGTCATTATGTGATGAAATCTGGATATATGCTATTTAAGGTAAGTTTTGCATGATGATGTGATGTTTACATGATAGTTATGCTATTTTGGGAAAACACATGCATTCGGGACGGCTAGGATGATGATAAATTGGGGGTTTTTTGCTTGAAATAGTTGGATTAATGTTTTGGGTTTGATATTGGGTGTTTCCACATGTTTCGGATCTGATTTGGAGGGTTAAACGCGCAAAAAGACGGCACAGTGCAGTAGGGGCGATTAGGGAGTCCTAATCGCCTATACTAAGGGCGATTGGCCCCCAATCGCATGTACAAGAGGCGATTGGGAGCCCAATCGCCAGTATGTCTGGCAATTACAACTCCAATCGCCATTTTGACTCCCCTAATCACCAGTTGACTTTTCCTAATTGCATGTTTGATTCCTAATCACGTGTACTGCTGCTATATGGGTATTTTAACATCCCGGAACACGGATTGACACCTAGGAACATGTTAGAAACCCCATGACATGTCCAATAACTTAGTTATACGTCTTCGGACCTGTTTATGCGTTAATTAGGCTTCATGCTAGATATAGTAAACTGTGGTGCATACTAAGTGATTGATTACATATGATTGCATGATATCTTGCATTCGGCTAACACGTGGGATGTCGGGTCACCAATGGGATGTCGGGTCATGTCTGGGGTGGTCAATTAAACGTTTAAACATCATTTCAAATGTACACGGTTATGGTCTGGATTGTTGGGGACTAATAAACCTACGGGTTGTTAGTCTAACACCTTATACGCTCGTCATGATAGGTCAACGGTATTTGGTGCCGTCTATTGAGCTGGTTTACTTATCTTAGAGGGGAAGCAGTATCAGGTGAGTTTCACGGCCCCACTTTAAGTCTTTACATTTCGGGGGAGACACATACTTTATACATATTTCATAAATTATCATGTTATATTAGTGTTAATTCATTTACATACTATATGATACGTAAAGTCCCGGGGAAACTATGAATATGTTGGATAGCATAGCGGGGGAAATGTGGATAGATCTATTGGGACTGACAGACCCCACCCGTCGGCTGGGAGCTGGGCGGGTGCATATCCCAGGGTTGAAAAATCTAATATTACTTACTAAAAAAAGGATAAAAGAAGTAAACCGTTTCAACCTCTTTTAATGCTAAGCATATCGTTATAGCATATGAACATGGGCAATTCATATATGTAATAGTAGGTTCAAAAACATATATACTATCATAACATGATTAGTGACTTACCTATATATGATTAAGAAATTACCTAAATACATTGTGTTTTTTTCTGCATGAACAAAAACTCACTAAAAAAACATTTTTTTCGTTTTTGTATAGCACTATATAGGTGCTCGTTGGAAAGATAATAAAGCGATCGTTAATTTGGTGTAATTTTTTTTTTCAAAAAAAATGTCATACATAAAAGTTACTAACGCTTAAAAATTGTGAGCGGAAAATAAGAAAAAAATAAAGATAAAAATATTAATTAACATATTTCATTATTAGATTTTAATAATAAAAACAAAATAAAAAAAAATTAAACACTTTCACCTCATTATGCCATGTGGCACATACTATTAAATGTCACATCATCTAAGTTTAATTCTTTTATTAATAGTTATAGATAGATTATAGATTATTATAGATTATTGATATTAAAAATATTTGTCCTTAAGGGATATGTTTTGACGGTAAGATGTCTTCCATGATGAACCAATGACTATTTTTTTTTTCAATGATGTATCTGTTTTAGAGCATGTTTGGCTCTCCTTAGTTCCACCTCCTTATAAGTTATAACATTTTCAAAAAGTTAATAAGTTATAAAAAGTGTTTGGCAAAAGGAAAAGGACTTTTTATTTTAACTTTTTGTAAGTCTATGATAAGTTGTTTTGGAAAAGTAAGGGAGAAGTGACTTTTTGAACCTCCTTATAACTTATTGATGGTTATTTACCTACATGCCCTTATTATATCCTTGCACATTCCCTCCTTATACCTTTTTTGGTCATTTGACCTAAATAAGTTAAACCAAACATTTTTTTACAAACTAACTTATCAACTTATTGTTTTTCCCCACCACATAAGCTAACCCAAACACTTTTTTAAAAACTCCTTTTTAAAAAGTCATAAGTTAATAAGTCTTTTTAACAAAAAGTCCTTTTTGCCTCAAATAAGTTTATCCAAACATGCCCTTAGTGTAGAGTTTTTTTTTCAACCATATATTATAAATTTCAACTAGGTCGCAGTTTAGGTCGTGACGGTCAAAGTGAGGAACTTGATAAAATATCGTAATATATATATATATATATATATATATATATATATATAGGCTAAGTATTGGGAAGAAACCCAAAATTTTGAAGAAACTCCCACAAACTCAACTAATGGCTCTCATTGTTCCACATCATCATGCTTTCAAATTATAACAAATGGGAGGGAAAGGGTATTATAGACAATTTCCTTGTCACCTCTCTCTCTCCTAGTATATATATGTCTTTCCCTTTCTCTCTCTCTCTCTTTATTTTTCATAATTTAAATTCTATGTATTCTTTTTTTTTTCATCCCCTTTCTCTATCCTTCTCTATAAAAACACCATCCACCACCAACCACCAGCACCACCTCCACCACCGACCATCGACCTCCACCCACCATCCACCACCAACCACCAGCACCACCTCCACCACCGACCACCGACCTCCACCCACCCTATATAAATAACCACTCTTTTATATATATTCCACACCTCGTTCATGTATCCAATCACCACACTCCCTCTCTCACTTTATTCCTTCATTTCCTTTCCTTCTCTTCTTCAACCCAACCCTTCCCTTTTATTTTTAATTTTCATCATCATCAACAATAATGGCCGATCAGCTTACCGATGACCAGATCTCTGAATTCAAGGAAGCCTTCAGCCTATTCGACAAAGACGGCGATGGTCAGTCACCTCTCTCTCACCCCTTTATATTTCATCCCATATTTTGCCTTACAAACCCTAATTCCATACTTATATCATTTTATTATTTATTTTTTTTAATTATCTTACCCTTCCAGATCTGGCTTCTGATTGTTTCTTCTTCTCCTTATTTTTTTTATATCTCTCATGTTTGACTTTTAGGTTTGTTGACCCGTTTTAACATTTGGGGCTAATTATGACCTAATTCGAATTCAAGATGATGATGATGATTATTATTATTATTATTATTATTATTATTATTATTATTATTATTATTATTATTATTATTATTATTATTATTATTATTATTATCATGTTTGTTTGATGTTTGATTGTTAGATCTGTTTTTAGGGTTGTATAGGAGATATATGATCAGTTTGTTTCTAGTTTATTATTATTATGATGATGATGATGATGATGATGATGATGATGATGATGATGATGATGATGATGATGATGATGACATGTTTGACCGGTTACTCTTTTTGCTAATATTGTTATAAAGTAATTAGTGATGTATTATGTGTATATTATTTGTGTGTTACTAGCATCTCTCTTTTTTTTTTTTTTTTTGATACTATGTTAAACATCGAAAATGATTTTTCGTTTTGTGTTTTATGTTTGTAGTATCAGTATCTTGGTGTTTAGTTATGGTGTTTTTATCGTCTATATTTTCATATAATCTTTGTGTTGAGTTAGGCTGTTTACATGTGTAGCATATCTGTTTTTTTGCAGTCAAATTTTGTTCTATGTTTTCTAGCATATCAAATTCTGCTCTATGTTTACAGCAGACTACAAAGTTTGGTCTGTGTTTTACTGTTACACATGTAACACTCGTGTGTTTTTGCACCATGTCTGTCTTTTTTTTTTTTTTTTTTTGATATTATGTTAAACATCGAAATTGATTTTTCGTTTTGTGTTTTGTGTTCGTAGTATCAGTATCTTGGTGTTTAGTTATGGTGTTTTTATCGTCTATACTTTCGTATAATCTTTGTGTTGAGTTAGGCTGTTTACATGTGTAGCATATCTGTTTTTTTTGCAGTCAAATTTTGTTCTATGTTTTCTAGCATATCAAATTCTGCTCTATGTTTACAGCAGACTACAAAGTTTGGTCTGTGTTTTTCTGTTACACATGTAACACTCGTGTGTTTTTGTACCATGTCTGTCTAATTTTTTACTAGTATGTGCATGTTTGTATAAGTATTATAATGTGTGGAATGTATGTTTGCATCTGTTTCCTATATTGCGTATGTTTCGTATGTAACAACAAAATTAAGTTGGTATAAATTAGTTATCGATTTTTTTTACAGATACAAAGGTTTGATTTTTAAACTTTTCATGTAGGTTCAAGTGTGATATTTTATTGGTGTTGGATTACACGTAGGTTTACATATCAGTTAACCTTTTTTATATATTAATTAAACAAAAGTCACTAATCCTGAGATGAAATCTATGTTGCGTCTGTTTCGTATGTAACAGCAGAACTAAGTTGGTATAAATTAGTGTTCTGGGATGTATGTTTTGTGGCTGTATGTTCGTATCTGTTTCGAATGTTTTTTTGAATCCCGATGGTTAACATTCGTTAAGACCGGGGGGGTGGGGGGTTGGGCTTTCATGTAAATTGATGATTTTGTTTTCATTTTGCAGGTGAACATATTTTTTGCATTAAAGATGAAGATGATCATCAAGAATGAAGTGTAGACAAATTTTTTTATTTATGATAGTTTTTTTTTTTTTTTTAGGATTTGTTGATTGTAATGACCGTTTTATGGGAAGATGTGGAAGCAGTTCAAATTAGTGGCGGTCCAGCTGGTTTAGAAAGCGAACTTCAACAACTTCGTGATTTAAGTAGGGTTAACCATGAACTGTAAGTTTAGACCGAGGAACTTATTCAAAAAGAAGCAGCAGAAGATGCACAGTTTAGAAGCCAATTTGGGACGAGGTGGACCAGGGCTCAGTCTAGCACTCTCACGAAAAACTTACAGGATCGACTAAATAGGTTTGCGGCAAATTTCAAGCAAGCTGCAGAGAGTGATTGTAAAATTGTTGATTTGTAGCATTTGTTGATTTGTAATGACCGTTTTGTTTGTTTTTAGCACTTTGTAAGAAACAATTCTTGTGTACATTTGAATGTTTTTTGATCTATAAAGTTTTTAATTGATTATATACAATCTGTGCATTTTTAACGTACGCAACACTGCATATGTTACATATGTAACATCACGTGCTGACAGATCTAGGACCATGGCCACAAAAGTATGAGAGAGATGATGTGACATGTGTGGGGTCCACTTGTCATATCTGCTTTTCAGAAAAATGACATTTGACCATTGTGCCTTTTTTTTTGTCATCTAGTCTATTAAAAGTAATAAATTTAAATCAATAATCATGAATAAAATGTGGACCATTGATCTAGTTTGATCAATGGTTCTAAAAGAGTTAATGAGTTTCTTCAATTTAGGTGGGTTTTTATTTAATCATTGCCCTATATATATATATATATATATATATATATATATATATACTAGCTTTTATCCTGGGTTGAAAAATATAACAATTCTAATAATATTGATACTAATAGTAATAATTATTACCCTTGTAATTAAATAAATAAAAAAATAATCTTGCTATAAGGTGACACCATGTGTTGCAGTGTTGCGCGATTCTTTCTCCTAGCTTCTTTTGATGAAGTATACCTATGCATCTTTAAAAGAGTAAAATTCCAATAAAAGCATGACGATTGAGCTGAATTTCAACATCGTAGATAAGAACCTGATTTAAAAGAAAAAAACATTATTAATGAATAACCTGAACACTTTGTGTTTTTTTCCTGTATGAACGAAACCCCACAAAAAAATAGTTGTTTTTTTCTCCGTTTTTTATATAGAACTATGGTACTCGTTGGAAAGATAATAAAACGCTTGTTAATTTGGTGTAACTTTTTTCTTTAAAAAATTAACGTTTAAAAATTATGGGAGGGAAAATAAGAGAGAAAAATTTAAATTTGTTTTTAAATTCTTTTTTCCTAAAATAACTCAATTTGAATTTAGTAGATTAGGTTTTATATATTATTTACTAGACTTTTGCCCGCGTTGACATGCGGTTCACCTAGTTACAATTATTTTGAGCGGTAAGACGTAAAAAAAGTACAGTAGAAATATTTTATTCATATTAAAAAGTAAGGAATATACATGTTATTCAAATATCATATGCCACCTACCCCGAGAGCGTCCGGGGGTTGAAAAATCTAATATGAGCTTTCTAAATAATCAACTCGTACACTTTCAAATCCAAAACATTCAACCAAAGTCTATTCCGGTTAATATTAAAAATAGAAACAGAAAGAAAACACGAGGATCATGAGGTTTGGCGATCATTTTCAGCCGTTCACAACATCTCTTTCGCCAAGTGGTTTCACTTGCGCTTTCTCCTTTTTGACATTCATCTCTTTCAGTTTACCTATAAATACAGACATTTATTATCAAAACAACGCACATTTATATTAAGAACACATGTTGATAAAGTCTAAGATAAGCTTAACTAACCTTTAAGCGCATTAAAATTACTTGTGAGCTTCTGTTTGTTAAGTATTCCCATAATTTTTTTTCCTTTTGGTTTCTCCTCTAGGCCATATATGTCAATATCATCTATAAAAACATGAAAAGATGTAAGATGTTGTTTGATTGAAAATATATTTTGTTCATAAATAATTTGATAAGTAGTTCCAAAAACACTGAAAAACAACTCATTGTTGTATCAAGACACAAATCGACAATAAGCAAACACGCTTTTATCTATTGCCGAAGAAGACCATAACACCTACAATAACCAAAAATGATATGAAATTCTATGATATTGTTAGAATTTAGTTATATCACTTGTAGATCATTTGATCCACAATATACTTATTAGAAACAAATTAAAAGACTAATTATAAATTAGAAACCAAAAGACGCAAGTTGTTGATTAAGAGTCCAGTACCTAATAAAAATAATGATTGTGACTTTTAAATAAAAAAAACTAAACAGTTTAAACACCATTTTACTTATTTGATGAACTAAAGCAGGTCTGAAAGTTTCACAGTGCATCTTCAAGTTTTTATATTTAAGAAGGAATTATGGATTGCAACAACATCCAACAAATACCCACTTTTACAACAATTTCTTTAATTTGAATGTCTAGAATTACTTACCAACAAATCCTCCTTGCTTTAGGGATGTTTTTTGTTTCAACACATTACCAGATTGCTCCCTCTGTTCATGGGCTCCCACAGCAAACAAACACACGCTCACTTGAGTTTGGCTTCAATACACAATTATACAACTAATTGATTGTTTCCGTACCTGCTGACTGTCACATACCGCTTAATCGCTTCAAGTATAATCTAAATTTCTGCATATTCAAAAGTCGCACTTGTTATAAATTAAGAAGAAACATAAATCATAAAGCTTGAAATAGCAATAACAATCACATACAAACTCTATATTGTTAACATCAGGAAAATTCATTGCGGCATACCTTCACGAAAGCTTTACCTAAGTCCTGATGAACATATAAATTCGTTAGTGTTAATGATTAAAGAAAAATGTAACCATATCATAAAAGCTAATTATTATCACACTTATATTTACCTGAGTTTGACTTTGACTCTGTTCATTAGTTGATTCTTTTGAGGTCCATAGCTGCTCCAAGTTGTAATAAACTACCCAATTTGTCGTGAGTACGACCATGATCGATCACCACCAGACAGCCTCCACCGTTGCTCACTGGTGCAACACAATCGTTATACACCTGCAACCGCCATAAAAAAGTATTAAAAAAACAAATCAGAATTTTAAAAATGTATTAAAATTAGTGCAATAACTATACAAACCAATTCTACCATCAATTCCATTCAACAACTTTCCAAACCAAGATTCATAATTATAGCAATTATAGTTAATACATTTGACTATGACTATATGGAAAGTGTACAACTAATTGTGCTATTAACTTTCCTATAATACAATCAATCAATCTCTTACCAAAAAACTCGACCCTTCCTTTTAACAGCCAAGACTTTTCAAACCACCATTTATAACAATTAATTATTATAATTATCCTTCCAAACTTTAAGCCATCAACTTAGGGAAACAAATAAAATGCTAATAAATGAGACCCGAATCAACAAACAGGACCCGGACCCGAATAGCTTTCCTAAGCGGATTAATCACTAAAAAAAATATCCAACATTCTTTTACCTTTCATCTAATATTGTGATCCTCAAGAACACCTCGAAGAACATATGAACATTCAACCTCACCCGAAGACAAACATCATTGAGCCAACATAATATCATGAACAAATATAACCAGTTAAGATTAACCAACATAAAAACAGATTAAAAAACATGAAGGATTCAAATCAATTAAAAACATATTCAAAAACAGATTAACCCTAAATAAAAAACAATCCCAACTTCCAACACAGATTCAAAAACAGATTCAAAGACAACCAATACCAGTTTAACAACGATTGCACAATATAAACGAAATTTCCAACTTTCAAAATCAGTCAAAAACAGATTGAAAACATTAAACCCTAAAACATAAACACTTGAACAATCAAACCATAAAACATCAAATAATCTCCAACACACAATACATCAACAATCAAACCCTAAAACATGAATCTAAATAAATCAAACCCTAAAACATCAATCGAACCCTAAAACATAAACCCTAAAACATCAATCAAAAATCAAAAGAATTAGTAAAACTGAACAATAATACACGCAAACACAAGCATTAAAAGACAAATAATTGAAATAAGTCAAAAGAAATAGAATAGACATCAATCGACAAGCAAATAAAGAAAAAAAAACGAAAAAAAACAAAAAAAAAAACATACAAATGAAGAACGATCGATTAATATAGAATGGGAGAGATTAAACCTTGAAGAAGAGATTAAAACAATGCTTGATTGGTTGAATCGCATTCAAATCGCCTGCTAGGGTTAGAGGTTTCGATGGGAGCAAGATGGAGATTTGGGGGTTATGTTATGAACCTTGTGTTTTATTTGCTTATATATTATTCTGATTTTTGATTTAAAAAAAAGGAAAAGTTTATAAAATCTCACATCATGCCATGTGGCTTAATGAGAGGAGGAGAGAGGATTGCTAGGGGTGTAAGAGATTGACAAGTGTACAAGAATGCTTTAAAATATTAGATGTATAGATTTATTTTTAATTTTCTACATGACATAACACATGGCACACTCAAGGAGGAGAATGCCTCCTTGAATGCCATTTCATTAAAATGGCTTTTTTTAGGTCTCCATTGAATACCATATCATCAATATTCAATTCTTTTATTATAAGTTATAGATGTATACTAGTAGGAGACCCGTGCGATGCGGCGGGTGGCGACTACATACAACGCGAGACTCGTTTTATGGCAATTTATCAATTCTTTCGTGATATTGTATACTATGTCTATTCGGATTTTTTATTTATTTATTTATTTATTTATTTATTTGTTGTAGCATTGGTGTAGCCTAAAATGGTGGCAGCACTTTTTTTCGTTTACCCATTACAATCCGGCCAACATCTACAAGGACCATAAACGTTTATATTGGGTGACATCTATATCTATATCTATATCTATATCTATATCTATATATATATTGCAAAGTGATTAATCCTACATGTCATACTCTTATGCAATCTCTTCTTTGAGAGATGCCACAGAGGATGTGATGTGGCAAGTGTAAACCAATTAAAAAAAAAAGAATAAATATGATTTAATCTAATCTATTATAATCTTTAACCTAATCTACTAACTCTAAATATTAAAACTTTACTATTTTTTCTCTCACGTTTCCTCCCATAACTTTTAAACGTTAATATCTTTTATATACGAGATTTTTTAAAGAAAAAAATTACACCAAATTAACGAGCGTTTTATTATCTTTCCAACGAGTACCATAGTGCTATATAAAAAACGGTCAAATAAATGACTATTTTTTGTAACCCGACAGATATTGTGTCGGGTTTGGGATTAGTTTAAAAAAAATTGTGGGTTTGGGTCGGGTCTAGGATTAGGTGATACCCGACCCGATTACACGAAACAACATACCCAAATACCCGAACTATATACCCGATCATATACCCATGAATTTTTTAACGCATCACATAACCCTTAGACTAATGCGTTCGATATTTCAATAATTAACTTTTTTTTTCTTATTTCATGTTAGTTCTTTTTAGAATGATCGATTACAAACTTCCAAATTCATTTGTAATGGCACTAGATTTATACCCCGACGCAGAGATTCGTTTTTTTTATATTTGAATATGATAACTTATGGCAGAGATTTGTTTAAAATAATAATAATAATAATAATATATTTTATTATGTCATATTAGATATTTCAAACCGGGACGCTCCCGGGATAAAAAGTAGTGTTAAATATATTAATTGTGGTTTTTGGGGTTGGGTCTAAACCAATTGGGTTGGCCTCGCATGCCTAACACATTTAAGAAACAAGTCATATTCGAGTTTATTTGAGTTAGGTTGTAAATAAACAACTTAATCCGTTTATTTGTTTAAAATAAAGTAAAATCTATTATCTATATATATATATACTAGTTTTTATCCCGGAAGCGTCCCGGGTTGAAATATCTAATATGATATAATAAAATATATTATTATTATTATTATTATTATTTTAAACAAATCTCTGCCATAAGTTATCATATTCAAATATAAAAAAACGAATCTCTGCGTCAGGGTATAAATCTAGTGTCATTACAAATGAATTCGGAAGTTGTAATCGATCATTCTAAAAAGAACTAACATGAAATAAGAAAAAAAAGTTAATTATTGAAATATCGAACGCATGAGTCTAAGGGTTATGTGATGCGTTAAAAAATTCATGGGTATATAGTTCGGGTATTTGGGTATGTTGTTTTGGGTAATCGGGCCGGGTATCACCTAATCCCAGACCCGACCCAAACCCACAATTTTTTTTAAACTAATCCCAAACCCGACACAATACCTGCCGGGTTACAAAAAAAAGTCATTTTTTCTTCGTTTTTTTATATAGCACTATGGTACTCGTAGGAAAGATAATAAAACACTCGTTAATTTGGTATAATTTTTTTCTTTAAAAAATCTCGTATATAAAAGATATTAACGTTTAAAAGTTATGGGAGGAAACATGAGAAAAAATAGTAAGATTTTAATATTTAGATTCAGTAGATTAGGTATTTAATAGATTAGGTTAAATCATATTTATTTCTTTTTTTTTTAATTGGTTTACACTTGCCACATCACATCCTATATATATATATATATATATATATATATATATATATATATATATATATATATATATATATATATAGTGGAAGGATAGGGAGAAAACCCTTCAAAATGAAAAAACTCTAGAAAACCCTCAAAAAAACCTACTTCCCGAGCTTTTTTTAAAAAAAAAAAAAAATAGGGCATGTAATATACATGTTTTTGAGTGTTTTGAGCCAAAAAAATCAAAAAAGCGCCGAAGGGTTTTTTTTTTAAAAAAAAATAAGTTTTGCATCATAACATATGTTACCAGTGCAAAAATAAGCTAACATATGTTATGATGCAAAACCTATTTTTTTTTAAAAAAAAAACCCTTCGTTGCTTTTTTGATTTTTTTGGCTCAAAACACTTAAAAACATGTATATTACATGCCCTAATTTAAAAAAAAAAAAAAAGCTCGGGAAGTAGGTTTTTTTGAGGGTTTTCTAGAGTTTTCTCATTATTTAGGGTTTCCGTATTATCCATCCCCTATATATATATATATATATATATATATATATATATATATATATATATATATTGCAAAGGGATTAATCCTACATGTCATACTCTTATGCAATCTCTCCTTTGAGAGATGCCACATAGGATGTGATGTGGCAAGTGTAAACCAATTAAAAAAAAAGAAATAAATATGATTTAACCTAATCTATTATAATCTTTAACCTAATCTATTAATTACCTAATCTACTAAATCTAAATATTAAACCCTTATTATTTTATCTCTTGTGTTTCCTCCCATAACTTTTAAACGTTAATATCTTTTATATACGAGATTTTTTAAAGAAAAAAATTACACCAAATTAACGAGCGTTTTATTATCTTTACAACGAGTACCATAGTGCTATATAAAAATAGGAGAAAAAAATGACTACTTTTGTAACCCGACAGGTATTGTGCCGGGTTTGGGATTAGTTTAAAAAAAATTGTGGGTTTGGGTCGGGTCTGGGATTAGGTGATACCCGACCCGATTACCCGAAACAACATACCCAAATACCCGAACTACATACCCAATCATATACCCATGAATTTTTTTTAACGCATCACATAATCCTTAGATTAATGCGTTCGATATTTCAATAATTAACTTTTTTTTTCTTGTTTCATGTTAGTTCTTTTTAGAATGATCGATTACAAACTTCCGAATTCATTTGTAATGGCACTAGATTTATACCCCGGTGCAAAGATTTGTTTTTTTGTATATTTGAATATGATAACTTATGGCAGAGATTTGTTTAAAATAATAATAATAATAATAATAATAATAATAATATATTTTATTATGTTATATTAGATATTTCAACCCGGGACGCTCCCGGGATAAAAACTAGTATATATATATATATATATATATATATATATATATATATATATATATATATATATAACATACGAGTGTTATGTTGGGAATCATGGTATCGTATACACAGCGGAAGCAGTTTATATATTTAACAAAAACGGATTATATATATAATATATATAATAGCTGATTTATATATATAAATTGTTAGTTAATTTTATTAATCCGATTAATAAAATATTCCCAGTCAGGATCTCAGTTAAACGCGTATAAACAAATAAATAATAAACAACCATAGGGGGTTTAGTAATCAACCTTTGACGACTACACCGGAATTGTAACACGCGGGTTACAACAAATCCTCGCTAGTAGGAAGTTCACACCGAGCACGAACCAACCGGGAAGCAACACTTGCAAGAGGAAGGCAGCGGTTAGTGGTGGTTCTTGGCCGAACCAAAGCAAAAAGAGGCGACAGCCCTTTTTCTTCTTGGTAGCGATCACAAATCCCCAAGAGGAGGAGGCAAGAGTTTGTTGTTTTTATAAAAAAAAAAAATGTCATTATAGTTTACTCCTTAACCCTCCTTTTATAAAACAACAACTTACATTAAGCCCCTTTGTTAAATATCATAATATTCCTTAATATTAATCTAATTAATATTAAGTCCCTCAAGCCTAAAACTATTATTATTTCACAAATAATAATCCACCTATTTATGAACTTATCTGATTTGTATACCAACGTGTAACTCTTCGAATCGTACCGGGTCGGGTTACGTTGATCTCGACTTTTTATTACATCGGACAGACTATATATCCAACATCTTACTCATCAACCTATCTATAGCCTATTTAAGATACTTTATGACATCCAACCAACATGTTTAGATAAATAGAATGGATAGGACCTTTCTCTGAGTTACAAAGTTACAAAGTTACAAAGTGTGTTTAAGATAAAGCTATGAAAATAGGCTGCATAGGACCATTGTCGGAATATGTTCCTCTATGATTTTCAAATGACTTTTTTCCTCGTTATGAAGATAGCCCTGACCTACACCACAAAATAGAACCCGATTATTAGGTTGTAAATTTACGAAGATAGGCCATTAAAAATTGTTATGTTTAAAATTTTTTATGTTTATCATTAACTAGATTATACCCCGGGAGCGTCCCGGATTGAAAAATTTAATATGATACATCAATTTTATATATGAAATAGACTGATGTATAACTCTAATATTAATATCTAACGTAAAACAATGTTCAACTCCAATGTTAACACCTAACCTAAAAGAATGTAGAACTATAATGTAACTCTAATATTAACACTTATCCTAAAGACTAAACAAATGTACAACTCTAACATACTAATATTGATACCTAACTTAAAACAACGTATAACTCTATTAACCTATTCGGCTCTGGTTCAAAAAAAAATATTCATATTTACTGATTTGAACATAATTAGTGACTTGCCTATACATGATTAATGATTACCTGAACACTTTGTGTTTTTTTTCCTGTATGAACAAAACCCCACAAAAAAATTTCTTCGTTTTTTATATAGCACTATGGTACTCGTTGGAAAGATAATAAAATGCTCGTTAATTTGGTGTAATTTTTTTCTTTAAAAAATCTCGTATATTAAAGATATTAACGTTTAAAAATTATGGGAGGAAACATGAGGGTGAAAAATCCAATTTTGTTTTTAATTTTTTTTTTCCTAAAATATCTCAATGCCACATGGATGACACATGGCACACTCAATGAAGAGAATGCCTCTTTGAGTGCCATGTCATTAAAATGGCTTTGGTTTATTATATGTATAGATATAACTTCGAAACACAACTTCACATTCAATTGACCATGTATAGGTTGTATTATCGCATAACATTAATAGACGTCAAAAAATAGAAAATTAAGAGGGTGTTTAGGATTGAGTTTGGAAATGCAAAAACGCTTTTGGTTATAAGTGCTTATTGGCTTATGATTTTTTGAAAAGGAGTTTAAAAAAAAAGTGTTTTGATTAGCTTTTGGGATGAGAAACATCAAAAAGTCAATAGATTGTTTTTTTAAGTGTTTCGCGTAACTTATTGTGAATATTGGTTGTATGGGTGGTAGATTTGTAATTTTTTTCCAAAAGTCAAAAGCCAAAAGCCAAAAGCCAAGATTTCTAATTTTTCAAAAACAGTTTTTCCACCCTTATAAGCCAAAAGTCAAAACAGAAAGTGTTTTTAGCTTATACAAACAGCTTATTGACTTATTGGCTTCTTGAAAAAAGTCAATAAGTTAATAAGTTATTTTGAAACTCAATCCCAAACACCCACTAAGTTCTCTAAGTTGGTAGAGAACATATTTACGTGATGTACCTTATTGGCTATTGCTAATTTTTGATCAACATACATAAAGATTTTATCTATCTATATCTATATACTACATTATAAAGGAGGAAAGATGTCTACAAATGTAATTTTACATACATTTTAAGATGGCATAGGAAAAGTCTCATGCTTAAAACCCAAATGTCATGTAACTTTTTCCCTTTCTACCCTTCATGCTAAACCTACTTTTTTTTTATGTTTATATTCTACTTTTTAAGTAAAAACCAAGTTACATCTGGATAATGGATAAGCGAGCAACAAGCTGCGCCGCTATCCCCTTTTGAATCGCAAAGCCTATTCTACTAAATACAAACCCTTGGTTCATCGGGCTTTGCGAGTCACTGTGGACCACCTTCTGCACCCGCTCCAAAAAGCGAACTGCCTCAGGGGCTAGGAATCCAAAAGTGTCGAAGGAAAACGGAATGAACACATGCTGATTCTCTAAACATGCTGCCTCGTGCTTAGCAACCTTCTTAGCTTCTGCCTTCAAAACCTCCTGTCCCGGAACGAATCCACTATCTCTCAGCCCCACCAGTGGGGACACCCCAGTGAGGTCAACACATGCGTGCTTACTCCCCGCTCAGCCAAACACAAGGACGTCCGCAGGACGCAGGGTAGATTTTCCCTCTCATGGGTCGGTCAGAAAGTTAACAGGAGCTTCTTTCTTGGCTGAGATCCCGGCACGCCTAAGCACATCCCATAAAACATCTCTAACACAGTCATGACGATACTTGAACCCCGGCAATTCCTTACAGTGGAGGGCATGCTCGCCAAATCTATCCAAACAGGTTTTTCTTACAAATGGGGCATGAGTCGTCTGGCGGAAAAAGGGGATTCATGAGCCAGTATTTAAGGATGGCTCTGTATTCAACTGCTGACATTCGTTGCCCAAGACCTTCGATGGGCGCAACAGTCAAAAAATCCTGGGCATGAGCCCCCTTGAGACAATCAAAAACTGCCTTTTGACGTGGGGTCATATCAAACCGCTCCTCCATATCCTGTGCGTGTTTACCATAAAGAGCACTCGCCAAAGTTTGTTGAGGTTTCTTGGGGGCGGTCTCCTTATCAGTAAAACCACCAAGATCAAGGTCCGGGAGAGTTGTTCCAATATTACCAAGCGCAAGGGAGTAGTCAGGATCCACACCCACAACACCAGCGCTTCGCAAGATGTGATCCTGCAATTTCCACGACTGGACCATGGACGCCACAAAAGCAAATGCGGAGACGTCCTCCACCGAGATAAACCCTAAGCCCCCGCAACGCATAGGAAAAGAAGCCAACCTCCACTGAAGGTCCCCAAAATGAGGTCCTCCGCTAAAACAATGTCTTCAACTGCCCCTCGCAGGCCTGCATCAAAGATAGACACAACCTCTTTGACATGTTCGGGTTGACAAGTCCGGAGCCCAAACACTAATTTAGCAACCCCCATGCATGAGCGCAACAGGAGGAGCTCACTTTGGGGGTCCCTCATGTCCGGCAGTCTTTTCATAAGATCAACCGCCCGAAGAGCTTTTCTAGATGAATAAACCCTGCATCCCGACTAACCGCCCCACAAGGAGTTTACCCCCCCCCCCTACGGGCCTGCTAATCTCGCTAGGGAATAAACCCGGCACTTTCTTCGAACCATTGCATGACGGCCAAAAAATCTCCGTTTTCCGAATATTAAGCCTAAGCCCAAGAGACGCCCCCTCTGAACAAATAATGTCCAACGCCCTAGCAACTTCCTCTGCCTTACCAATGATAGTGCCATCGTCCAAGTACCAAGCATGGAAGGGCAAGGAACAGGCGCCCTGCACACGAAGGATCAGCGGATGGAGAACCAGCGCAAAAAGAAGGGGGCCGAGGGGGTCCCCTTGCAGCACCCCTGTGGTAGCCCCAATATGAGTATCCCCCACATATGTCACACCCTCAAATTTCCACTTGCGGATTTTTACCGCGAGGCGCGTGACAAACCAGGATCCAAGTCAACGGTCACAATAAACGACACTATATGATATGAAAACAACGTAAACTGCCATTGAGTTTCAAAACTGTTCTAGCACAGCGGAAGCAAAATGTATTATTACAACTCAAAAGTAAAACTCAAAGTCTGAAATGTTTAACAAAACATGCTTATGATTCCTACACGCCGTGAGACTCCATGCGCCTGTCGACAGCTGCTACCTTAGCGACCTGAGACAAACATGCTAAAAAACGTCAGCAAATAATGCCGGTGAGTTCACAGGTTTTTAATGAATACCGACTCCAATGAATACTGACTCCCAAATGAATACCCATAGTCAATCCAGACCACATGCATGCAAAACATATAAATACCTGTTACTACTGCGATTGGAAAACCATTACTGGACTCGAATACTGTGAATACTGAATACTGAATACCTAAGAGACAACATGCACCCATCCGACCTCCAGTCGACGAGTTGGGCGGGTCAAGCCCAAATAGATCTATCCACATTTCCCCCGTTGTGCATCCCCGCACATTCATGGTTCTCCCCGGGACTTCCAAAGATCGCATAGTAATATAATGAATACTCCAAAACATAATGAATACTTGAAAACATAATGAATACTCCAAAACCCAATGAATTCATGAATACCAAAACATAGTTGACACACCTTTCATGAAAACATAGTTGAAACGCCTTTTATGAAAACTTAGTTGACACACGTTTAAAGAATACAACATGTTTTCTCCCCCGAAAATGTAAAACCAGTAAAAGAGTGGGGCCGTGAAACTCACCTTAGAGTGCGCCTTCAGATACTTAGAATTCCAGCACGTGTATGATGACCTAACTTAGTGACAACCTATCAATGAGTTTGAATAAGTGTATTGACTACTAACCCGAAGGTTAACTAGTCCCCGATTGTCCAGATCTTGACTACGTGTGTTAAAAAGTGCGTTTAAACGTTATCCGGACATACCAGACAGACCCGACATCCCGTTGGTGACCCATTACATCAATTAGTCATGCACATAAGGTTAACACATAAGTTTCAAGCATAAAGCACTTAGTTTGCATCAAAAATCGCATATACGAAGTCGTAAGGTCGAATCGGGAGTTTCCTGTGTTTGGTTCGCCCCCAAGGGCTTCTGGTTCGACCCATGGACCCTTGGTTCAACCCTCATGATGTTCATTCAACCTATTCACAAGTTCATTTGACCTAACACATGTTTATTTGACCCTAACATATGTTTATTCAACCTTAACGTATGTTAATTCGACCCTAACGCGTGTTAATTCGCCCCCGGGCACCCAGATTCGACCCCAGGCACCCACATTCGACCCCCAGACACCCACATTCGACCATATGGTTCTACATTCGACCCATTTGAGCCACGTTCGACCATTTTGAGCCACGTTCGACCGTTTGGAGCCACGTTCGACCGTTTTGAGCCACGTTCGACCACACGAAGGGTCGAATGAGTTCCACGTTCGACCGTTTGCTGCAGAACTTCATAAAACGCACCAAAATGCATCTAAACGGTCCAAAAACATCACGAAACATCACCAATCACAGTAGTCAACTATCATTAATATATTCCTACAAAACCCTACCAATTTTATCCCGAAATCCGTTCGTTTTACAAGTTACCCGAAATAGCAAATTATGGAGATGCCACATCAAACGCATGCAATCTTTACCCAATTAGGAAACTTTCTGAAATCAATCAATAATCAACTTAATATACTCAGATTATCATGAACAAGAAACCCCCAATCATATCCTTATCACTATCATCATGAATAAGCCCTAGATCTAACCCAAAATCCCCAAAATGAACAAAACATCATCAATAATCAATTATAACCTATCTCAATCATAAATCATCAATAACAATCCTAGATCATTGTTATAACATCTATACAGCAATCAATCCTCAAACAATACATAACACCACATAAAACACCATTAACACATGTTAATTTGTATGAAAACTCATTGTTTATGAATAGGTTTTGTTTAGAAAGATATTAGGAAGGTTTTTATCCATGAAAACATGTTTGAATCAGATCTGGACTCTTGGGGTTTAATGAAAATGAATTGAAATGCTTTAAAAATGATTTAGAATGAAGAGCACACCTTAGATCTTTGTGTAGAAGATGTTTGTAGGTTAGATTATAGAAAACAAGAGCAAAAACTCCTTCCTCAATAATTAAAGTTGCTAGAGAGTGTTTAGAGGCGTTTAGGGGTTGTGAAATGGTGAAAAATGACAAAGTGTGGTATTTATACTAGTCCACATTCGCCCCTTTTACATGGTCGAATGTACCCACATTCGCCCCTTTCTCAGGGTCGAATGTACCTTATCTGGTCGAATGAAATATTATTATTTTCACATTCCAGGTTCGCCCCTTCAGTAAGGGTCGGACCAAGATTATTTTCCAGGTTCGCCCCCCACGATGTGGTCGAACCTGGACCTATGTTTTTCTAGTTTTCCAGTTTGTCGTGTTTAACGCATTTTAACGCATCCTAACACATGAACATGCAATCTTAATCTATGTTTAACATATATACGCATGGATAATCATCTACACATCGTTTAAACACATATTTGCATATAATCCACCATATAAGAATCAATCTACGCATAACACCTAATTTAGTTTATGTAATTCACTAACAACGGGACTCGTAACGTGTGTGTGTGTGTGTGTGTGTGTGTGTGACTAACCCAATGATCCTCCAAATCATTGAACCCTGGACAATACGGACTATGTTCCGACTCGACTGACCCCGTCAAATATGTTTAATAAACGTTTTTCACTAAGGTAGACTTATGTGTTTATAAAATGTTGACCTAAACATGCCGGGTGTCACAACATATGAGTTACTAATGAGTCAAACTAGCTACTACTTCATTTTTTTTACTGGCATGTATGTCAAAATTACATATGGTATATGGAACGTAGCATGCTATCATGGCTCCTTGTAGCCTTTAAAATATTACCCCATTGCTAAGCGTAGGTGCTTACGCACACAAACATACACCTTAAATATTGATTATTTTAATCGTTTTAAGGTTTGAATTACGCGTCCGTCCTGTATTTTCGACTCCGCCGCAACACGCGGGTTCCCTGCTAATAACCCCATATATTAACACAGTGATTAGGATAGTAGAACAAGAAATATACATAAAGATTTTTCATAATGGGAAATAACTTTAAATAGAAACATAATCAGTTTATGGTTTCAAGTTCAAAGTTAGCATTTTTTTCAAAAGGCTCATATTTTTATCATTGTTTTAGACTGTTGCTGGAAAAAGTTATAAAGGTCCGGTTTAGAAAATAGTTTATATAATTCGTTAGGACTGGGGGCCTTTTTTTCACCTCGTATAAGGCACTTGAATCCTTAGGACGGCTCTGCTCGTGTACACAATAACAATCAAAATATTTGAAGCTCAACTTCAAATTTATAAAATTTAACTATCTGACCCATTTTAAATAAATCTACCAAACTTATAAATGAATAGGATGTTCGTGCGACATGCCAACTACCAAAGATCTTACTCTCAAGTATCTCTGGCACATCCTTCTCATCCACATTACAGATAACTTTGTATATACAAGCATCTATGTGTTTGAATACTTAGCCAAATTAGATGGCCAGAGTGTTATTGAACCCGCGAGAGGAAACTATTCCACAAGAACAAATATAGGGGAAACTATTCCTCAAGAACAAATATAAGTCAGAAATAATTTGAGAATAAAAAGGTTATCACCGCCATGGCTCCATCCCAAGTTGACTTTAAAAGGTCAATAATAACTCAAAACATGTACACACATCAGCTTAAACTTTAGAGGAAGCAGAGTACTACCTCGTGTGTTCCACTGGTTCTTGAAAGTGTAAAATTGTAGAATCCACCAATGGTTTCCTAATAAAGAAATATAATATTTAAAGAATATATTGTTAAACTATGTATGGATTTTGATAAAGTCAACCCAATACTTATATGCTTGAAACAACTTATGAACACCTGCTATTGACTTAAAAACTAAATTGTGTAAAACTAAATCTAGTAAGACCTCTAGTCTATTCATCTTTAGCCCCAAGATGCCACAAAATAACTTCTTCTAAGCTACCATCACAGTATGCATACTGTTAATAAAAATATCAAAAACCTTGTTCTACCATTTTCCAAAATAATTATACGATCAATATTCCCAGCCTCATAGTACATAACAACATTTGGTACAAATACCTTATAGTTCTTGTTTATGTTTGTTTAGATTACTTCGGATCAGTTGAGTTATAACTTTTAACTATTATGATCATCCACTAAATTCTAAATTATTTGCTTAATCTTTGTTTGAAGCTTTTGAAGACATGTGATTTCTTCTTCAACCCATACTATTAAGCTACCCTTTTGACCCATTTAGCCACTCGTGAGTTCGCATGAATAAAGCCTAGAAACGTAGGTCTAATATAGAGAAATGTGAACATTTAAACTATATTTTAAAGGCATGTTGGTACCTGCAATAACTCAATCCTGCATACAAGGCAGGTATGAGGTATGCCACCTTGGTCAACTATCTTTATAAAAGTAACAGTTGCACTCATATTTGTATCACCATGTAGTTTACCTGAGACTTTATAATAGAATCGTTACTGGCCCTACCAAATTTCCACCAGCATGCAAAACCTGCATAGCTAGATGTAAAGTTAGCAAGCAATCCAAATAATAACCAAAATTCAAGAAAAAGTTAAAAAAAACAAACAAACAACTACATCACTCAAGTTATCGCGAACTTGTTGATCGCTCTTAAATCTAGGCTTAAAAGACAACACACAAGATAATAGTACTATGTTAAGTGAAGTGTCGTGCGCTACAAATTGTTGTGGAGCTTTCACATTTTACCAGAAGAAGAGTTGTCTTAGATTACACCCATCAGAAGTTAAAGAGAATGGAACCAAACCTAAAAGCGTCTCAGCAATATATATATATATTTAAAGAGATGCCTAAGCCCTAAAGGGTTAAACTGGTCACATTGGTTGGCTGATGATGAAGATGCTTTCAAGATGTTAACATGACACATACACACACGAATTAAACCAGCGAGATTCCACTTTTGGAATTAGTAACATAGGGTTTTTGTTTCATTCATAATTTATTCCAAAAAAAACAGCAAATAGATAAAACAAAATTTACTTCAAACTGGAAATTTAAAGACTTCAAATGAAAACCTAAATTATGGCTAAGAAATCACAGTTAGTGACGCAAGATTAAAGATCTGTACCTATAGAATCAAAAAGCCAAAAAACCGCTTGAAAATCAGGTTCAGCGACTACACCAAGTATGCTTCATTGTAACAAATCAGTTACAAACTCGAATCCACAGCCTTAACACCACAAATCGCACCACCTTGTAAGACCAACCATCAATTGTCACATGTTTACGGTCATAATCGCCACTACCCCCACCTGACATTAGAAACAAAATATTGAGTGTGAATAAAACCAGAAACGACCATTTCATCAAGGTATAACTGAGTTTTCTGATCTTCGGCAACAAATTGCCAAGCCTCAAGATGTGAAGTTATTGGTAGCTGAAGTGAAAAAAGGACAATAAAACATTACCTCAAATTAATCAAATGATACAAATTCTAGCATTATGATTTAACCATAAGAACCTTTATATCACCATCAAATTTCTAGGAAACCTCAGTTCAGATTCACCAAAACTTGTTTTCACCCAAATCAGTTTTAGCCTACACCTCCATTCAGCGTCACCAAAATCAGTTTCAATCTACACCTCCATCAGCATCACCGAGATATACAACCCTAAATGCAAACTAATAAAAAAGAAAAGAAAAGCAAAGACAAACTAAACAATAATTATTTTATAAAAGCGAAACACATTAAACTATGAACTTTTCTTCATAGAGAAGCCAACTGGAGTGGAAATTCAACAGATGGAGAGAAAGACTATTGAACATCAAAAATCAATAAAACAAACATATATAAAAGCATCATATCTAAAGAATAAAAAAAACAGTACCATCCAATTATAGGTCTTTTGGCCAATCTCCTTGCTAAAGCATGTAAGTCATCTTACACATCTAACAGAGGTCAAATAGCAGACAAAATGCCAAAATATCTACAAAAGAATCCACATTAGTGTTGATTTGATGTTAGGAAAAGCATTACAAATCTAATTTTGGGGAAATTTGAAAAAAAAAAACGTAGGATAGAGTAGATGTATTGATTAAGATCATGGTTAAAACGTGTATGTCGTTCTGAATTAGTCGTTTTTGAAGCAATTCAGCCATTGGAGAACCTCAAGTTGTATAGAGAAGATATGAGTAGAGAGAGAAAAAAGGTGAGAATGAAATGGAATTAGGTTTAGTCTAATTTTGATAATATGAACGGGAATTCAAAATTTTGAGGGTTTTGAATTTTTTGTGACTTAAAAGTGGTACATTATGCTTATTGACTTGTAAAATCCTCAAATTTAAGAGATTTGGGTAAAAGACATTTTTGCCCATTCAATATGCTTATTAATATAGTATAGATACATACACACACACACACACACACACATATATATATTAAAAATGAGTTTTTAAAGATGTAACAAATTGCGTAAATACAATTGTTGTATAACACAATGTTATCTTCTTAGGTCTAAAACGATTATTTGATTACGTGATTCTCCAAATACAAAGTTCCCCCATTCACAATCTCTATAATTATTTAAGAATATCTAAGAAGAGAACAAAAATAATAAAATAAAGTGTGTATGAGTGAAATGGAGATAGAGAATGAGATACAGTTGGTTAAACAAAATCTCAAATAAATTTAGAGAAATGTAATATTTAGTTAAATGGTAAAGATGGAGATAGAGATTCTGCTATGATACAACTTATTCTTTCATTTTTGTGGGTTTTGTAGCTTTTGATGGGTGTCCGATGCTTATGGATATGAGCCCCCGCTATGTGTAAGTTGTGTGATTGCAAGGGTTTATGATTCTTCTCGTTAGAATTATATGTATTTTTTTTGGTATTCTATATCTTTGCTATGGCAATATCTCATATGTGTGTTGTGAAATCAGTTATATCTTAATTCTGGCATGTTATTGTTTTTGGTAGTTATCTTTTGTGTGTGTATATATATATATGCATGTCATTTATTTTCGTAATCTTGTGAAAAAACAAGCTATGTAACAATCAAAATTTTGTTTCACAATAATTGACATAAGGAGCCATATTCTTTCATACATGATATGACATAACGAGTGTATTATGTTGGACTAATCTTGTAAAGGTTTGGAAATATGATGACTAAATATGATTACTTGTAAACATAGGGTTTTGAGATAAGGTTCCCTACTACTTAGAGAGGTTTTCTAGTATGATTATGTTACTTAGAAGATTAGGATTGTATAGTCTATAAATACAACCTCATTCATGTAATTCAATTGATATAGGCAATACAAGGAACGAGTTCTAAGTATCTAACCGAATATATCCTTTAGTTGGTATCAGAGCTTCTGAAGGGGCTCGGTTAAAGTTTCTGGTAAGAGAAGATTCCGGCAGGAGGATATACGGTCGGGTAAGTTGTATACCAACTGGAACCAATATTTGCAATAGGAATCAAGTGTTCTCCTAATCAAGATCGACAACACCAACCGTTCAAGACTTTTTCTAATCAGTTTTCGACAGACAAGCAACGCACGGCAGAACAGGAACTCCGACAAGAATCAGTAGAGAGTACGAACATCCAACTGCAAAATTTTTATTGATCAAGACAGCGATCAGTAAAAGAGGAGCATTATGGGTAATAATACTCGTCCAGTGCAGGTGAAGGAAGGCAACTCAACGGCGTTACAGTGTCTGTTATTAACCTCAACAAATTACACGGTTTGGGCGATGAAGATGACAGCCTTATTTAACGTGAATGGCGTATGGGAGATGATAGAACCAGGAACTTCTACTGATTCAAAGAAAAATCATCTTGCTATTGCTCTTCTTTATCAATCCTTACCAGAAGAACAAGCCTTATGAATCAGACATCTCAAGACAGCCAAGGCGATGTGGGACGCAGTAAAAGTTCGACATCAAGGAGCAGACAACTTCATAGAGGCAAGATTGTAGACCTTACTGTAGATGAGTTTGCAAACAAGATGGTTGGAATAGTATCAAGGACAGCTTCACTTGGAACAACAATTGATGATGAAAGACTTGTCAAACGTTTTTTAAATGCCTTACCAGATAAGTATATTCATATGGTTACTTCTCTAGAACAAACTGTTGATCTGAAATCTATAAGGTGGATGGGGTGGTGGGTGATCCCATCACACTATCAAACCCAATAATATTGTGCCGCCTCATTTCCATCACACTCCATCACATTCATACTAACCTCATGAGGTGGAATGATACCCATCACACTTATTTTTTTTTTTAAATAAAATAAATACATTACATTAAAACTTACATAAATAAAAAACATAAAAAATAAAAATAAAAAAACATAAAAAGTGAATTTGTTAAATTTTTTAAATAAATAATAATAATATTCAAATCACTACTTTTCCAACGGCTACTTTTCAAATGGCTAGTTTTGTAACCCTATAAATACCGAGCAAAAAACCAATTACCACTCACACTATTCAAACTACACACAAAAAATCAAAGATATGGGTGGTGGTTATATTAACAAAACAGCTGGACCTTCCAACCTCAGGCGATACTCTCGCCGCCGACGTTCACAACCAGTATCCTCTCCTCATCTCCAACCTCAACCACTATCATCTCCTCATCCTACAGTGTACACTCCTCGTCCTACAGTGTACACTCCTCCTCTTACATTCTACACTCCTCCTCCTAATCCAGTGTACACTCCTCCTTGACTAGTGTACACTTCAGTCAACTAATAACCGATCCTCCTTTACCAAATCATGCAGCTATGGATCCAGATGCTCCTCTTACAGATGAGGAATGTATCTGGGCGCATGACTACACGATAGCTGTGCTGGGATTGGGTCAGCTACAACTTGGGGAGAGACAAACCAACATCACCCCAAACCCTCCTGCTCCAGTTCTAAATGAGGAAGGGTACGAAACTGACATTGGCTCGGAGTATGTGAATATGGATGATGAACCGTATCATCTTCTAAGTCCTGACTTCGGCTGCATCCGCTCAAATGCTAGGTCGGACGGTCGTGATAGCGATCGTTTCATGTCGTCGCTGGAGTACATTCTAGAGGATTGGGATAACTACTCTTCGTAGGTTTGTTAAGTTTTTTAGGTTTAATAAATGTTTTAATTAGGATTATGTAATGTTTTAATTTAGGTTAATGTTTAAGTTTTATGTAAAATTTTAGGTTATTAGGGAGGAGTTTTTGATCTCGTTTTTCAGATCCTAACCCAAAAAACACGCTCTATAACATAAACAAGAGAAGAATCAAGGTGTGTTCATCATCTAAACCCTTTTTAATCAATTTTCATATATTTTATCAAACCCTAAGTGTCCAGATCTGATTCAAACAAGTTTTTATGAATAAAAACCTTTCTAACACCATTCTAAACCAAGTCTATTCATTAATAGTGAGTTTTCTTTCAAAAACCCCAATGTTAATGGTGTTAAATGGTATGTTATTGTGGTATGTAATATGAAATGATGAATAGATGTTCTATTATTGATCTACGGCTGTTTTAGATGATGATTTATGATTATTATGAGGTGTAATTGATGATTGATGGATTTTCACCCATTTTGGGGGTTTTATGTTAGATCTAGGGTTTGTTCTTGTTGGTGTTAATGATGATATGATTAGGGGTTTGTTGTACATGTCTAACCATGCATAATAATTTGTTCATGAAGTTATATTGATAAGTTTCCATTTTAGGTAAAGATTTCATGCATTGATGTGACATTTCCATTATAAGCCATTTTGGGAAAGTTTGTGATTTCTATGTGAAATGAACGGATTTGTGTGTAAAAATAGTATGATTACATGTGGATAGGATAAACATGTTCAACTGCTGTGATTTGTGATCTTTCATGACGTTTTCGGGCTGTTTTGATGGGATTTGGTCCGTTTAAACGATTCTGCAAACATGGGGTCGAACCAAAATTTGATTCGACCTATCGTGGGGTCGAACCAAGTGCAAAGAGGTCGAACCAACACCTATTCGACCCATCAATTCTGTTTACAGATTTTCATTCGACCTTTCGACTGTAGAAATGTATTTTTGATGCAAACTAAGTGTTTTATGTGTGATTATTGTGTGTAAACTATATGTACTTGATCCATTAGTGTAACGGGTCACCAAGGGGATGTCGGGTCAGTCCAGTGTGTCGGGTTAATGATGTATTGTAAAATACATCTATTTCCAGTGTAAAGTTTGTATAGTTTTCGAGTCGTTTAGATAGTGTTTTTATTAGTTTTAGGCTTGTACCGATCTATTTTATTTATTATAGGTTTTTATAGATTTTTATTAGTTTTGTGTCTTTTTTAGTATTTATCTAGTTTATTTTATATTTTGTAGGTGTTCATGAATGTTGGAGCGTAAACGAGTAACTTTGGTCAAGTCAAGAACACCCGATCTAGAGCACCGAGTCATAATACTATATATATTATAATAATAATAATAATAATAATAATAATAATAATAATAATAATAATTAACAACTAAAAACGTGACTAAGTCACGGAATGGGGGCCCAAAATAATATACACTTTGAGGGCATTACTATTATTTCAAGGAGGTAGTGGCACGATATAACGAGAGCGGCGCATAACATATGAAACAGGGAAGGAGGCAGCGAGAATTATAAAAAGGAGATCGCACGTCTTACGACAGGAAGCAGCCTCAAGTGCACATTAAGAGAAGTGGAGGTTAAGGGTTGAAGCCTAAGTGCGAGTACGGGTCGGTTCTAATTCAATATTTATTTATTTATTTGAAACCCGTTGTGAACGCCATGAATATTATTTGTTTTTATTGTTTTGATTTTATCATGACTTTTATTGGCTAAACCTTGACGCTACCTAGGTTAAAGATGATTGCACTTGTTTGATTTATTTTCTTTTGGTTTTGGAACTTTTAGTTGTGGGTGAATTTTTAAGTAAAGAACTCTTTATTTTCTGGTTTGATGTATATGCATATTTAGTTTTGTTTAATTAACTTTTATAAACTCCACTTGCGTTTTTGTGAATGTCTTTCATGTATGAATGCGGGTTAGGTTGCGGACTGGGTGTTAGCAACTAATTTATGGTTAATTTCTGCAGGTTATCCATAGGAGTTGTAATTGTTAGTTAGATACTTCTAAGTGTTCTACCAATTCTCAATAGCTGTAAGGTGCGAGATTGTTGGTCTGTCTAGGGTGTTAAATTGTTAGTTCTAGAGGCTTTGTGAGAAGATCTTCCTAGTTTCCCTAGCATTCCTTGTAGGCCAAGTCTTATCAGAAATATTGTAGTTACCCCTTGCACTTTCGGGTGTATTGTGACTTTCACGCTGTAAAGTAGACTGTCTAGCGGGTACTTTAAGATTCGAGTAGGTAAGCCTGTAAGGGTAACCTCTCAACCGGTGGTTTAACAGCTTATAGGTAACCTTAGGTTTCTACTTAAGAAGGGTCGAGGGTCCTCTAGTTTATCCTTTAAGGTTAGTATTTTAAGATCCTGGTTCCACACCAGTTCTATAGCCATTAGAAATTTATCATTCATGTGTAGGATTCTAGCCTAGGTAGTGTGTACCCATCACCTGATCCGAATTCCAGTTCCCAGTTCGTGTCCTCAATTATTTAAGTTTTCTTTATTTATTTGCAATTAGTTTGTTAGAAAACCCCCCCTTAAGCAACAAAACAATTTAAGACAGTTTGTAGATAAGTTATCGAGTCTAGTTTACGTTTTCTGGTAGAGTCTCGTGGGTTCGATACTCGGACTTACTTTAGCTGTACTGCACTGACCGGTACACTTGCCGGTTGTGTGGTTTAGGTTTAGAGAGTCTTAGGTTATAAATTTAAAACTTAGAGTGTCTAGTTTAGGTTAATTTAGTTAGTTTTTACTAAACCACTTTGAGCACATCAGTTAACATTCAAACACGTTTTCAAATGAACGAAGTCATGATCTGGATAATCGGGGACTAGTTAACCTACGGGTTATTAGTCAAAACACTTATACAAACTTTATGATAGGTCGCCTATAGTTGGGACTATCAGCTTGTGTCGATTATTCTGTTGTTTAGAAAACACAATCTAAGGTGAGTTTCACAGCCCCACGTTTATTGGTTTTACTTTCGAGGGAGAAACATGCTACGTATTCATATTCATAAAACTTATGTCATACTATGGTCATCTTTTTGGTTACTATACGATTTGTTAAACTCCCAAGGGAAACCATGAATGTGCAGGGTAGCACAACGGGGGAAATGTGAATAGATCTATTTGGGCTTAACCGGCCCCACTCGGGTCGACTGGATGTCGGACGGGTGAATATTGATTCTACTTATGTATTCATTATTTGGGTAGGAGTATTCTTGTATTTATGTATTCGTGTTCAGTAATTGTTTTCCAGTCATAGTAGTAGCAGTACGTACGCCTAGCTAGCGTGGACGTGACATAGTATTGACGAGATTGAACTTTGTGAACTTATGGAAACTTTTACAAAACTGTGTGAACTCACCAGCATTATATGTTGGCATTTTTGGCATGTTTTCTCAGGTCACTAAAGTAGCAGCTTATGGGCTAGGCGCACGGGTCTTGGTGGCGTCTAGAGTCTTTAGTTGCATGTTTTCGAATAATTTCAGACTATGTTACCTTGTTTTGGGATTGTAAACATATTAAAGCTTCCACTACTGGTTTTGTATGATTAAAAACTTAATGGTTTGGTTTACGTATTTTACATATAGTTGTCGTTTATTATGACCGTTGACTTGGATCCTGGTGTGTCACGCGCCTCGCGGTAAAACCCCGCACGTGGAATTTGAGGGTGTGACACAGAGTTTCAGGTGTGATTGCCATGGTTTTCCCTTTGATCGCCGTCTTCAGGGAGATAACCTTGCCATCAACATTGACAGCATCAGCGTTGGCCTATAACTCATTAAGAGTTTCAGTGTGGATTGGCGGGTCGACAGTTACGCCGTGTAATAATTTGATTTTATGACTAAATCAATGATTTCGTCATATTGGGACCATGCTTTGTCTTTGACGAAGTAGCCTTTTCTTATTGTGTCCCTGTTTAAGAACGAGAGCCATGGAAGTTTCATGGAACAGTTACTGGTTTTCAGAGGGTTTGAGAGGGGGAATTTTGGTTTTTAAAACGTAATAAATGAGAAAGAGGGATTTTTAGAAGTTTTATAACCGCCCTAGGTCAAAATTCTGAATGGGAAAAGAATGATTTATCCTTTTGACCAAACTTCTGATGAACAAATCTGTTCATCAATAGTTGATTTTGAAGCCATTGTATCTGTGATGTACAGCTTGCAGCTGCAATATATTTTGCTTCAGCAGTTGATGTTGCCACGGATGTTTGCTTCTTTGATTTCCAGGACACCAGACAGATTCCAATGAATTGACATCCACCAGATGTTGATTTTCTTGACATTTTATGCCCTGCATAGTCACTATCTAAAACAACTATTAATCTGGTACTGCTGATAGCAGGATACCAAATTCCTAAGTTAGGAGTTCCTTTCAGATATCTAAAAATTCTTTTAACTGCCATGAGGTGTGATTCCCTTGAAGCTGATTGATATCTAGCACAAACACATGTTGAAAACATAATATCTGGTCTATAAGCAGTTAAATAAATAAGGGAACCTATCATACATCTATACATGGTTTGGTCAACCTGTTTTCCTTGATTATCAGGTTCAACTTGTGTGGTTGGGCTCATGGGAGTGGAACATGATTTACAGTCTTGTAAAGTAAATTTTTTCAATAATTCTTTAACATATTTTGATTGATGTATAAAAATTCCATTTGTTTGTTGCTTGATCTGATGTCCCAAAAAGTATTGCAGTTCTCCCATGGTACTCATCTCAAATTTAGATTGCATGAGTTTCTTAAATTCATCACCCAATTTGGTGTTTATTGAACCAAAAATGATATCATCAACATAAATTTGAACAAGAAGGATGTGATTTCTAACATGCTTTATGAAAAGTGTTTTATCAATGGAGCCTCTTGTGAAGTGATTTTTCAATAAAATTATGGAAAGTGTGTCATACCAAGCTCTTGGAGCCTGTTTTAGCCCATATAGAGCCTTGTCAAGTTTATACACCCAATCAGGATGAACAGGATCCTCAAACCCAGGTGGTTGACAAACATACACTTCCTTTTTTATTTTGCCATATAAAAATGCACTTTTAACATCCATTTGAAAAACTTTGATTTTGTTGGAAATAGCATAAGCCAAAAATAACCTAATGGCTTCAAGCCTTGCTACTGGTGCAAAGGTTTCATCATAATCAATTCCCTCTTCTTCAGAAAAACCTTATGCCAATTGGTAGCTTGTTAGGAGGTAAAGGAAAGATATCCCAAACCTATTGCTTCTTGAATTGCAACAACTCATCTTGCATAGCTTTAACCCAATTGTTGTCTTTGAGACCTTCTTGATATTTCTCTAGTTCCAACTATGAAATGAATGCAGTGTAAAAGCAGAAGTTGGAAAGATGGTTTCTTGTAAGTACCCTTGAAGCTATATCACCAAGGATTTGTTCCAATGGATGATCTCTGTGTTCTATCACTTGTTTGGTTTGTTGAATCAGAAGTTTGAGAAACTTTTGATGGTTTAGTAGTTGATTTGCAGACTGCATTTGGAGTCCATGAAGGAGGACCATCATCAAAACCTTGATCACCATAATAAGTGGATTTAGATGAAGTGAATGCAGTCTTTTTCAAGTCCAAAATTAAAGCTATCAAGGTCAAAGAGTTCAGCAGGATGTGCTGAATGAGTGTATGGTTTGACTCATTGAACTTGACATTCAGTGTTTCTTCAATAATCTTTGTTCTTGAATTGAATACCTTGTAAGCTTTCCTTGTGGGAGAATAAACAAGAAAGTAACCTGAATCCACTTTAGCATCAAACTTTGAAATGGAGTCCTTGATGTTTAAAATAAAACATTGACATCCAAAAGCCCTAAAAAAGGAGATGAGGGGCTTGATGCTATGAAGAACTTCATAAGCAGTTTTGGAATGTCTTTTATTGATAAGGACCCTGTTCTGAACATAACAAGCTGTGTTAAGTGCTTCAGCCCAGAAATAAAGTGGTAGGCCTGAATCAGCTAACATTGTTCTTGCTACTTCAATTAGTGTTCTATTCTTTCTTTCTACAACACCATTTTGTTCAGGAGTTCTGGGAATGCTAAACTGTCTAAGGGGCTGTTTGGCATGGTCTGAATGACATCTGAATGAGGAAAAGGTCTGATCGAATAAGAGGTAGCGGGATTCAGATCGTTTGGCGTGGGCGTCTGAATGGAGCGAGTGTCTGAATGGAGGTCTGAGCGATTCAGAGATGGAGACAAGTCTGAACCATCCAGAGGTGACTGTTGTGTGTGTCATTGCTGTTTGAAAACGGACAAAAAAAACGCGACCCAAGTCTGAACCATCCTCCTCCGACCTCCGCTCTCCGACCTCCGCCCTTATCGCCCTTCAAATTACCCCAAACAAACAGCCCTTATCGACCTTCGAAAACAGCAACTGCTTCTCCTCCCTCAGCCACCTGCGCCGCCGCCTCCTCCCTCCTCAGTCACCTGCACCGCCGCCGCCTCCGTCCAGCCTCATGAGTCGCCGCCTCCTCCTCCCCTCAGCTCCTTCGCCGCCGCCCCATTCACAGCAGATCCCTTTCTTTTGTGTGAGTTAAAGACAAAGAAAGAAAGATAGAAAGAAAGAAAAGAAAGAAAAGAAAGAAGAACAAGGAGAAGAATGAAAAGAATGAAAGAGAGCAGAGAGATCGTGGATTAAAGAGAAGGGTAGGGTGGGTGGGGTGGGGTGGGTAATAATTGTGTGATTTTTTTTAATTAATTATTCAGATGTCCAACCAAACACCACTTAATGATTCAGCACTTAATTTTTCAGAAGCTCTTAATCATTCAGGCCTCTTACTGGTTCAGCACTTACCCATTCAGACGTTGCCAAACGGCCCCTAACAATCCCTTTAGACAGGCATAATTCATCCAGAGTTTTGTTCCTGAACTCTATTCCATTGTCACTTCTAATGACTTTGACAGAGAGAGAATATTGTTTCTCTACTTGTAGAATGAAGAATTTGGTTATCTCAGTTGCCTCATCATTGGAGAATAAGAAGAAGACCCATGTGAATCTTGAGTAGTCATCAATGATTACCAAGCAGTACTTCTTTTTACCAAGGCTCATAATTTTGACTGGCCCAAATAAGTCCATATGGAGTAGTTGAAGACATGCAGTCATTTTTAATTCTTCAATAGACTTATAAGAGGACTTATGTTGTTTTCCCTAAAGAAAGGAAATACAGTGTTCTTTACACTGATATTCCTTCAAGGGTAGACCTCTGACCAAGTCCATTTTTGTGACTTTGTTTATGGTTTTAAAGTTCACATGGCCAAGTCTCCTATGCCAAAGGTCTGTTTCAGAAGTTGATGCCTTTGAGAAGAAACAGGTTGTGTTGTTCAATACTTTGTCTTTTTCAATGTCCACTGCATAGACATTGCTACATCTTTTGGCAATCAGCAAAGTATGATCTTCAATAATCTTCTCTATCAACTTTTGGCCTTCTAGTGAGATAATCCTGCAAGCAGTTTTGGTGAAAAAGGAAGAATATCCTTTATCACACATTTGAGAGACACTCAACAAGTTGTATTCCATGTTTTCAACCAAATTGACCTTATTAAACTGTACTTTACCAGAAGATACATTGCCATATCCAAGCACATATCCCTTGGCATTGTTCCCTAAGGACACGTGTCCTTCTCTTTGACTTATGAAATTGTTGATCAGGTACCTGCATCCTGTCATGTGCATTGAGCCTCCACTATCAATGTACCAAATGCTATTTAGACCACTGGAGACCCTCTGCACAAAGAGTAAATTAGTCAGTTTTAGAAACCCAAACCATTTTGACTTTGGGTTTACTCACAGTTTGTTAAGGACCATTTTTAGAGATCCATGTCATTATAGTCATGGATTTGCTTTTAGGAGCAACGGTGGCAACCTGTTGAGGTTCACCATCAACTTTGGTCATTAGAAGTTTGACATTTCAATCAAATTGTTAACCTCACCAGTTTGTGAAACTGCTTATGGTTTGGGTCTAACTTCTGAAGTAGAACTTTGAGAAAAAGATTGTTGTTGAGATTT
The DNA here is from genome assembly GCA_028751855.1 of Ambrosia trifida. Classification (NCBI taxonomy): domain Eukaryota; kingdom Viridiplantae; phylum Streptophyta; class Magnoliopsida; order Asterales; family Asteraceae; genus Ambrosia; species Ambrosia trifida. The sequence goes on from CM054122.1 coordinate 161,328,948, forward strand.
AGCCTTTTTTTGAGGAAATGTTTTACTTGGTTGTTGTTTGTTGGGATAAAAGATATTTTCATAATCCTATTTAATTTGTTTTCCCACAACCAGTTGTAAAATTTTCTTGTTGTACTGATTGTAACATCGTGTGATTTTTAATTTTCATGTATTTTAAATTCTATGTTTAACAAATTTCAAGTTCGCCTTTATTAGTTTCTTTTATGTTACTCCTACCAATTCGTGACGAGTCGTCATTATAATTTATCCTAATCAATTTAGGCGTTATAACAAGAAACTCATTTAGTTAAGATCTTAATATATATATATATATATATATATAACTTTTTTAAACATATATATAATTATTATAATAATAATTTTAGTAAAAAAAAATAAAAAGGGAAAAAAACATGATTTAAGTCACCTTTGACTTGTGTCACTTAATAACAACATACACAACATCAACTTTTAGTTGATGTTCGTTTTCTTTATTTTATTTTTACGTCAACAGTAGCATTTTACAACCATGACCACCCCCTAATAATCAAATTTAACCCCCACCTAATTCACTCCTAATCACCCAATTAACTACATTTAATACCCAACCAACTTACCCCACCTATAAATAAACCTCCTCCTCACCCTTTAACTCTTTGATCACTCTAAATCACTCTCTAAATCTCTCTCAAATCCTCAAGTTTCAAGCCAACTTCCTATTTTGCATCAGTGAGTTTCTTGGCTTAAAACTTCAACTTTCATTCTATTTTTCTTCTTCTTTTCTTCTTAAAATCCCTTGGAGAAAACCTCTAGGGCCTATCCCTTGCTTCTCCACAGAAGTATATAATAAATAGAGCACCAAAAAGAGGCCTCAAAGGTGATTAGTTTCTATGATTCTTTTATGTCCTAGGATCTTTGTTGTAAAGGAACCAACCAAGTCCACCAACAATCCAATGTTGGGTGTATTTATGCTATGGTAATGGTTGACAAAGGAGAGCCAAGGCTCATCCAAACAAGTCACCATACTTTACTTAAACCTCCTAGTTATAGTATGTATTATTATAAGTATACTTTTTAATATTTCATCCTATTACTCTAGTAACAATCTCTTGGAAGGTTTGTGGTTACACCCTACCTTACCAACTCTCTTGACCCTTCTTGTGATATGGATTAATCCACATTAGACAGGGGAAATTCCGTGTCCAAAGCCCACGTTTATCCCATAAGCGAAGTGGTTATGACATGAACATTCTTAAATGGATTCACATTCCTAACTCTAATTCGTACCATCCTAATCACCTTCATGGTGATTTTGTGCTTGGTTTAACTTCAACTCATGACCATCCGAATTGCCCTATAGGCACTTTGTGCTTTGGTTCGCCTAAAAGGCCTGCTTGACTCTCTTGAATCTATACCTAAAACTTGAACCTAAGACTCCTTCTTTCTTTAATTCTAATTAATCGGAGCTAAAGACCTACTCTTCCAAGACCCCTTTTTTAAACTTATTAAACGCACCCTAAGGTGAGTCATACTTGTCCCCTTTTTCTTTTATCACTTTTGGGACCAACGTGTATTATATGCAAAACACACTAATGCTTTCATAAACACACATGCTCAATCTATTAAACATACTTATATGCTATTTGCCATGCTTATGATTCTTAGATACTTAAACATAATTCATTAACTATTATTAGCCCACTTAACATGTATAGCGCTATAGGAGTAGCACACCACCCCCTTTATGGGTAATTGTTAAGATTTAAATGGCCTAGCATGAATATGTTAGATATACGCTGTGGATTCGCGAGTTTGAGTTATGTCTTTTGTATGATATGTATGTGCAATGCTATAGTATGAGATTCGAGTAAACCATTCTAAATACTATGTATGTAAACTAAAACTAGTATGCTCACCAATGCTTTATGTGTTGACGGATATTTTATACATGTTGCAGGAAATGTTTGATGCAGGATTTTCAAGAAAACGATTTAGGATTGGGCTAGAAACTCACGACTAGTTTAATTTTCTATGTTTCAATGTTGTATTTTTCCTTTCTATGAGACGATTTGTATTCTGTTATCTTTTAGACAATGATTATGCTATGAATTAAATTTTATCTTTAAATTATATTGTCACAAATTCTAGTGTCATGAAGTCTTTGAACAATCTATCACAAGTTGCGCCTTGATGTATTCCGCCATCGGTTGGGGTGTGACGGATTGGTATCAGAGCCATGACTATAAGGAATTAGGAAAATTGCCATGTTTGACCTAGACTATAGTTAATAACCTTTTTGACCATTCCTCTTATCATGCTTAATACACTTATTCTCCATATCTTGCTTCTACTCTATTCTTTTGGACTTTAAAAAAAATTATCTTCCTACTTGTGGATTACTCTACACTCGAAGACGCTCGTATACCACAAACGAAAGAAAATCACCGAAATAGGCGTGAAACTCTCACTTTGGTGATAACTTTCAATCCGCGTAAATTCTTTGTGTTTTTGAAACTACACCAAGATAGGAGTGATATCCTCACCTCGGAGGAAATTTCACAATTCTCGTTCTAGTGGACACTTACCAATTGAAGGTTAGAATTAATTTTCTTACCACGTTGGACAAAGTGTACAAACCACACTCAAAGAAACGACCTCGCTAAGATAGGAGTGAAATCCGTAACTTAGCGACTAGTTTCAATCCTTGATATTTTTTTAATCTCGCCAAAGTCTCAAATTTACTAATGACAAGAAACATGTAGACTAGTAACTGGAAGGGTGAATACCGTTAACCGAAAGTTTCGGCGAGAGTATTTCCACCTATTAGGCCAAAGCATGTTTTCAAACTCAAAGGTAAATTCGAATCACTTTGGTTAGTCTTAGTTCCGTTCTGAAACACTCCAATTGCTTGTTTAAAACAAGCCTCTCATTTTATGTTAATATTACTTACAATGTTGTTTTCATGCTATGTTTTCACTATGTATACTCGATTTGTTTTACTCGCAAATGCTCTCAAGACTCGCATCTCAAGTACTCTAGCAATCTCCAAACAATACTAATAATCATGAACCAACATAAATTAAAACTCCTTCATGTTAGACTAAGTGCACTATACTTGCTTATACATACGTGCTACGCTATTTGAACAATGTGAAACTTGCATCCTATACGTGTAACTTGAACTTACATACTAAGTCTATGAGAACAACTTGAGCTCATGTATTTTTTTATATTCGAATTTGCACAAACTTTACCGATCTAGTGAAACTTTACTTACAAGCTTTCATTGTTAATCAACATTCTAATAACTCCTTTCCTAAATTCAAAAGTCACCTTGCTTAAAAAAAACGCTTATGCAAATTTTCTTATGTATGTTCTTGTAGGCGTCTTCCCGTCTCAACAGCATCAATCTCAACCAATTGGCGAGTCTTATTGCCCAAGAATTAATCAATATTCTCCCTAACCTAGGGACACCAACAAACCCAACTCCAAACTCCAGCGATACCATCCAGGACAACACAGACCATGTAGATACTAAACCACCTACCCATACCCTACCAAACGAACGAAAAGGATAATCGAAAACGCAAAAACCTCAAACGAAACCACACTTCGACAACCCCTGAGACTCCGATCCCCAACAAAAAGCAGTACCGTGGAACCTCTCCGTTATGCAAGAGTTGTAAATTTCGCCATCTCACTCACACACCATGCTATATATGCGCCAAATGTGGTCCATATGGTCATTTAGCCAAAACATGTAGCCGTACCGCTAAACCACGACCCGATGAACCTACTAGTAGTACCTCACCCACTAAAATAAATGGATATGCTCCGAGTGCAACAACCCAACCCATGGACCCAACCAATGCCCAAGACTTGCCATGGTGATCTACGATGCTGGAAGACCCACTCACCACACTAAAGAAAATTAATTTTTCTTTTCTTTTAAAAAAATGAGAATTTTTTTTATGTAATGTTTTCAAGTAATTGTTCGGATGTGAAATTTTCTTTTATGAATTATGAAATACCATCATTGTCTTAGGTTACAATCATTATTATCGGCAAATTCAAACATCGCAAAACCCTTTTCTCCTCGCATGCAATCTTTTTCAAAATTTTTGAACAAAATTATTCCTACTATTTCTAAGAGGATGCCTATTCTTCTATAAAATCCTCACCTTCAAACCACTAACAAATGTGTGCGTCGAGTCTGTATGACAAACAAGATTCTAAATGGTAAAAGTGTTAAAAAAATTCTTTTGTAAACAGGACTTGTGAGCAAAGACACGCTAAATCAAATAACCTACTTCTTTATAATCCCCAAACCTTTTCTCTTGAAATCGTATCACGAGTCAAAATATTCATTAACGCCAAACTAAATTTGTCAATAAACTATTTTTCTCGCTTAATAAAATGGATTTTTCATAAATCAAACGACCATATTCGATAAAACTTTTACACTAAATTTTCCCCACTTCAATTAAATACGTTTTTCTTTAACACCCAACAGACTAAATTCTTCTACCATCAAACTTGACCCTTAGTCTTGAAAAGCTAGATTGCTCGCGTACCCATAAAACTCAATTTGTAATAAACCCGAATTCTATGTTGCCCATAGTCAAAACATTTTACGTGTCTTCATTAGGAATCCAATTGTCCATTCTTTTGTTTAATTTTATACATCTGAACGTAATCACATATGCACAAGTCTACACCATTAAGTCATGAAACCATACATCTACGCCAAAAACGCATACGGTTAACAACATCAAAAAAAACTTGCTTAATGTCTTTTCACATTATGTGCTTGCATGTCACGTTGCTTGTTATGTTTACAACATCAAAACTGTAATGCCTTAGCCTAATGTCTTTTCCTTTGTGTATAAGTATTTTGTGTCCACTAGCGACCCACACATAACTAAGACAAATTATGTGGACCATGCGACAATTGGACTAATTACGGGTGCACACGTAATTACAAAAATTGGGCGCATGGAAAACATAACAAGTCCCAGTGTGTGTAACCTATCATGACTTGAATAACAACACGGATGAGGTATGATAACGGCATGGTAGATACGCCGCCGGTACATCCTATACATAAATGTCTTGTCATACTATCAAAAGTAGAGTTATTCGTACCATGAGAAGTTTTGGGTGTCGAGTTTAAATTTTGACCAACACTTACATTATTTATCTTTTGCGATACCCTTTATGTTCTAGTTTGTTAGTCTAAATACGCTTGAATTATTTATCTCATATGCATATAATAACCTTGTTTCGAACCACACTTTCTACTATGCAACATCATCCTTTGCCATGAATAATCTACACTTGCATTCTCTATCAACTTCGTTTCTTTCTTCTTGCCTTTCCTTGCTTAATCAGCAATCCCCTCATTATCAAGAATCTCGTTCTAAGTCCCGTAAACTCTGTCCTTAAACCCTTAAAGCATTCATGCATTTAAAAACAATATTTGTTCCTCACTTTCATATATTTTCTTGACTACTTATATACTGGATTTTAAAATGACTAATTTTTATATCACTAAGAATCTACTTTCAAATAGTCCAATTCTTGTTTATTTTAGTCGCCTTAAAAAAGAAAATATATTTTCTTGTAAAATTTGACCTTGTGCAAACCAAATATCTATTACTAAATACTGCTCATTCCCGCATCTAGTCACTCATTATACTCACATATTTACTATTCCACCCAAATGTTTGTAAATTGGTTTTTTTTAAAGGTAGTTAGGAATCATACACCCTCTATTTAGGATTCATACACCTTAGCCCACATCATACATTAATAGGAGACTGCCACATACCTCAGAATGTAATGTCACACCCCTTAAAATGTGATGTCACAGGTGTATGAAACCCATAACCCTTTTTAAATAGCCGTTGTATTTAAATTAGGTGTGAACGGTCGAATAATTTAATAGGAGAGATAATATTTAGTCCGTTCCAAATGTTATATTCAAGACGATGAGGACGGCCCTTAGAGGGCGGTGTGCGTATTCTAGACGGGGTTGGGCGATCCGTGGGACTATCTCCACACCGAGTACCCTAATTTATTTTACACCCTGTAATAAACGTTAATAACATAGGATAAACATTAATATCATAAACTCTAGTCATTCTCATATGTTACATCTAAAATACTATTACACATCATTTACAATTACAATTACAATAATATCTAAATCAAAATGAGCATTATATAAAGGAGAAGAAAGCACAAGAGAAAGCGGAAAGAAGCGATAACAAAAACCTTCTTTCTCAAGTCTTCAACACCACCACAAATTAAGCCCCCAATTATAATTATGGTTGCCGAATTCCTCCCTACTCATAATTCCGGCGACTCCGCCGTTGCTCCGGTCATTCTGGGCCTCCTTCCCGCCGCCCTTGTTGACCACATAGCACGCGTTGACTCTTCCATCCTTTCCTCTATACCTGGCGAACCTGGTGGCTCTTTTCCTGTACACATATTATTATCCCCTTTATCTTTCTTCTTATTAATTAATTAATAACTCTTCTTTTACTCTTTTATTTTTATTTTAATTAATTAATTAATACCCATTTAATCAATTTCCTTAATTTCCAATACCAATTTATTTATTTAATTGAATTAATTCCCATTTAATCAATTTCTTGAATTATGAATTATGGGTATGTAAGAGCATTCACATTGGAGTGTTTATTCTTATCTCTAACCTAAAATTGTATGGAAAACATAAAAAAAATGTTTATTTTATATCTGGTTCTTTATCTTTATTTATGATCTGTAAAATTTTAAGGAAAGTTACGATCAATTCATATATTTACCGACTCATTATTCACCCTTATAATAAGATTTGTGTGTTTCCAAAAAATCTTTAAATCAATTAGATTTGTGTGTTTTTAGTTAAATTATAATGATATGGATAAGAATGTGAATGTGAATGTGAATGTGAATGCTCTAAGATCACCAAATGCAATGGGATTTGAGGATTGTGATTTGATTAAAGGTAACTAATTGATCATGGTTTTGTGGTGGAAGGGTGAATTGGGCAAAAAAAACGCCCCCCACACCGCCCCAAGGGGCGTTTTTGGGCAAAATAGGGGTTGGGCGTGTTTTTTTCACGTTGGAAAATGGCGTGGAAGGGTGCCTCTTTTTGCTGACCAATGAAATAAAAGAAAAGTGGTGGAGGGGCGTGAATTTCCCCGCGTCACTACGTTTGGTCTAAGAGTAGAAGCATTATGAGGTTATTTATATTTTGTCGATAGACAAAGATTTGTTACTTTAGAAAAATTTTGAAAATGTAAAGCTTGTCTTACTCAAATGAATTATTATGACCATGTAAGATCACCAAATGCAATGAGATTTAGGGATTATACTATAGCTAAAGAACACTAATTGGTCAAGTTTTGTGTTTCTTTAATAGTAGTAGCATTATGAGGTTAATTGTCTTTTGTTGATAGACAAAAGATTTGTTACTTTAACATCTTGAAATGTAAAGCTTGTCTTACCCAAATGAATTATTATTTTTTAATGAATTATGAATCATGATCATGTAGATCACCAAATGCAATGAGATTTGTGGATTATGGTATGGTTAAAGATATTTATTTGGTCATGGGTTTGTGTTTCTTTTTATTAGTATAAACATTATGAGGTTATTTTTATTTTGTAAATGGACAAAGATTTGCTACTTTACTAGAATATTGAAAAAGTAAAGCTGTCTTACCCCTTTTTTATTTTTCTATTTTTTATTATTTATTTATTTATTTATTATATTTTTTTTTGTGGCATATGGTATAGTTAAAGAGCACTAATTGGTCATGGTTTTGTGTTTCTCTTAATAGTAGAAGCATTATGAGGTTATTTATCTTTTGTCAATGGACAAAGATTTGCTACTTTTCCATAATCTTGAAAAGATTTTGAAAAAGTGAAGCTTGTCTTACCCATATCAGCATCTTGGATATTTATAAAGGGTGTTTATATACGCGCACCCTGAAAAGGGGATTCTTTCTACTGTGTACGCATAATGGTCGCACACCTTGGTTGCCTTATACAGGCATATAAGGCAACATACAATGCCCTATACAGGAGTGTACCTGCAAATTGTACACTCCTATACGGCAGTATAACATCAAATCAACAGGTGGTTAATTAGTAATGGTGGTGTGCGTATAGCCTCTCCCTTTATAAAACTATAGATCACTTTCATCATTGTTATTTTACTACTCTTACAATAATCATTATTGTGCATATGATCTATAGGGTGTTTTCGGCTTATTATGTTTCGGATCTATAGTAATAATGTCTTGATTGGTCATGTCAAAGGTGAAGATGGTTATGGTTTTCTTGTTATGTAATTAAATTTGATGAAACCATGATATTGGTTATAATGACATGTTACCTGATTCAAATTCTTTACGTCACACTAATCACTTCATAAACACACATCGACACACGCGTACTTTATAAATGTGTGCAGACTTCAAGTGGAAATTAGGATTGGACCATTTTCATATCACATTCTTCCATGTTTTGTTTGACTTTCGTACACGATTTAAAACTGCTAATACGCCTTTTTGTGTTCTTCAACGACAATAGTTCCGCAGCCTGTCACAAGTCCTATTGTTAGTTAGCTTACGTATTAAAAAAATAGGTTTTTTTGTGTGAAATTTGCAAAAATAAACCCTCCCTATTGGCAGGTCGCAGCCGAAGAGTTGAAACATATACTAAAGGAGGTCGATAGCCATATATTATCATCACCAAATGATCTATCTCCCATTAAAACAATAGCTGGGGGGAGTGTAACCAACACCATTAGAGGGCTTTCAGCAGGTTTTGGGATCTCTTGTGGCGTAATTGGAGCATGTGGAGATGATGAACAGGGTGCTCTGTTTTTGAAAAACATGAGCCTTTGTGGTGTAAATATATCAAGATTGAGGGTGACAGATGAACATACGGGTCAGGTGAGCTTCATAATCATAACAACAACAATTTCTTTTAATGTTTTCGACGTTGAAAGTTAAGTGCTGAAATCTGTTAGCTGATTATGTGGCACAGTGTATTTGCTTGGTTGATCCGTTAGGTAATCGTACCATGAGACCTTGCCTTGCTACCGCGGCTAAAGTACAGGTGAACTCTAGTTTCACACTTCATATGCATAGCTGTACAGAATCCTAGAGGGCGCAAATTGACCAACTTCTAAGTAAATGGGTCGGTTTTGTACGGGTCAAATGGGTAGTATGAAAGTAGTTGTCTAAAATGGAAAGCGATCAAACTTGTCGAGCCGGTGAAATGAGCCAAAAGTTTTCCAAAATGCATAAAAGTGTAAAACCTTCTAAATCCATAAAATTACTACTTTCATTTATATAATGTTCCCCATTACAGCTCGGCATAACCTGTCCGGGCCGTCTTTGTCAATTGTCATAGTAAAAATAAAGGAAGTGCTTTTTGACCGTAACCCATCTTCACCCGTTACTAAATCCACCTATTTTGCCGCATCCATCAAATCTTTATAGGTTTTTTCGACAAGATAAGCTCACATATATTGTTGACATTTTTTTATTTTCAGGCTGGCGATCTAAAGCGGGAGGATTTCAAAGGCTCGAAGGTAATAAAGAATCTATCTTTCCACTAGCCAAGTTGATCTTACATCGCTAATTTTCTTGGTATATTTTTATGGTGCAGTGGTTGGTGATGAGATATAGTATATACAATTTAGAAATTATTAACGCTGCTATTAAAATTGCCAAACAAGAAGGCGTTCTTATATCTCTAGATTTGGCCAGTTTTGAGGTAAATCTTTTTTTTTCTTGTCCGTACTTATTTATATATATTTTTTTATTTAGCAACAAAACTATAGGGATTATGTGAACTAAATGATTACCACTAAATTACACGTGCAGATGGTTCGAAAATTTAGGGAACCTCTTTTACAACTACTTGAGTCTGGTAACATTGATCTTTGTTTTGCCAATGAAGACGAAGCAGCTGAACTTTTAGGGTGAGGTTTTATCTCGAATGAGTCGAATAAAATAGAAATCTAGCTAAAAATGGAACGGGATTATTATTTGTCATATATAACAAATTAATTTTTATTTTCAACTTCGTTAAAAGGACCAGAAGTGTTTACGTGTCAACCAACTTGACATGTTTTCTTTAATCCCCTTGAAGGCCACTTGGCCAGCGCAAGGTGCGTTTTACTATTGGGGACTTGTGAGTTTACCACTGACAGGTTCTCACGGTCACAAAGAAAAAAAGTGGCCCGTTTTGATCTGTTACCTAACCTGCCCGTTTTGCCATGTTATTAATATGTAGTGGGGAGCAAGCGGCCCAACCTGAGGCTGCACTTGACGTGTTGGGCAAATACTGCCAATGGGCGGTGGTGACATTAGGTGCAAACGGGTGTATTGCAAGACATAAGAAAGAGGTCAACCTCCGAACCTTGATTTACAATATTATTTTTCTAGTTTTTTTTTTTATTTTTATGAAGTATACGTATGAATAATGTAGGTGGTGAGGGTTCCAGCTGTCGGGCAAACAAAGGCCATTGATGCCACGGGTGCTGGCGATCTTTTTGCAGGAGGCTTTTTGTATGGTTTGGTAAAAGGATTGTCACTTGAAGAATGCTGCATTGTCGGGTCTTGCAGTGGTGGATCTGTGGTTCGGTCCCTTGGTGGCGAAGTGTCAGCAGAAAATTGGCAGTGGATGTATAAGCAGTTGAAAAGCAACGGTCTTTCTGCACCTGCGGTCGCACACAGTCTCTAATAAGAGCCGTTTCTTGAATTGAGTCTTAAGTTGTTAAGTTAGACATTCTTGTTGTGTCTAATTTATGGAATGGATTTCAAGACTTTTATAAAGATCTAACGAATGCCCGTCTTTTATTTCGTTATAGTTCACAATTTGTAGCGATTTAAGATGAGTGTTGTAGATTCAGAATTTCAGATTATATTTATTTTGAACGGGTATAAACAAAGGCTTCAAGGAAGCTGATTAAATCAATGTTTCCAGAGTCGGGCCGGACATCACTTCACATTACCGGTCCACTTGTTGGACCGGTCGGTTCGGGCCACCAGATATATACAAACACAACTCTCATGCCCCATGGGCTATGGTATTAGTTAGAGGTGCACAAAACTGGGTTTTTTGAATACCCGGGTATGATCGGGTAGGGTACAACCGGGTATTACGAATAACTGGGTCGGGTTCGGGTAGAGTATTTTCCTAAAAAGCCATACTCTATATGCCCGGGTTCAGGTCTTCAATACCCGGTTTTCGGGTATACCCGGTTTTGGGTATTAAATACCCTGTTTTCGAGCACAAAAAACCCTATCCGTGTGATTTTTTTTCTTTTCTTTTCTTTTTTTGTAGTGTTTTGTGTTTAATTCATTTCTTTTTTTTTTTTTTTTTTGTTCCAAAGTTATTTTTGCATACAAACTTCTTAAATATTAGTAAATAATATAAAAATACATACTTTAATATTATATTCCTTTAAAACATTACAAGTTACATTAAATAGAACTACTTACATCTTTTTTTTATGTAATATCTAAAAGTCTAGAACTAGTGCTTAGAAAAACACAAAAATGCATAGAATATACATAAATAATTTTCATATATCTGCCTATAGTTTCTCATTAATGATATAAAATAAGTTAATTAAGCTAATACTAGTGTTATTCAATATGATGACAACTACGTTTAAAATTTAGATTACTTATAAAATTAACTATTTTTAATAATTGTTAAACTTCACAAATGAACCGGGCATTCTAGATAACCGGGTATTCTAAAGAACCGGGTTGAAAAAAAAACTGGCTTCGGGTTTTAGGTGAGCTGAGCATACCCTGACCATACCTTACGGATAGGGTTGGGTACGTCTTCGGGTATGAAATACCCGGGTTTTAAAATACCCGGGTTCGAGTATTTTGTGAACCACTAGTATTAGACATTAGTTAAAGACTTTTAAGTTGTATTTTACATAAGCATTAGCCCATGGCCCAATTGTCTCAATGTAAAGCCCATGCATTATACCACCTCAGCCCACATGACCACTTCAACAGTTACACTTCATCATCTCAAACCAGATAAAAGGAAACGTGGAACCGGTTTTTTTATACCTCGTTATTGGGTACCTGAAACTAAGGGTGTTCAAAAAAATCCGAATCCGAATTCGAATCCGAAAAATCCGATAATCCGAATCCGAATTATCCGAAATTTTGGATAATCCGATTTTCGGATATCCGAAAATCGGATAATCCGAAATTTCGGATTCGGATTCGGATCCTGATTTTGAAAATTTTCGGATTATCGGATTATCCGAATCCGAATATTAAAAAAATATATATATAAATATATAATATTATATACACTACATAACGCAATACACAATCCTAAATCCCTAATCCTCCTAAACCCTAAGTCCATACTACTCCAATCCATAGCAGTCGCTCCCTCTTCTCTTCTCTATAACAGCCCCCGTCCATCTCGTCTCCGACCTCCACAACCCCCGTCCAACAAACGGTAAGTTTCTTTTACATTTTTTTGTTCAAGTTTCGTTTATCTAACTTCGATTTTTGTTTTTTTAACAGGTTCACATTTTAGACACTAGTTGGAATGCCCGCGCGTTGCGGCGGGTGTCTTGACTGATATTAGATTCAATTATGTTGCCTGTATATTACGAACCACAATTCATTCCGAGTTTGTAACATTTTATTCCATTCAGTGAAAAGTAGTTGTAGAGCCTATAAGGCCACAAACACGCAAATAAAATTTAGAATTTCCATATGAAGAACCAACAAAGTTTATTAAACAATAAGAAATTTTCGTCTACAACATTAAAAGTAGCGCTATTGATAACATGAAAAGATAGGTCAAAGGTTATTTTTCAACCTATAACATGTATATGATATCGAAGAACACTACTCACAACATGATAGTATGAGTATAACATACTTAAGAAGGTTGACGTTATCTATTAACACTTTTTGAAATTGTTATGTGATTCCATGATGTTCTCATTCTCCTCTTTTGACCAAGGTTCCATACTCGAATAGAATGGATACTTAGACACTGTATCTCTATATCAAAGATACCAAGAGCATATCCATGCAATCTCATAAACCATGTTTAGAAGAGATAATTATCCAAGTGTCATCATCATACTTTTACAGAAGTACATATGACACAACATATAAACATAGCTAATTAACATCATCATAGAAGTATTTGATAAGAAATATGACCTGGTATCATCATCATCATCATCATCATCATTTTGTGACAATCTAAGAACTCAAATAACTCAAATTCAAATTTCCATTATTAACTTCCAATGGACGTTGCTTGAAAACATTGTCCATCTTTCATATCAATTAAGTAAAAATGACTATCTTTTCTCTTTAGTTTCCAGACAGCATAATTATATAAATCACCATGAATATAGATTTAATAATGTATGAAAGAACAAGTATAATTATTTAAAAGGTTTTGTTTGTTATAAATTTTGTTTAGAATATAACTTTTGACAAAAATAAAATGTAAGAGATAAAAAAGACGAGAGGCTGAGGTTTAAGTGTAAAACACACCCACTTGGTAGGATCGATTTAGATCTCTGTGTTTAGTTCTTACCTTAACGTCTATATCAACCAACCAAATGAATTGCCATCCATTTTATTCTGAAACTTACAAATTAACACACATTGATTTATCAAATGAATTGCCATCAATATGTTCAGTAGTTACATTATCATCCCTCATCTCACACAAAATCAACGAAAGTCACCACCTACATATAAAACACAATTAGTATCAAGGTCTAGAGATACTGAGCGTTAGTAGGCTGTGTGTATATATAAACTTCTTCAGCAAAGAGGAAAGGAGCTTACAGGTGGTATTCACCTAGCTGGTAGCTTACTTAAGCCGGTCTCCAAGAATTATGGGACGGCGTCATTAGCGAACCACTATGGCCTGAAAATGAATCAATACGAAGTCAAACTAAGCCCACAAATCATGATTTGATAGGTTAGCAAGATAAAAAGTTAAAAAAAAAAAAAATCAAAATTTGCTTAGCTCACCTGGAATTGGAGCTCCAGCGGGAACTATATTGTGGCCTGCGGGTTGAAAAGTAACATTATTGGTTGGTGGTCTCTCCATAGGTGGTCGGAAATAGCCTACCATGGGAAAATATATAACTTTATTAACTAATGTTTATGCAAATTGCAAACCTATACAATAAACGACTCATGTGTACATGTAACCCCCTTGAAGCCTACAAGCAAAGCGCAAGCTGCAATTTACCTGATCAGCGTATTGCTTGTTCCCGTAGGTTATCCGATAAATCAAGCGTACAGGTAAAAGTAGCTACATAAATTTGCCTTTTACGATGAGCTTGAAATGGCAAAACAAATAATAAAATTGCTTGTTCCTGTAGGTTACCCGTAGGACTGTAGAAGTTTATATTAATTTAGTGGAGAAATGAGTTGTATGTTAGTTTGAAATGGCAAAACAAATAATAAAATTGCCTTTTACGATGAGCTGTTATCAGCTGCAGCAGGCCGTTAAACACAGATGTGCAGCCGTTAAACGCAGCAGCATCAGATGCAGCCTGTTGTTAATTTTAAACGGCGCTGAAACGCTGTCGAGGCTCAATAATTTTAAACGCTGTAACAGCAGCATCATCAGCAACGGCGCATAACTGTTCAATCAAATACAATATGTTTAAAGAGGAAAAAATAGTGGTAGTGTGGAAAAACAAACATCAAAGAGCCTTCCTAATGAGTTGAGATAAAGTACATACCAGCCAAAGAAGTTGAAGGCATTGTGGGTCGAATCAGTCATATGCCAAAGTTCTTTGAAAGAGAGTTTGTCCATCTTCGTGTGAGCATATTTGCTGAAAATGTTCTGGAGATTTGCTGGAACAAATCTGTCAAAAAACAAATATGGACAAACCATGTGAAAAGGAAAAAAAGGATACACTCTGTATTCCGAATATCGGTCAAAGTGACTTCTCTATCTGATAGAGGCCAATAGTCTGCATCATTTTGCAACAAATTACGATACGAGTTCATTTCAATATTATGTCCTCATTCCTCAATAAATATAGCATTTGCAGAACTACACATTTAATAATGAATCTTAGTAACTTACATCAACAGCCTGACATATCAACAAAACAATGGCTCTCATCTATTAATTTAACCGTAGAATTCTTAAAAATAGATTAATTGAATGGCATACTCACCTCATCAGGATCCGGGACTTCAAGAGTAGTTCCATGAGGAGCCTTTATTGCTATCAACGTTTCGTTCTATCAATTATGAATATCAGATATTTAAAATCAAATGAAAGCGTGAATTTACATAACTACAATATAAAATAAAACAACTTGTTGAATTCAAACCTTACCTGGAAGCATGGTAGACCTTTTATGTCATCTTCAACCACAAAAAGACATCTAAAACAGTGGGGCATCAATAACGAATATAACATTAACAATGTTTAAATTTAAACGATGTCGCAAACATAATTGAAGGAGCTAAAACATTACTTTTGGCTATTGTTATCTTCACTCAAGTCCCGCATTCTTTCCTGCATTTTGCTGCAAAACCATGCTAAATAAGATGAATTCATAATAGCAAAATGGCAACTCGGATATTGTAAAAAAAACAAATAATAACCTGATGTGTTCATCAAGTCTATGTTCTTCCACTGAAAGTGTTTGAACTTCTGCCTGTAGCAAAAACTAAAAGTTAATAACTTACTTGAACCCTGTAATGATAAAAATAAGGATTAAACAAATAATTTAATAAAACAAAAAACACAGACAGGAATGCAAAGTATATAGAGGTGGTGTGATGGTCTGGGTTGGGCAGGGTTGGTCCAAAAACATATTTTTTTGTCTATTAAAAAAATTAATGAGTTGATAACATAGTTGCTAATAGCGACCATAGTGCCTACTATAGCGAATAGCGTAGCTTAGCACTCATGTATTGCTATATGGTTGATAGCGACAAATAGCGGGAGCAAGATTTTTGTATTATTTTCGTGAAATATACATATAAAATATCTCTAAAACATTCTTTTAGTGTATCGCTAAACATGAAATAGTGCCCGCTATTTCATCGCTATCGCTACATAGCGTATCGTTAGCTTGTGGCTATCGTCCGCTATTCGCTATTGAGTATTGACAACTATGGTTTACAATGATTGCAAGTACAATACCAATATTATTACAAGAGTAGTTTAAATATTCGAATAGAACAAATCTGGAGATTCCATGTGTTAAAAAAGACTATGGGCATTTAACCTGTTCGACTCGGTATCCATTTTACCTTTTTTTTTTGTTGGAGTTGAATTTTAGACTGTAGAATGAGTTGAACAATACTAAATTTAAGGATAATGTTTCATCTAGTTTTTTGTTCAAGTACAGATTCATACATCACTGCAAAAATCAGAAAGAATAATGATTCAGTAAATTTAGAACATACCTACATAAACCCATAATCAGATTTGGAGCTCCATCACTTTGATGTCTCGTCATTGGCCATTCATGATGTTCTGATTTTTTTTTTTTTTTTTTTTTTTTTTTACCCAGAAAAACAATAATATTCAGAAACTTGAAAAGCAACAAAATGAAAACATCTGACCTCACAATTAAGTTTATCCTTGAGCAATCTACTATATTATTATTAGAAGACTCACCATCATTAACAATTGCAAAAATAAGAACGGTGAACGGAGAAAACTAAAACCTACCAAATAAAAGCAATGACAAATGCAATGCAATACAAAATTAAATATCGAAAGATTAAGAATTCCCATACACATGAAAGTCTCTTCATACGCTAACTGAGAAACACGGCCAAACAATCGAAAGTAGTGAAATCAAATCCTCACTCATATTTACCTTTTATCAACAAACTTATGATCAGATCGGAAGTGCAGGCGGTGAAATTGTAAATGAGAATTAAAGAGTCAATAGGGAAGAAGATGATTGAAAAGAGTGATTATATTTGTAACTCCCTGGACTAATAGGTTATTAAGATAGGTTTAAAGGTGGAGGTAATATTGTAGGTGATGAAATGTCTAAACTACCCTTTTAAGTGTCTTAATTGACACAAGTATCCCTATAATGCCCTTAAATTTATTGCTTAAGTATGTTGTACATGTTGCTTCTTAACTTGTATGAAAATGAAAATGACTATCTTAGCCATCACTCTTCCTTAATAATATAATATAGATAAAGGAGAACGTTTTTTATTACTTTTTATTAATTTTTTTTATTTTTTTTAAGTTTCGGATTATCCGTTGGATGATCTGAATCCGAATCCGAAATTTCGGATCCGGATTCGGATTTCAATATTGACTATCCGAAATTTCGGATATCCGAAATTCGGATTATCCGAATTTGAACACCCCTACCTGAAACCAGGCTTTTCCATACCCGATGTATAAATATATGTTTTTACTAGTTTATACCCCGGGAGCGTCCCGGGTTGAGAAATCTAAGTAAAGTGAATAAAATTAGAAATATCTAAACTATGAAAATGGCATCTGCCAATATATGATTAATGAATATTATTATTATTATTATTATTATTATTATTATTATTATTATTATTATTATTATTATTATTATTATTATTATTATTAAACAAATCTCTGCCATAAGTTATCATATTCTAATATAAAAAAAAGGTAATTGGGTCGGGTATCACCTAATCCCAGGCCCGACCCAAACCCACAGTTTTTTTTAAACTAATTTCAAACCTGACACAATACCTGTCCGGTTACAAAAAATAGTCGTTTTTTTCTCCGTTTTTTATATAGCACTATGGTACCTGTTGGAAAGATAATAAAACGCTCGTTAATTTGGTGTAATTTTTTTCTTTAAAAAATCTCGTATATAAAAGATATTAACGTTTAAAAGTTGTGGGAGAAAACATTAGAGATAAAATTTAATTATGTTTTTAAATTTTAAATTATTATTTTCCTAAAATAAAGGTCTTGCCACATAGGATGACACATGGCACACTCAATAAAGAGAATACCCTCTTTAAATGACATGTCATTAAAATGGCTTTGGTTTATTATAGGTATAGATAGATGTTTTAAAAAAAATTTTATCTTTGTAATTTTTTCCTTTCTAATATACACACACTTTTATGTTATTTGTTTTATTGTTTATATTTACCATGTTGATTTTGAAGTTTTTATGCAAACAAATGGACTCGGAAGTTGGAACTAAAACATATGCGCAGCCCCTTATTTTAACAATCTATACCCGAAAAGTGGGTTTTTTTTATCTACTCAAACTATGTTTTACCGATCACTCATCACTCACTCTTATTTTTATACTAGTAGGAAACCCGCACGATGCAGCGGGAGTAATAATTTGCAACGCGATACTCATTTATTTATGTGGGTTATGATCATATACACAGTAAAAGAAAAATAGGAAGTCGTAGGAAGGGTATCAAATAGACTCCGATTGAACTCATTCAAACAACATTGGAACCGTCTTATCGAACCATACCCGCTACTCGTTGCAATTTCTTCTCTAGGAGATCTATGTCATCATCTTTATATACTTTATATTTACATACGTATTTGTTGTTGATATTTTTGGTGCGCGTGTACTGATTTGAGCAGGTAGGGTTGGATTGATAAAGTAAAAGAGGACATTGATCATGGAATCTATGTTGTCATAACTCAAAGGCCCTCAGGCGAGGCGAGGCGCGACGCAGGGAAAACGCCTTGCTGCCAGCCAAGGGCTCCGGGCCTCCGGCGACCTTTGGGCGAGATTCTAGCCAGATTTTGGCCAAATCCTAAACATTCTGGCAAAATTCTGCGGATTTTGTGCAAACTGTTTGGAAGTTGGAACATCCAAAAATTGCCTGGAACAACTTAAATTATCAAATATACGTCTATTTTAAGGATTCATGTTTACATGTCGCACAAACTATTTGAACCCTTAGAGACCGCCTTGGTTACTCCTTGTTTTTTGGAGATAAAAATAGATGGCTGAAAACTACAATTATATACCCCAGCATCATAGAATACTCCTCTTTCCGTCATCTTTTCCAAGATTATTATTCCAGTTTCAGTCTAGCCTAAAACGACAATCCCGTGAATGAGAGAATTATAGGTCAGGTTTTTCTCCATCATTGACCATCTTAACAAACAAAACAAAGGCCGTGTTAGTATCAATTATTCTGCAATATGTGTTTAACAGTGGCGTATAGGGTAACTTATTAAGCCTTAATCCTCTGCACATTTTTTAGAATTTCAACTGCTTTTGTTTTGTAACCGTGACGACATTGAGCATCAATGATGGTGTTATAAACTTGAATATTTATCACTTAACCCATTAACGTCGTTTAATTTATAAGTCTATCTACAATACCAAAAGTTATTTCCAAAATTGCTTTCATAGTTTTCTTTATCAATTAAAGATTAAAATACGTGTGTGTAGACCAAACTTATAATCTAGAAAAAAAATCATGTATCCTATGCAGAAGGTCTTACAATTTTTCTCTACCAACTTATTATTAATTTAAAAAAAAAGATTAACATGATGAAATAAAGCAAAAGTGTTGCTGATATATTAACATGATGAAATTCTATTCAATTTAATGGAGGGTCTCATTATTTATTTTAGACATTCAATTACAATGATGGGTTTCACTAATAAATGATAGTGATGAAGAGAGAAGCAGGGCAAGTTGGGATTGTATAATAGGTATCAAAGGTGGTACACAAGGGTAAATTTGGAAAAAATGAGCTAAAAACTTAAGGATTACACTTGAGACTCTTGGGATACCATCTTAAATTTGCCAATTTGGACACATTTAGCCATCACTCCTCCTTTATAATGTAGTAGAGATAGTAGAGACTAGTGGGGTGCCCACACGTTACAGCGGGGTGACATATATTAGAGCACATAAATAAAAATAAAGGCTAGTCAAGTTGAAACAACATAAAAAAAATATGTTATAAGAATGCTTCAATACAGTAGTCAATCCATACATAATAAATCAACCACAAACAACAATTGATGCATAACTATTGTGACACCTGGCAAATTCTGATTAACAACGTTGTCTAGATAAAAGTCTACCTTAGCGAGTCACGCGTATAGTATACTTAACTGGGTTAGTTAAGTCGTGTTATGGTTCGGGAACTATCGGTTTAGTCTAGAAGATCATTGGATGTTGGTCTAGAGGTTCATTAGATGTCAGTCCTTAACCAAGTGTACAAATGGTGACGATTTGTAGGATCGTCAGGTCATACGGAACATACAAGTCTCGAGTCCCGGGAATTGGTGAACGAGTGTGAATATGTCTATTTGCAAGTGTTATGTGTTTACAATCATTATGTGACTTGTCGGTATGTGAATATGTGTTAACATATGTTAAAACGGGGTTTAACGCGCAAAATACCAGGAACCAGCCCCTATAGGCGATTAGGGGTGGCTAATCGCCTATAGGAGGGGCGATTGGGTAGGTTTATAGGCGATTGGGGGCCAAATGCATGAGGTTTCATGCGATTAGGCCCCAAATGCATGAAGTTACATGCGATTAGGACCCCTAATCGCGTGTAAATGCTGCACAATCGCTAGTTACGGGCTGGACGACTAAAAACGACTATAAATACCATACTTGACCTCCTAAACTTCATAATACAAACCCTAGTCGTCCCATAACCCGCCTCAACACACACACAACCTCTGGAACGCGATTTTTGATCAAAACACAAGGTTTCAAGCTTAATTCATCATCCTTTCACAAATCTAAGGTTTGGTTTCCATCCATGCAATCTTTATAAACGTTTTTACTCAATCCCTAATGGTCCAGACCTGTTCTAAAACGAAAAAGCTTTCTGAAAATCGTTAATAAGTGTTGTTAATCGGATTATAACAATCATACATGTGTTATGTGTGTTTATGATTAATATCTAGGTTTTTATGATTCAAGATGAGTGATTAACATGTTATTAGATTAGTTTCAGAATAATATTGATGTCATGATAATAAAATCTGAGTAATTGATTATTAGGGTTATAGTTATGCATGTTAATGTGATGTTGCATGCTATGTGAATTGTGTTTGGATTACGTGGCTGCAATGCAGGGCTGATAATACGAGGCAAAACGAAGGATTTTAGTTTAAACATGTTTAGAATAGTTGTTGGGATGATATTGGATGGTTACACACGTTCTGGATCTGATTTGGAGCGTTAAACGCGCGAAAAACCGGAACAGCAAGGTTACATGCGATTAGCAACCCTAATCGCCTATGTTAGAGGCGATTAGGAGGCCAATCGCCTATGTTTCATGCGAGTAGGGGCTAATTGCTAGTAGATACATGTCTTATGAGCTAAATGCTAGTAGTTACATGTGGTATAGCCCTAAATGCTAGTAGTTACATGTGGTATAGCCCTAAATGCTAGTAGTTACATGTGGTATAGCCCTAAATGCTAGTAGTTACATGTGGTATAGCCCTAAATGCTAGTAATTACATGTGGTATAGCCCTAATCGCCTATAATAGAGGCGATTAGCCTTCCTAAATGCTAGTTGACCAACCTAAATGCTAGTTGACTTTTCCTAATCGCGTGTACTGCTGCTGTAAGTGTAAATTAGCATTCCGAGACCCGATTTGACCTGTAGGAACATACTAGGAACCCCGTAACATATCTAATAACTTGGTAACATATGTTTGGATGTAATTATGTGATACGTGAGCTATGTGCTATAACTTGTTGTGCGTTAACGTATGTTTAGTGTGATTGCATGATTGTATGTTTGAGAGCGTAAACATAACACGGGGAGTCTCGGGTCACCAATAGGATGTTGAGTCTTGTACTTTGGGTCAGTTAACAGTCACGGTGTTTTCAAACGAACTTGGTTATGGTCTGGACATCTAGGGACTAATTAACCTGCGGGTTATTAGTCTAAGTGCTTGTAACTGTCATATGTTAGGTCGCCGCTTTACGGGACTAGCATAGCTGCTGAGTTATTCGTATTACGAAGTAACGCAACTTAAGGTGAGTTTACGGCCCCTCTTTTAAACTGGTTTCACATTTTCGGGGGAGAAAACATGTGTTAAAACGATTATTTGGTAACTACTGTCATACTATGGGTTTCTATTGTGTACTACACGATCTTTGGAAGTCCCGGGGGGAACCATGAATGTGCGGGTTTGCACAACGGGGAAATGTGAATAGCGCTATTGGGAGTGACCAACCCCGCTCGTCGACTTGGAGGGTCGGCGGGTGCATATTGTCTCATACAGGAACAACAGGTTTACTACATCGGGCACACATTTGGTTTACGAGTTAGTAATGGTTTTCCAATCGTGGTAGTAACAAAACATACGCCTAGCTAGCGTACACTGGTTTTCGATTTGTTATAGTATGGACAGGTTGACTTGGTACTTGGATTACAAAACCTGTAAACTCACCAGCATTTTTGTGCTGACGTAAACTTGTTTTGAAATTGCATTATGTTCATTTTAGACTTGTTTATTGTGATCGTTGGTTTGGATCCTGGTTTGTCATGCGCCTCGCGGTAAAACTCCGCAAGTGGATTTTGAGGGTGTGACAACTATCTCTTTCTTTGTGTGTTAATATGAATCATGATTGTTCTAAACTGTGTAAATATCAAACCCATATTTCTTCGGCCTCCCTCAACGCGTTCCGAATATCATCAACATCCCCTTCATCCCTTGTCCCTCTGTCCCTGCACAACAAACACATTTCAATTGCGCGTTGCTGTCTAGTTTTTGACAAGCAACTATAAAATTATTGCTAGGTCAATAAAAATACCTTAATTTTTAAATAATAGATAAACTTATATCCAATGTCATTATAAATATAATACTTTATTACCTACTCTATTTGGAATATGCTTTAAAATTGAAAGTAACAAACTAACAACACAATAGCATTCTTAGCCAAACATAAATGATACATAAATGATAGTACATAAATTCACATGATTCATCTAATGCTATTATCCTAAAATTGGGAAGAAAAGATAAAAACCATGTATATATGCAGCATCTTTCAAGAGTTGAAGCTTTTTTAAATTGTTTTAAGAAAGTTTAATTTCCCGAGCTTGATCCTTGTGAAGCTTTTGATAATTTCCAAAGCCTTGGTTCATCCCTTGTCCCTCCGGCCCTGCACAACAAACACATTTCAATTGCGCGTTGTTGCGGTACTCACATTGAATACAAAAAAAATGTATACAATAGTTTATGCAATGTACAAAATATGAATCTACCATCTAGACTAAAAGTGGGTTTACTACGCCAAGTAAAATCAAAAACTTAAAAATAGAGACAAACAAATCGAGACTCGATTAAGCAGGATTTAACAACAATCCAGTTAACAACCATCAACAGTCACGAAAAAAAAAGTTAGATATTATGATCTAAACGAAGCAAAAGAAAAAAAATGCAGATAAAATGGTATACCTTGACGACTACACACTTTACTTTTTATACAAAAGATCGAATAGAAGCAATTAGACAAAAGAGATGCTTACTTGCTTTGTTACAGAGAGGATGTCGAGGGAATGAAGGGCGATGATGATAAACAGGTCTTGCTTTATAATACATAGTAGGAGAACAAGTGTGTGTATTACTTATAAATATAATAGGCTTTACATCTTGTACACAAGGGTATAAAAGGAAGAAATAGGGTAAAAGTTATGAGATTAGACTTATGGCTCTTGATATGCCATCTTAAAATGGTGGTAAAATGACTATCTTAACCATCTCTCCTCCTTAATAAGGTAACCTAGATATTTTTATTTCATACAATTACATCTTATTAATTTTTAACTTTTAGCAACTAAATACAAATGACATACCTAAATTAATTTATATTAATAGTAATAATTAAAAATAAAAATTATTACGTGATTATATGTTATCAGGCTCGTGACCGACAGAAGACAAACCGAGGTTATTAACTTGGTTGCGAACAAAGCCCTAACTAGAACCAACATGACACACAGAGCATGGCCCAAAACATAATAATCCAAGGCAAATTACTAAACAAAAAAAAGAAAAGAAAAATAGCCTGGCCCAGAACAAAGCTTTGACTAGAACCAACCTGACACACAGACGCACCGCGCCACGTAGGCCGCGGTACGTGGGCGACATAGGGAACGACCCAGGTTGTTTGGTCAGCCTAAATCCCGAATTTTTGTATTAAAAACGAATTTTAACAAAATTTTATAATAATCACAACCCTAAAGTTGAACCAACCAGCACCATACGAATTTTCAAGCCTCTAACCTCTACCATTAACCATTCTAAGTGATTCTTGGAGCTTAAGACAAATTAGAATCACCAAGTGAAGGCTTCTAGGTGTGTAATCAATTCTTATGTGTTTTAATCTTGTTTTGATTATGATTAATTGTGACTTTTCACCAAACCCTAAGTATCTAAATCTGAATTAAACGACTTTTTACGTATGATTATGTTATCGGATGATTAATATGTAATTGTTTATGAAATTAATCAATAAAAACACTAGCATGATTGTTTAATTGTGATACTTACCCGATGAGGAAACTTTGATGAATGCTAATCTAGGGTTTTGATTATTTGACATGTATGATGATGTTTTATGATTGGAATATGCTAATCTAGGTTAGATAACATTTCTTGAATGTTTGGATTGATAAAAAAAACGTGAATGTTCATAACCTACCTATAACAGAACCTTTATTGATTTTGGATTTTGAAATTGAGATCCATACACGATAACATTTATGGAGTATTGTAAGATTTGTTGATGTTATGACATGCTAGAAGTAGGTTGTATGTTTAAAACTCGAACTCTTGATATGTGCCATAATTGACATGTTATCTGTTTATCTGACATATTGTTATACTATGATTGTATGATTTGGTGTAAATTGCAATTCTAGGCTTATCAAACATGAACAAACATAAATCACTAAATGGGTCATCAACGGGCAGTCAGGTCAAACTATTTTCCTAAACACAAACTAAGTCATTGTTTGGATACAATGAGTCAATTAGACAAACACAACCCTTGAACAAACACTTATAGGCTATTGTATAATAGGTTAGCAGTAGTCGGGACACCATTTCATATACACGCTTGATATTATTTTTAGCACGCAACCTAAGGTGAGTTTCACGTCCCCTTTTACTATTTTCCTTTTGGGGGAAAAACATGCTATAAACGCAAAAAAAAAAAAAAAAAAAAAAAAAAAAAAAAAAAAAAAAAAAAAAAAAAACTTTTTAGATCACATAATACTATTGTATCACTTGTTTACATTAGCGTAATTCACTAAGTCATTGTTTGGATACAATGGGTCAACTGGACGAACACAACCCTTGAACAAATACTTATAAGCTACTGTATGAAAGGTTATTAGTAGTCAGGACACCATTTCATATACATGCTTGGTACTATTTTTAGCACGCAACCTAAGGTGAGTTTCACGCCCCCTTTACTATTTTCCTTTTGGGGAAGAAACATGCTATAAACACAAAAAAACTTTGTAGATCACATAATGCTATTGTATAACTTGTTTACTTTGGCGTAATTCATCATAAAATTAGTCCTCACAGTATGAACCATTAGCATGTGAGAATTCATAGCGAGGAAATGTGGATAGATCTATTGAGTCCGACAAACGGCACCTATGTCGACTGGAGGTCAAGTGGGTGCATTATTGTCCTAAACACTTACCACCGTTGTGACGAACGGGGGTGGAAGACAAACAAAACTACCAATAATCATCTCGGTTTCATGACGCTTAGTAACTTGTATAAATGTCTAGCTAGCATTTGATATAATAAGTAAACTATTGCGAGTTTAAACAAACATATTTAATTTCATTAAAACTTGTTTCCTCACCAACTTAATTATTGACGCATTTTGGCATGCTTTTCGTAGGTCGCTAAGGTATTGCAGCATATGATGCACGTGGAGTCCCACTTACATTCATTCAAACATTATTTACTTCTTTTTCATACAATGGTTTTATTTACTTATTGTTGGTTTTGGATTCATGTTGTTTAGCTAAACCGGCGGCGGCAATAGTGCTTTTGGACAGAGAAACACACATAACAAGTCTACTTTCTCTCTCCACTGAGAGACATTCAATGTTCATTGGCGTCCAGATTTTCTCTCTCCTTTATCTCTCTAGTGAAAGAAGGAAAAAGTGACAACGATGGTTTCAGAAAGAAAAACAACCACAACAGATGTATTTTCTCTCTCTTTCTATATACTGAGAAAAAAATAGAAAGCATGACAGAACACGAAAGTTAGCATAAAAGCGAAATTAATGATATAACACATGTTACCAAACATTATAGATTCTCTACATGTAGATACTAGCCATTGTTTAAAACATTTGGTTATTAATAGTATGATAATGCTCATTATCACACCGAAAGGCATGTTGGACTAAATTAAGTTTAAAACGTTAGAAACATTAGAACTCAGTTAAATAGTAAAAATCATAAAAAGAGACATTATTTAAATCATCTTAAATAGAGGAAAATGCATTGACTGGTTTGAATGCATGTAATATGAATAAGAAAAAAAAGTTTCCTGAAAAGTAAAAATTAGACAAAAATATCATAGGGACGAACTTTATGCTGCAATGGCCAATTTCTTTTGCCAACTAATTAGAATTTTTGTAGTGATATGCATGTACATGAACATATATGTCATGCACATATTTATGTGTGTGTGAGCCTGTAAATAAATATTCTGCCAATTCACAATATACCATTATTATGGTGCCATCATTGTATCATTGGTATCTCAATTATTATGTCTTTTTTTCTTTTAAAAATTATTAGAAAACAAAAAATCAAATGTTTTATGTATGAAGTTGTCTATTGACTTTGGATTCAATAAACTTGCATATAAACAAAGATTCGGTTGAAATTTCACAACCCAGGTACACACAACGCATACACATACACATACAGCGTTAATAAATATAACACGATGTTCTTGCAATGTTTTACAATAGCATATAAACATAGTTGTTCTATATATTTAGCACGTACACATGGCTGAATGCATAGCTGTTTTCTTAGTTTTATCTGTTATTAATTAAATAGTTATAAGTACTTGGTTTGAATTTATTTAGTTACATTCGTAATAGTAGCTTAAGCAAATAATTATTTCTACAAAAGTTTAAATTTTGTTGCTTATATTTCTTTAGAAAATTTGTATAAGTATTTATCATGTATTTAATTGTGAAAAATATCAATCATTTTCATGTTAGTTGTTTTTTATTTAATATCATGAATATTATGTTTTTGTCTTCTGTAAAGTCGATATCAAAATATTGTATGCATAAGACGATCAAATAATTTGTCTTTTTTGGAACACTCGTGGAATTTTCATTAATGTTTGTATTATCCAGAGAATAAAATTGTTAATGAGCTCTCCACGAAAGCTTTTTAAGAATGACAAACAATTGATCGTCTTATGTACAGAGAATTCTTAGAGTAAAAAATAAAAAATTCTTTAAGTATTTTATAATAATCTTGCTAATATATTCTTTCTAATACATATTGCTAACAATTCGTGACACAATAAGATTTTTAATCGTTCTGATCGTCAAATGAACACTAAAACACGTTTTAAATGTCTCCTCTCTTATTATTAGAAGTGTAACTCGTAAGGGTGGTAGAGGTGGTCCATGGTACCACTCCGCCTCCCATCACCACGCCCGCGATGTATATCACGATCATGGAGGAGCAAAATGCAACGTTGTGGGATTGGTGATTAGGGTGACACATGGTGATTGAATGTGATACAATGTGATATAATGATCATCACCCCATGTGTTTAGTGATAAAATGTGATAAATGTGAAAAATTGACACTACTAGAAAAATGGTCTTCCTTGACACTTTTTTTATGACACACCTCATTTAATGACATGCAAAAGTACATGTCATAAAAAAATTGTCATCTTTAATAAAAAATGATAATTTCTTGACGTTTTTTTTATGCATGTCAATAATTTTCCGTCATAAATAAAAAAACATGACGGTTTTCAAATCAGCGTGTCATGATTTTGTGTCATCAAAATTTAAATTCCCTCCACTCTTGTGTCCTCTTCACAAACCCTCCCTCTAGTAACAACTCCCAAAGTCTCAGCTCTCTCTCTCTCTCTCTCTCTCTCTCTCTCTCTCTCTCTCTCTCTCTCTCTCTCTCTCTCTCTCTCTCTCTCTCTCTCTCTCTCTCTCTCTCTCTCTCTCTCTCTCACCATCTGACCATCTCACCACCATCACCACTACCCCTCTCTCTCATTCTTCACAAAACCCCTTTCACTGAGATGATATTTCCACGATTGAAAGTTTACTAACCTAACTATAACATATTTTGTTGTTTGATTCTTTCCACCAAACGCAACAGTTGGAGGTCACGGTGGTTTCCGACAAATCAACGGCGACAAGAATGGTTAGACTGTTACTCTAACATTCTATTTATTCAACCATTTCGTATTCCTATTTAATTGTTTATTGTTTTTTGTTACCTTTTAAACTCATCTCTTTTTTTATTGTTAAACGTGTTCTAGGGTTTACCTATTGTTTCTTTAATCTATTACCATAAATGTATAGTAAGTGTGTGTGACTGGTTATATGCTTAAAAGAGTTTAATTTAAATTCAAATGTAAGCTTATTTCTTCTATAATAAACTTTCTTGTTTCCCCTACACTCTTTCCTAAGCGGAAAGCTACTGTCTGGATAGGGGTGGATTTTGGGTTTTAACCGGCGATGGTTTCGTAATGGTTGTGGTTCAAAGCTGAAGGGGATTATGAAATCGAACTTTAAAGTTAAAACTTTGCCTGATTTTTATTTTATATCAGCATTTATCTGTCTAAATTGTACATTTTATGTTCTTCCGTAAACTTGATTTAGTAAGAAGAGAGAGAAGATTCTTAAATTTAAGAGGAATAATCAAGGGAGTAGATGGTCTGGTGGATATGTTTTAGAGGTGAAAGAGATATGAGATACTATTGGCGTAACCGATTTGAAGGTACATTTTAGTTTTAAACTGGTTTTCTTTGTAATGGTTATAAATTGGATGATTTTGATAGGACCAGGTAACACAACTTTGCACAAGTGAATAAGTGATGTACATATGACTCTCAATATGACTACATTGAGCAGATTTAATTTTGTTTATATGATGAACATTTAACTTTGTAGCTTGTTATTCTATTTTAATAAAATTTTAGAAATTGAAGAAGGTATATCATTGTTTGGCTCTTTTTCATATGCATTTTCAGTTCTTTTTATGTTTAGCGTGATCAAGAAAATAAGTTTTTGGTGTATTTATGTGTAGATATCAAGTGATTGAACAACTGGGATAACTCGCCAAGTTATACGGGTACAGAATTCCACTTTGGGTTGAGCATTTTGGCGGACTTCAAAATGGTACCCGAGAGCCTTGAGGGTGTGAGACAGGTCAAGTCACTGACTCAGTAACTTTAATTACTTCACAGTATTATATAGTTTTTGTGTCACGTGATTAAACAAAAGGGATAATCAATCAAATGATTTTGCGCAGTTATATAAATACATAATCTCCCAACAACCTGCGCATATTGGCGGACTTGAAAACAGTATTGAGGTACCTGAGAGCCTCACGTCTATGTTGGTTTGTATTTTTTTTCTTTTATTGGATCTCACAACTAAACACCACAATTGTGCGTAAATTAATACACCTATTATATTTATATTTATATTTATACTTTATATTTATAGTTGAAGAGATTGAACAATGAATCTGCTGGCGTTTCGCTACTCATTATCGAGCATAAGGTTATCATCCATAATTAGTCTTCTTTACTTATAGGGAAATATTATTATGACAATTATTTGAAAACATGAGAAAAACAAATTACTACGTTGATTTGGTTAATCAAGTGAATTGTTGAAACAAATCCTGGTGTTGAAACAAAATCCTGGTGTTTATGTGTAGCAACTCTTATTGTAGGAGCTGCATTTGATGAAATTTGCAGAGAACGACAATGGCTGACCGTTTGTAAACATGGGTGTGAGGTGGGATGTCGTGATAGATGGCACGATCACGAGTTTCGATGCTGAATTCTCCCAATTTCTTGTAAGTGATATAGTGATACTGTCACATATGTTGTATTTTCCTTTACCAAGATTTTCACATGTGTTTAGACTTAGGTGTTAGCCATTTTTGATGATTAATGTGAACTGTTCGGTTTTACTGCAGTTTGTTCTTGTACTATATGATTAGAAATAACAGTTGAAACACACATAATTGATTGATGTTTAAGTAATATGTCACTTGTTTTCTTCTATTATTTGCATCATGGTCAACTGATGCACACCTTTATAAACTAATGTAGTTTGATTCCTTAAATGTACGAAAATAAGATGACAAATCACAGAGACAGTCGGGGGCGGGCAAGGAGTTCGTTTATCTTTAGACGTGTCAAAGTAATTCTGGTTTGTTTAATCATAATGTTGCGGCTTTAGAGGTGTAAAATAATTGGCCGGCCTCGATTAATGTATTAATTTTATTGTTGTCTCAGGTTGGGGGAGGAGCGGATTACTACGGGGATGAGGACATGGATGTCGTTCGTGAAGAATGATCAAGCTACGCCGCAACATTTATTTTCAAATGATCCAAATTTGTTTGTTTGAAGGCAATATATGTAATATCGATACAATATTTTTGTAAACGTTATACGTCATGGATTAGTTTGTAATTTGATAAATATGGCCGGATTATATAATGAAATAATGTTTTTATTATTAGTTTGCTAATTATTTTACATATAATAAAATGGCTATAAATCTAGGAGGGTAAATATGTAATTTTACAGGATTTTTTTAGATTAATAAATTATGACACGCAAAAGAACGTCATAAAATTCTGTCATAAATTTGTGTCATAATATGTGTCGAAAAAATGTCAAACACAAACTGTCATAAAAATGTGTGTCATTAAAAAGTGTCATAACGCATGTCAATAAATGTTGTCATAAATGTGTGTCATAAGCAGATGACACGCGAAAATATGTCATCTTAAATTTATGACACCGCCATCCTTAACGTTTTTTTTCTTGTCATCAGACCCTTTTCTTGACACGCAATGCGTGTCAAGAAAGACCTTTTTTCTAGTAGTGTGAGGTGACACGTGATGATTGGATGTAATAAAATGTGTTTAGTGATGGTGTGATGACCACCATTCACCCTAAGATACTAATCATATGTATTATCAAAGGTTTCGTGTTGGGAAGAAGATATTTTTTTTATTGAACGGCCAACGAAATTCACGAAGAACTTCCTTCGGAGTCCCTACTCAATCAAATCATGACCCCTTTCAACCGGCATATTCAGACATGTAAGGGAGCTCCTGGTTTCACCAAGTTCACCATTTCCGGGGAAAACCCGACTATTCACCTGCCCGAAAGCATGACAATAGAATAATCGGTAAAACCCGACGCTCTCAAAAATCGAACCCGGCCATAACCTTTCAGCAATGAGTCTTTTATGATTGAGCCACTTCACCCGTAAGGTGGGAAGAAGATATTATCTTGATTCTTGGACATGTAGGCCTTTATCCTAATTAGCTGGAATACTATACAAGCCTATTAAAGTCTCAAAGAAAATGTTACATGTTCTAGAAACCTTTAAAAAATATTTGTTGCGGGTGTTATCCAATCAAGGAAAAAGATGTGCAGCATCACATGGTCTTCGGTTTGTGTTACCAAAACATTGGGTGGCCTAGATATCACCAGTCTTGGGAAGAAGAATATGTCTTTATATTGGATAAGTGGTGGGATAGATTCTACTCTAATAATTTGTCTAGATACGTATCCTAAATATAAATCGATTTTAACAGACAAATAAGTTGTATTGTTTTGTTCGATTTATCATGTTGTACAAAAGAAATGAAATAGAACCCATTTTCGGTAAATAGTCGGGCTTTACTCCCGATCTGTCAATCTAAAAAAAAAAAAAAAACATACGCTAATGGGATTATAGCATATTGATAAAATTGAGGTTCTTTGCAAACATACATGTTTGTTTTTATCTCTAGGTGGGTTAGAGAAATTTTTGTGGTTATAAGTTTAGTTTAAGAACCTGTTTTGCTTCTAGATGATCCGCTAATAGAACTAGCTAGCACATATGAATAGTGCTTATGTTGAAAACTTAATACATGTTTGTCAACACATTAGGAACTCTGAGAAACATACCATATTCCCTAGTTCAATTAGTGGATCAACTCATCCACATAAGCACTACTCACCTAGAATCAAACAAGCTTTTTCTTTTTTTTTTTTTTTTAACGATCAACAAAATTTTATTCCACCAAAACGCTAGCGGGAAACTAGCGATACACCATACAATAGTCACCTAATATACAATAATACCTAACACTATACAATCTCACCACCCAATGCTAGAAACATTAAAAGATCTCCAAGAGTTCCAATCCAAAGACGAGTTTTTTGATCTCGCTTTCACCCAAAACATGCTTAGGGATTTAATGTCACCAATAACTCGTTGGATAGAGACTTGTTGTTGATTGAAAACCGCCTCATTTCGATGTTTCCAAATACACCAAATGGTCGTCAAAACTATAGCATATAATGCCTTCTTTCTCTTACCCGAGCCACCAATATGATCATGAAGCACTAGTAGATCTTTGAAATGAAAAATAAAAGGGGTACTCACATTACACCATTGCGCCACCAAAGTCCATAAAGTTTGAGTAAAGCCGCATGACACGAAGATATGTTCCGTTGTTTCAGCAAAGTCTCCACAGAAATGACACAAATCCGCACCAAAATGAATGTTCCTTCGCGCGAGTGCTGTTTTAGTTGGAAGTCTGTCAAGTTCCGCTCTCCACGCTAGTATATTCGCCTTTTTGGGAACCCACGAGTTGTTCTTCACGATGAAAGACGGCCTAGTGAATCTGGTTGACTGCAGACGCCTCTTCAGTGACCCAACAGAAAAGAAGCCGCTGTTGTCCAGCCTCCAAATCCATTTATCTTGATCCCCGCTCAGAACTGGTACCGTAACAAGTGCGCAGAGTTGCGCGAATTGTGCCTGTTCCACTGTAGAAAATTGTGATCTTCTCCAATCCCAAACCCACCCATTACCCGGTACAAATACACGGTCAGCCACAAGGGCCGATTTGTTTTTCTCCGGCAAAAACAGATACGGAAACATCGACGCCAAAGGCGTTTCTGTCGCCCAACTGTCCAGCCAGAAAAAAACCCCCTGCCCGTCCCCCAGAAGCCCACGAATAGCCCAGTCCATGTCCACCCCAGCCCGATTAATTGTCTGTATCGATGAAAAAACCTGTTTCCAAGGACCGGAGATCGAAAGCCGCGTAGGAATCGGACTCCAGTCCCTAGATGAGCTATGAATAGCCCAGATAACTTTCCTCCAAAGTGCATTAGGATCGACTTTAAAACGCCACCACCATTTAGCTAATAAAGACAAATTTGCATCCTGAAGAAAGCCGAAACCGAGACCACCAAATTCAACCGGGGCACTGACCCTTTGCCAAGCAACCCAATTCATCTTCGCCTTCTCCTCAGACCCACCCCAAAAAAACACCCTTCTAAGTTGATCCAACTCGTCAATAACCTTCGCGGGGGCCTTAAAAAGTGAAAAATAATACGTGAGCAAAGCATTAAGGACCGATTTAATGAGTGTAACTCTTCCACCAAAAGAAAGCGTCTTAGCCTTCCAAATAGAAAGTTTACTCCTAAAAGAATCCACCACCGGTTTCCAATTCTTGTGTAGGTTCATGTTTGCCCCCACTTGTAGACCAAGATATGTAAACGGGAAAAAACCGGGCTTACATAGTAGGATGTCCGCCATATTATTAACTTCATTATTTCCCACTCCCACCCCAAATACACTACATTTCTTCAAGTTTGCCTTCAAACCGGACACCAAGTAAAAACATCGAAGAATCCGCTTTAAGTTCAAAGCATTATCATTCGACCATTCACCTAAGAATATGACGTCATCCGCATAAAGGAGATGGGATAAAACAAGGTTCCCCGAGCCACACTTCAACCCTTTGAACAATCCAACATCAATAGCCTTCCTCATCACACCGGTAAGGGCTTCCATAGCCATAAGAAAAAGGAACGGCGAGAGAGGATCGCCTTGCCTAAGACCACGACCACACACGAACTCATGTGTGGGTGACCCATTAATCAAAACAGACGCCCTAGCCGACCTCACAATCGCCATCACCCACCCGCACCACTTAACTGGGAAATTCATTTGGAGCATGATGGACTCCAAGAAATCCCAGTTCAACGAATCATACGCCTTTTCCAAATCCACCTTGAAGATCATCCCTTGCCTTCTATTCCTTTTTAGCCACCCTATTACCTCGTTTATCATAAGTGGTCCGTCCGTAATGTTTCTACCATTTAAGAACGCAGATTGCTCGGGTGAAATAAGATTCCCCATCAATGGTTTGAGACGGGCCACTAAAACCTTTGATAAAACTCTGTTAACACAACCCACCAAACTAATCGGCCTATAGTCTTGGAAACCAACTGGATCATTTTTCTTAGGAATTAAAGCGATAAATGAGGACGACGAACCCTGCCCCAATTCGCACCCATTAAAGAAATCATCAAACAAACGCATAAAATCCTCCTGAAACCCCGACCAACACCGCTTAAGGAATTTGAAATTAAACCCATCAGGTCCCGGAGCCTTATCTCCATCACAGTCCCAAACAGCTTCCTTAACTTCCTGAACAGAAAACGGTCTACAAAGCGAAACTGCATCCTCATCCGAGACTTTATTCAAAAGCGGACATACAATTGTAGGTCTCTGCGTCATTGGCTCACAGAATTTATCTTCAAAAAATACAAATGCGCTATCTTTAATAATCGTGGGGTTAGACACCCACTCATCATCGACTAAAAGCCCATGAATCCTCTTATTTGCCACATTAGCACCGATGACACCATGGAAAAATTTTGAATTCTCGTCCCCATCAATTGCCCACTTTACCCTCGCCTTTTGTTTTAAATCCATGTGTTTTTGCCGATCAAATTCAAGGATAAAAGCCCTCGAACTTGATCGCAAGTCAAGTTCATGTGGAAGTAAGCTCCTCTCATCGGCTAATCTATCTAACCTTTCTGCTTCACTCTTGTTATGGATGTACACCCCTTCCCTTATTCTTCTTTCTCTGCCAATCCACTCCTTGATTCTTTTCTTAAGAAACTTAAGTTTAGTAATAACCGCCAAGTCTGACCGCCCCGAAAATACAAATGTATTACATAAACCCAACACATATTCCGTGAATCCAGAAATTTCCAGCCATGAGTTAAAAAAGCGAAACGGAATGTGACCAAAATCGGATGGAGTGACCGAAAGGATCACCGGGCTATGGTCAGAAATGAATCTAGACAACGTAGTAACAGCCGCATCACTCCATCTAGCCATAAATTCGCTACACACCAAGTACCTATCCAATTTGCTCAACTTCACACCATTATCCGACATATAAGTAAACTTCAGTCCCCCCATATTATACTCATGTAAACCAGCCCTTCTAATGAAATCATTGAAGAAGGCCGCATTTAATGGTATAAACTCCGTGTTCCTACGCTCTGTTTGCTCCCTCACATCATTAAAATCCTCAAGAAATACCCATAGACCGGGTCTAGAGTACCTCACAACCACCAATTCATCCCATAAAGTCCGCCTCATGACCAGATCATTCGGCGCGTAGACATTCACCACATTCAAACTAACCCCGGAGGATACAATGATACCCGACGTAACCAAAAAAGACCTACTCTTTATAACTGAATTAACTTGAAACACAGAAGGGTCCCAAATACTGATGATGCCCCCAGACCTACCATCTGCAAAAACCTGTTCCGCACAGAAAGCAGATCTGCCCCGCAAATTACTTAGTTGAAAAATCATACCTTCATTAAGCTTAGACTCTTGAACCCCAACAAAGCTCGAACCATGACAAGTCTTTAGTCCCTTTACCCAGGATGTCTTCCTATCATCCCGAACCCCCCCTTAAATTTATGGTTAAGAAATTCATTGGAGACCAGTGTTCACACCCTCACCATTAATTACCTCCCGAATCTGACCTTCAAAACCATCTATGTTCATCCCAAGAACCCGGCCAGCACTTGCGGTCATCTGAGCTTCCATCTGAACATCATTCGTAGCACCAGCCACTGGGATACCCAAATTCAGGGGACCTAAATCCGGACCTCCAGACCCTTGACTCGGTGGACCATTCATGTTATCGGAAATATAGGTATTATTATTATCATTATTGAGGTTATCACGCTGGTAAAAACTATTATGGTGTATAGTATTATTATCATTATTGGCATCCCCAACCCCATTAACCATGTCAGCCCCCAACTCCATTGGTGAAGATGTAGGCAGAGAGTCCCCCACCAATGTGTCCCTACCAGATTCTCCAAATATTTCTTTAACTTTGTTCACACGTTATCATTTTGGGCCGCATTCACCCGATCCAAAAAGGAAGGAGAATTTAAAGTTGGCCCACCTCGTTCTCCATTTGGCCCAGCTTCATCCATTACTGGGCTACGCATATGCCTTGGACGCTTCCTGGACTTCTGAGTTTGGCCCACAGACACCCCAAGCCCAACCGAAAAATTATCCACAGACTGATTCAAATCAAAACCCCCTTGGGTGGACCCCACCTTCTGCATATTGTTAGCATTAATTGCCTTGTCCTTATTCCTTTGTGTCTTTTGCAATTCCCCAGACTTATTGTCTTTCCCATGCAGACTCCCCATCTCCCTCCCCATGCTAGGACGTGACCCCTCCCCTTCCAACGAAGACCTGACCGGAGTTTTCGCCGGAATCCGATCCTCCCTAAATTCGCCATCTTCTAACTCCTCCTCAATAGCAACAGATCCCTCCGAAGCTGGAGGAGTAACATCACGCCTAGAGATCAAATTATCTACTATATCCATGACTTGACTGTCATTAATCTCCGAGACCCAACCCTGTAACTGCCTCCGTTCCAGTTTACCGAGATTTCCTCATCTATCTGTTTGCCCAAGCTAACCTTAACCCAGACCTTTCCACCCGAGTTGTTCGTTGACAGCCACGAGAAGTCGGAATCCTTAACCACTACACCGAATAACTGACCAACTTTGTTAAAAAAAGAGACATCCCGGAGTTGTAGCGGCATCCCTCGAACCATGAGACACACCAGTCTGTCGAACTCAATGGGTCCCCCATTCCATAACGTAGCTGATGACAGAGTTTTAGACCATAACTTGTTAGGACAAAAAGGATTGGTGAAACCACTTTTGCAAACCTTAGTCTAATTCACTTTCTGTCAAAATACTCTAAGTATGGAACTGCTGAAGACAAAGAATCAAACTGCTGAAGAAGAGATTCAGAAGTGCTGAAGAAGAAGTCATCAGAAGATCTGAAGTTCAAACCAGACACTTCTACTGAAGAACTACTGAAGACAAACTACTCATCAGTAGTTTGTCATTCATCAGTACTTGAAGAAGATCTTTTCCACCGCCTTTGTATATCAGTAGTTTAATACTTTAGTATTTCTATTGCTTTATGTACAAGTTCCAAGACTGCAACTTGTTGCAACTTGTTTCTGAACTTGCTTTTTGGCAAGGTTCATGTATTTGTAAAGTCTATAAATAGAAGGATTCATCCTTCTGTTTTAGACATTGATTTTAATACAAGAAATCCTTCAACTCTTATTATTGCTATTTCCATTTCGTGTTTACTGAGAATCTGTCAAAGTGTTTCATTCTCATTCAATACTTAGATTCTCAATAAACACTTCTCATTTATTAGTTCTTGATTCCAGGGGGAGTAATAACTCCTGTTGATAAGTGTAGCTGTAAAACTTATAAACATTCCGCTGTGCTATCACTCACCAAAGAACTTGCTAAACACTTAAGTGTCAACTAGCAAGTTCATCCAAAAGAGCAGACTATACTGATCCAACAATTGGTATCATAGCTCTGGTTTATCTGATCACATATCAATCTAACAAATTGAGAATCAGACACAGGCTCTTATTGATATTCAATAAAGGATTATAAGCTCACTTTTATCAACATCCATCACTTTAAGAGATATTTGACAAATCAATACTCTTTAAAATGGATCCTCATAATACTGGTTCTGCCACTAAACCTGCCATGCTTGTAAGAAATGAATATAACATATGGCAAAAGAGAATGGCACATACCTTGTCACAAACCAACACAGGTTGTTGGAGATCTGTGATATATGGTCCTCATAAACCAGTAAACATAAATCTTGAAACTAAGGAAGAGATTCCAAAAGAACCAAAAGACTATATTGATGATGATTTCCTAAAACTTGAGCTTGATGCAAAAGCTTTTTCTATGTTGGCAATGGCACTCCCAAATGAAATCTATTCTGGCCTATTACATTGTGATAGTGCCAAAGAGCTTTGGGACTGCCTAAAAGAACAGTTTGGAGGAACTGAAGAGGTGATTGCCAACACCAGAGAAATCTTGGCTCAACAATATGAAACTTTTGCTCACATTAATGGGGAAACTTTAACTCAGCAATTTGAAAGATTTTCCTCATTAATATCTGAGCTAAAACTAAATGGTCAGACCTATACAACTGTATCTATGCTTCATAGATTTTTAAGGTCTTTACCTGATAAATGGGAAACATACTCAATAGTCTTAAGATCTTCACCAGATTTTAGCTCCCTCACTCTTACAAAACTTCATGGGAGATTACTTACTTTTGAGAGAGAAATTGATCAAAAGAAAAAGTTACAAAATTCTGGTAAAACTGCTGATGACTATCTACTTGGTAGTACAGCACTATTGGGACAAGACTCACCAACTTGTTCAAATAGTTTTGGATCTTTTGACCACATTGACATAACTGCTGGGATCTCATCTGAAAGATCATTCCCAGGTTATGACAATAATGACTTTGGTCAAACTGCTGATAACATGTGTTTTATCATGGATGACTTAAATAGTTTCAGCAGTGATGACCTTGAAGAAATGGATATTTTGCACCAACTGGCCATGTTAAGTTTAAAAACAAATAAATTTTACAAAAGGTCAGGAAGGAAGTTTCCAGGACTTATCAGTTCTACAAAAATTGGTTTTGACAAATCTAAACTTAGATGTCATAAGTGTCAAAAGTTGGGACACTTTGCTAGAGAATGTAGAAGCTCTGGCTTTAACCAATCTCAGTCTGGAAACAATTTTAACCCCAATTATAACAGGAATAATGGAACACAAGGGAGTGCACATTTTGTACAGGCACAAGCTCCACAACACCAATATGTGCCACAAGTACAATATGTACAGATGCCTGCTCAACAGATGCAGAGCCAACAATCAATCCCTCCCTTTCCAGCTGCTCAACAACCTCCACAGCAACAACAACCCTCTCAACAAAGTTTATTTACCTCAGGGTATGTTGACTGGAGTAGTCTTCCTTTTGACACCACAGAGTGCAATCCTGATGCAGACAACAAAATGTTTGACATCAACTGGGGAGAGCCTGACAATGGCAGAAAGAACTTTGCCTTAATGGCATTTAAGGGATGCTCCTCAAAATCTGCCTTGTCACAGGTATCAAAAGAATCTTTGACAAAATTATGTTCAAATTCATGCAAAGAATCTTTTGCTCTTATAAGAGAGACTAATGTGCACTTACAAGGAAAAGCTAATGATTCTGAGAGAAAACTCACTCAGATAAAATGTGATTTAGAAAGAAAACTTTCTGCAAAAACAAAAGAAGTTTCTAAATTGACTAACTCTGCTATTGAAACCCAAGCACAAATCAAAATAATGATTAATGACCTAGGAAATGTCAGACAAGAGCTTGCTGACACCAAGGTCACATGTGAAAAATGGGTGGAATCTTGTAAGGGGTACCAACTATTAATAAACAAACAAAGTGCTTCAAATGTTAGGTTTGGCATAGGGTACAATCACACTGAAACACCAACAGATTTCTCTCCCAAAACTACTGAAGATGGGAGAAAAATTGTTTCAGGTGAAACTTCTGAAGAGGAAGAATGCACATCTTTCCATGAAAACTTTCTAAAATCACACAAAGAAAGTTCTTCAGAAGTATTGATTAAATCTGACTTTAAATCATCAGCAGTTTCAACTACATCAGGAGTTGAGAACCTGAAAACTATTGATGACCTAAAACCAATCAAAACTGTCAGAGATTTGTCTTTGAAAGAAAAGACAAAAGAATGTGAAATTTGTGGTCTGTTCAACCACAAAACAGAATTTTGCAGATATAGAAAGGGTATTCAGTTTAATAAGAAAAATCAACAACTGGTTGTGGGGGAACAAATCA
The DNA here is from genome assembly GCA_028751855.1 of Ambrosia trifida. Taxonomy (NCBI): domain Eukaryota; kingdom Viridiplantae; phylum Streptophyta; class Magnoliopsida; order Asterales; family Asteraceae; genus Ambrosia; species Ambrosia trifida. The sequence goes on from CM054122.1 coordinate 161,369,335, forward strand.
AAAATGATTATGTAAAAACCTTTTCTCCCAAGAAACAACAACCAGCAAAAACCCTTTATCAGAAAAAGACAAAATCTCAACAAAAGTCTTTTTCTTAAAATTCTCCTTCAGTAGTTAGACCTAAATCATCAGCAGTTTCACAAACTGCTGAGATTAAAGATCTTATGATCATGGTACAGCTACTGATGACCAAAGTTGATGGTGGTCCTCAAAAGGATACCACCATTGTACTTAATGCAAAATCCATTGCCAAAAAGACATGGATTTCTAAACTTGGTCAAGAACAAACTGTAAATGTTCTCAAGAGCAAACCCAAAGCCAAACTGGCTTGGGTTCCTAAATCTAACTAATTTGCTATATTGTGCAGAGAGTTTCCAGAGGCTTGAATAGCATTTGGTATGTAGACAGTGGAGGCTCAATGCACATGACAGGATGCAGATACCTGATAAACAATTTTATCAGTCAAAGAGATGGATCTGTGTCCTTTGGGAACAATGCTAAGGGATATGTGCTAGGACATGGCAATGTCTCCTCTGGCAAAATACAGTTTGACAAGGTCAATCTGGTTGAAAACCTTGAGTACAACTTGCTTAGTGTGTCACAAATGTGTGATAAAGGATATTCTTCCTTTTTCACAAAAACTGCATGCAAGATCATATCACCAGAAGGTCAGAAGTTGATAGAGAAGATCATTGAAGATCATACGTTGTTAATTGCCAAAAGATGTGGCAATGTCTATGAAGTGGACATTGAAAAAGACAAAGTACTGAACAACACTACCTGTTTCTTCTCAAGGGCATCAACTTCAGAAACTGATCTCTGGCACAGGAGACTTGGCCATGTGAACTTTAAAACCATAAATAAAGTCACAAAAATGGGCTTGGTCAGAGGTCTACCCTTAAAAGTATACCAGTGTCAAGAACACTGTGTATCCTGTTTAAAGGGTAAACAGCATAAGTCCTCCTATAAGTCTATTGAAGAATCAAAAACAACTGCATGTCTTCAACTACTCCATATGGACTTATTTGGGCCTGTAAAGATCATGAGCCTTGGTAAAAAGAAGTACTGCTTAGTCATCATTGATGACTACTCAAGATTAACATGGGTATTCTTCTTATTTTCCAAGGATGAGGCTGCTGAAATCATCAAGTTCTTCATTCTACAAGTAGAGAAGCAATACTCTCTACCTGTCAAAACCATTAGAAGTGATAATGGGACAGAGTTCAGGAACAAAACTCTGAATGACTTCTGTTTGTCTAAAGGGATTATTAGACAATTCAGTGTTGCCAGAACTCCTGAACAAAATGGTGTGGTAGAAAGGAAGAACAGAACTTTAATAGAAGGAGCAAGAACAATGTTAGATGATTCTGGCCTACCTTTATACTTCTGGGCAGAAGCAGTTAACACATCATGTTATGTTCAAAATAGAGTTCTTGTTGTCAAGAGACATTCAAAGACTGCTTATGAAGTTCTTCATGGCATGAAGCCCCTTATCTCCTTTTTCAGGGCTTTTGGATGTCAATGTTTCATCTTGAACATCAAGGAATCTATTTCAAAGTTTGCTGCCAAAGTTGACTCAGGTTACTTTCTTGGTTATTCATCAACTAGAAAAGCCTACAAGGTTTTTAACTCAAAAACCAGGATAGTAGAAGAAACACTGAATGTCAAGTTCAATGAGTCAAAACACACTCTCATTCCAGCACATCCTGCTGAACTCTTTGACCTTGACAACTTTCATTTTGAACCTGAAAAGACTGTCACTTCATCCAAACCTACTTATTATGGTGATCAAAGGTTTGATGATGAGGATCCAGCACCATGGACTCCTCAAGCAGTCATTAAGTCAACTTCAAAACCATCAGAAGTTTCACAAACTTCTGATTCAACAAATACTGAAGGCCAAACTCAAACATCTGCTTCAGCACCTGCAACTACTGAAGACACTGAAACTGCTGAACCAGATATAATAGACCTCAGTAGTTTGTTTGAATAACATGAGCCACCAACACCTGTCAGTGGTTTACAACAACTGATCGAACACAAAGATCATCCAGTTGATCAAATCATGGGTGATATTGCATCAGGTGTTCTTACAAGAAACCAGCTTTCCAACTTTTGTCTATTCTCAGCATTTATTTCACAGTTGGAACCAAAGAAGTACCAGGAAGCTCTCAAAGACAACAATTGGGTGCAGGCAATGCAAGATGAATTGCTTCAATTCAACAAGCAACAGGTTTGGGAAATCTGTCCCTTACCACCAAACAAGCAACCAATTGGCACAAGATGGGTTTTCAGGAACAAACAAGATGAAGCTGGTATTATAATAAAGAACAAGGCAAGACTGGTAGTACAAGGTTACTCTCAAGAAGAGGGCATTAACTATGATGAAACCTTTGCTCCAGTTGCAAGGCTTGAAGCCATCAGGTTATTTCTGGCCTATGCCATTTCCAACAAAATAAAAGTTTATCAAATGGATGTCAAGAGTGCATTTTTGTATGGAAAGATAAAAGAGGAAGTGTATGTTTGTCAGCCACCTGGGTTTGAGGATCCTTCTCATCCTGAGTGGGTGTACAAACTAGACAAAGCTCTTTATGGGCTCAAACAGGCTCCTAGAGCCTGGTATGATACACTTTCAACCTTTTTACTCAAAAATAACTTCACAAGAGGTGCCATTGATAAAACACTTTTCATAAAACATGTTGGAAATCATGTCTTACTTGTTCAAATATATGTTGATGATATCATTTTTGGTTCAACAAACACAAAATTGTGTGATGAATTTAAGAAACTCATGCAATCAAAATTTGAGATGAGTACAATGGGAGAACTGCAGTACTTTTTAGGACTGCAGATCAAACAACAAACAAATGGAACTTTTATACATCAATCAAAATATGTTAAAGAATTATTAAACAAATTTTCTTTACAAGACTGTAAATCATGTTCCACTCCCATGACTCCAACCACACAAGTTGAACCAGATGATCAAGGAAAACAGGTTGATCAAACCATGTATAGATGTATGATAGGTTCCCTTTTATATCTAACTGCTTCTAGACCAGATATTATGTTTTCAACATGTGTCTGTGCTAGATATCAATCAGCACCAAGATAATCCTTCATCAGCAGTTTAGTCAAAAAGGGCAAATCTGACTTTTCCCATCATTAGAAGTTTGATCTAGTCGGTTCAAAATTTCTGATAAAGAGATTTTTAACCTAGGCGGTTTAAAAAAAACTTCTAATAAAGAAGATCCAAGCGGTTAAAAACTTCTGATAAATATCTTTTTTCAACACTTATCCTTTCAAACACAAAAATTCCCTCCTTCTCTCTCTAGAAAGCTTTCAAACCCCTGAACCTGCAACACAAAATCACTGTTCGATTCATCAACACACACAAAACCACATGGCTTTAGTTCTCAAACAGGGAAACAATCTCAGAGCCTACTTAGAAAAACAAGAAGACTGGTCCCAATACGATGAGATCATTGATCTCGTCGTCAAATCCCAATATTTCACCGCTCTCACCATAGACCCACCAATTCATCCTGAAACTCTAAATGAGTTCTGGGCTAATGCTGAGACAGTGATGGTGGATGATGAAGTTATCTCCCTCAACTCAACAATTAAAGGGAGACAAATGGTCATAACACAGGCCATACTCTCAAACAGACTGGGGTTGAATGATGTGAATGCCCCTGAAAAGTTTGACAACTCTGCTATCCACCTAACCATGACTGAGTGTGGTTATCAAGGTACTCTCTCACAAGCTACAATCTTTAAAAAGTATTTTGAACCAAAATATAAACTTTTGTTTCATTATATTATTATGTGCTTGAGTCCTAAAACTGGGTCTTATGACCAGATGCCCTCAACCTTTCAACCAATCTTTCATTCTATTGTGAATGAAACAAATTTCAGGGCATCAAAACTTTTCTTTAATGAGTTGGTGTTACATCACAATAACACTAAGAAAAAGTTTTTGTTATATCCAAGGTTCATTATGCAGTGCATAATATCTGAACTGGGTAATGAGGTGCTTGTGGGTAAAATTGAAATTTTGAAACCCTTAATCACACAAGCATACTCAAGGCACAACAAACAGGCTGCCTGGCCAGAAGATGACCAAGGGGAACAATCACCAGTCCCCATGGAACCCTCATCTTCCAAACCTACTCCACCAAAGGCCAAGAAACCCAAGATAACAAAACAAAAACCCACCAAACCCAAAAGAAAAGCTGTTCAGGAGGTTGAGATGCCTGAACAAACTACTGTGCAATCTGCACTTCTTAAAGATGTGACTGAAACATCCTCTCAGTCTCATCCATCTCAAACCCCACCAAGAGCACCAATAACTATCCTTTTCAAAAGAAAAAGACTTAAGAAAAATATTCCAATTCACTCTTCTTTTGAAACTGCTGAACCCATTGCCCAAACTACTGAACCAGCACCCCAAATTTCTGAACCAGACATCGAAATAGCCAAACTTCTCTCCGGGCTAAAAGAGAAAGTCCCATCTACACATGTCAGTCCCCATCAACCACATCAAACAGGGGACGTAGACTCAGACAGTGACATGGATGTGGACACTCATAGCCCTAACCAAAGAGATGAGGATGAACCAGGGTCTCTAAGCCCAAACTTAGAAACCTTTGGTACTTTTGAGGCTGCTACTACTCATTTACCACCCAGTGGTGGACCTGAGGACAGAAGTAAAATAGCTAAGACCTCAACTGTGGCAACTACTGATGAAGGCTTAATGCCTGAGGTAGGAAATCCTCTGAACCAAGAACAAGAGGTACATGAGACAACTGAGTTGGGCTCAGCTCATGATGTAACTGATACAGTCCTCATTGAGGATGTAATCAGGGATTCAGATGATTCCATTAATTTGGATGATGTTTCGCAACACAAAACTACTGAATTAACGGCTATAAGTGAAGGTCCTGCACCTGGTGTCTCTAAGCTCAAGAAGCTAGTCACACCATCTCAGGTTAAAGCCCACTCAATCCATGATTCCCCTAGAGTGGCATCTCGTGTACAACAAGGAGATCAACCAAAAACACACCCCTCACTACAAATGCCTACCCAATTCCCTGGGCAATCAAGCATAGACCTGAACCAACTATGCAGCCCAGATGGTCCCTTGTATCACTTGATGAACACCCTCATCAAAAATCACATCCAAACATACACAGCTGACTTGGAGCTGTCCATGAAGAACCAATTTGGAGTGATACAGACGAAGATTAATGATCTGTCCAACAAGATTGATCACAACAGCAAACAGATTGCTCATCTTCAAGGTCATTTCTCCCAAGCTTCAACTTCCAAAGGTGATAAAGCCAAAAAGGGGGAGAAAATCAAGGTACCTATGGATACACTTGAAGCCAGAAGATAGGCAAGAGTGGCTATCCTAGCTAGAGATCAACAAGATCAAGCCAGAAACTGGCACAACAGTTTGGTGTCTCTAATCAAGAAATAGAAGATGCTGAAAAGGCTGATGAATCCCAAGGCATAATGAAGAAACCTCTGATGGCCAAAGTTCTGATGAAGAATCTGAAAGTACTGAAGACAATCCTTCAGTAGTTGACAAACCTTCAGAAGTTGTCAACCCATAAGAAGTTAACACTTCCAAGACTCAAACTGCTGACCCTTCCAGATCAACTGCTCCTATTCAACCAACATCTGCTCCTATCAGGCCTACTACAAAAGTTACAACAATGACTGTGCTAAACCCTTCTCCAATCTCTCAATCAGCTGATTTACTTGAGAAGAGTTTAGTTGCAGTCCAAAAGAAGGCTAGAGAAGATCTGATTTGGAAAAATCTGGAAGAAAGGGATGACTTAGATCTAAGCCATGAAGAAAAACTTCAGACTTATGAAGCTGAACTACAAAGGCAGGCTAGCCTAGATGAGATTGCTGAACAAGACAAAAGACATCAACTGATGTCTTACATTATGAAGAACAGCAAAGTCAAAGCCCATACATTGAAGAGACTCTCTGTGGAAGAGCTGACAAAAAGAGCTCAACTTATTGCAGATAAACTTGCAACAAGTAAAGACACAAAGGCCAAGAGAGCTCAGATGATAGAAGAACTGGTAGCCAATGGTTATGGTTCAAAAGCCTCAGTGTCCAAGTGGAAAGAAGAAAGATTGGTGGACACATACAGAAAATACAAGGCTGCAAGGGCTGCTAATCCAGAGAAGTTTCAAACTGCTGAAGCTTCAACTTCAGTAGTTAGAACTTCTGGTGTTCAAAGAAGACCAGCTACCCAAAGAAAGAAGTCAGAGGAAAAAGTGAAGACTGATTTCAGAATGGTACTACTAGAAGGTAGTACAGTAGTACATTCTGATTTTGACATAGAAGAGAAGCCTCTGCTCACACAATTCAGGGATCCTTCCACCTTTGCATATCAAATCCAGAAGACCATCACAGACAAACTGCACACCAAGGTAGTAACTGAACATCATTTGCCAACATTTCAGATACCTAATGTGATGGAACAACAACAGGGAAGTGAATCCCACCTGAGAGTCACTGAAGTTGAAAACATTCAACACTCAGGAGAAACCCAGGGTACCACCATGGTTCCCTACACTGCAGACTTTGACAAGTCTAAAGTACCAGTCATCAGATGGTCCTTTACTGATAACAACTCAGTACTTGTGACAAGAAGAGATCAAACAAGCAGGGAATATAGGTCGATGAATGAACTGAAGAAACTGTCAACCAAAGACCTGTTTACAATCCAACACTTGGAACCAAGAAAAGGGTCTCTTACTGATGATCAACTAAACCAGCTGAAGAATTCCATGTTCAAAGGAATATGGAAAATTGTGAAGGACAGAAATGAACAATAAGGAATTAGTAAGGTTTTGGCTTCATCAATCCAGGGAGAGATTGTTAGGACAAAAAGGATTGGTGAAAGCACTTTTGCAAACCTTAGTCTAATTCACTTTCTGTCAAAATACTCTAAGTATGGAACTGCTAAAGACAAAGAATCAAACTGCTGAAGAAGAGATTCAGAAGTGCTGAAGAAGAAGTCATCAGAAGTTCTGAAGTTCAAACCAGACACTTCTACTGAAGAACTACTGAAGACAAACTACTCATCAGTAGTTTGTCATTCATCAGTACTTGAAGAAGATCTTTTCCACCGCCTTTGTATATCAGTAGTTTAATACTTTAGTATTTCTTTTGCTTTATGTACAAGTTCCAAGACTGCAACTTGTTGCAACTTGTTTCTGAACTTGCTTTTTGGCAAGGTTCATGTATTTGTAAAGTCTATAAATAGAAGGATTCATCCTTCTGTTTTAGACATTGATTTTAATACAAGAAATCCTTCAACTCTTATTATTGCTCTTTCTATTTCGTGTTTACTGAGAATCTGTCAAAGTGTTTCATTCTCATTCAATACTTAGATTCTCAATAAACACTTCTCATTTATTAGTTCTTGATTCCAGGGGGAGTAATAACTCCTGTTGATAAGTGTAGCTGTAAAACTTATAAACATTCCGCTGTGCTATCACTCACCAAAGAACTTGCTAAACACTTAAGTGTCAACTAGCAAGTTCATCCAAAAGAGCAGACTATACTGATCCAACATAACTCATCCTTCCTCCCGATGAACTCCAAAGCCGTTCTTTTGTCTCTAAAAACAAGCATCACCTTCAAAACTCCTATAAAACTAACCGGCGTCTCAACGTATCCCCCAGTAACCAACATGTTCTTTATCTCCATAAAGGCTTAAGATCAATAACTTCTCCAACTACAGTTTTCATAATACAATGGTCTGGATACAAAGCCCCCTCTCATCGAGCTCTAACACTTTTAACGACGCTGATTGACCACCAACGTCACCAGTAGTTGCTTCCTTAAACGATACTCCTGCCGCCCTATTAACCGGGACATACATCGGTCCCTGATTTGTCATCATTCCACCCTTTGTCCTCATCTGAACGCTACTCTGAAACGGTTGAACAAAAGGCCGGTGTGCCTGTTGCACCACCTGATGAGGTTGCTGATCAATTCTTCGATGGTCCTTACCGAACTTAGCCACTGAAACCCCCACCTTAGCTTCAAAAATTTTAACCGTATTCATGTTCATAAGCACATCGTTCAGGTTCTTCACCCCCAAGTATCTCACGAATCCAAACCAATTCCCCCGAGCATCCGTCTTACGAGCAACATATGCATCCTTGACGATACCGTGCGGTTGAAAGGCTTTCCAAAGCAAAGTATCAGTCACACCTTTAGGCAGATTTAAGATGAAAAAAGTTGTTATTGGCCTAGGATCGGTCACCCCGGTTGAAATTCGGTCGCCGGTAGTCGGCGTCTCTTCGTCTCCCGCTCTCTCTCATCGCTCACTTTTTGTCAAAAACCCAAACAAGCTTTAAAAATTGACCAGAAACCATGAAAACTTCTCAAATTACCCAAAGATAAAAAAAAAATGGTATGTATCTCTTCCTATTAATTCTCGCTTTATACTTAATAGTTGGTCTTCATTATTTACCTTTGTACCCGATTTTAAACAAAAAAAATGAAGCCCTATTAAGTCTTGAAGACATATACGCACACGCACACACAAAAACTCGTTTAGATGAATAGTAACATGTTTTTAAGTTTTAATTTCTCTCCCATAATATAAAAAATATACACCTTTAATCCATTATTATTTTTTTTTAGTAATGTTATTTTTTTCTAATTACTTACGTTCCTTTATTCTTTGAAAAAAAATAATAAACATCCAGTTGTTTTTAGTTTATTTCTCCACATTCCGTCATACAATGTATTAAAAGCAAAGTGGTATTCAAAATAAGTATTATCTTTTTGGTATCATAAACTATACAGAGTACCGGTACCATAATGAACTCGAATAGCTATCAACCAAATAAAATCGGTGTCGGCATCGGTATTATCAAGGGCAATATCGGTATCCGTTGTATGGTTTTCGATCAGTATTGTACGGAATTGAACCAACTCCAAACAAACAACATCCATACCATTATCCATGTTATCTAATCAGTATCGTTATTCATTTTTATGGTTTTTAATTAATGTATCCAAACAAACAAACACATGCAAATATCCTTTTGGGTTGTACTTATAGCGAACCGATACGATACCGACAAGACAGCATCAATACCGTTATCGCATTATCGTAAATGTTATCGGTATTCATTTATAAAGTTCTCCATCGATGTAAAACACGTGTCCTATCGTTTTAAGCATATAACACTTAATTTTTTAGTTACACGTGGAAATCATATATGTAATTAAATTAAATCTAATGATATAGTAAATATTTTCTAACTATTTTGTAGCATAAATCTCATGACATCGCTCCAAATCGCTTATGAAACTTTTTAGTTATTTATATATAAGGATAGGGGGACAATCCATGACTATACTGATTTTCTCCAATCATGCACTGTCACTTTATTCCACTGTTTCACTATCCTAAAACACTAATTTGGAGAAAGTCCAATCCTATACCACTATCTTAAAATGTTTCTTTTTTTAAATAATATAATCATTTCAATAAAAAATAAAATCAAACATTCAGTTAAATAAAATAAAAGCTACATTAATTCAAATTAAATATATATATATATATAACAAGACGAGAAACTTATTAAAAATAAAACATGGAAATAAAACTAAACTACTCACCGTCTTCATCATTTTTCTAATAACACAACAAAATCGTGTGTTGTCATCAATAAACGTTATGAAATACTTATTCCTACTTCTAGTGGGAATAACTTTTAAATCGCATACATCGGTATGCATCAAATCAAGGGGACCAGTGATTCATTTAACCTTTTTGAATGACGTTTCGTGTTTGTTTTGCTTCGACACAAGTTTCACATTTATGGTTTGAGTAGTGCTGGCATAACAGGTTACACGAACCTGTTAAGACACGAACACGAAACTTGTAAACACGAACACGAAACAAAATCTAATCGTGTCATTTTTTTTCAAACACGAACACGAACCTGTGTATAACAGGTTAACACGATAAGACACGACAAGACACGATAAGGAACACCTAGTAAAATAAGTTAACACGACAAGACACGATAAGACACGAAAAGACACGATAAGACACGACAAGACATGATAAGAAACACGATAAGGCATGATAAGACCTGTTAAGACACGTACACGATAAGACACAAACACGAAACATGTAAACACGAACACGACATGAAAATAAACAGGTCTTAACGTGTCGACCTTTTATAGACACGAAACCTGTTAAGGCCAAACACGAAACTTGTTAAAATCGTGTAGGTTCGTGTCAGGTTATCGTGTTCGTGTCTAAATTGCCAGCCCTAGGTTTGAGTCAATATCAATTTTTGGTATGCTATTTAATTTAATCAATTGACGAATAGAATTAAAGTTCACATGACCTAGTCTACCATGCCAAACATTAGAAGACTCAAACAAGTAAGCAGAACTGTCGTTATTCATTCCATTCATAACAGTTACATACTTACATTCAGCTTGAACATACCATTTAGGGCATAGCCCTTACCAACATACATACCATTCTTGGTCAACACGACCTTATTATACTCAAAACACCATTTTAAAACCAAACTTGTTGAACTACCAACCAGACACAAGATTCTTACGAATCTCAGGAACATACAACACGTTTGACAGAGTAAGTTCCTTTCCCGAATTCATCCTCAAAATCACATTCCCTTCCCCTTTGATATTCGTAGTGGCAGAATTTCCCATAAAGAGCTTTTCATCCGCAACTTTCTTAAAGGTGTTGAAAAGGCTCTTGTCAAAGCACACATGCCGGGTCGCCCCGCTATCAATCCACCAATCCTTGGCATCCGTACCAACCATGTTAACTTCAGTGATCATCAATGAAATATCAAAGATCATAGCTACCAGTTTATCAATCATGTTGGCTTGTTGGGCAGTTTCTTTCTTGGGAAGCTTGCATTCATTTGCCCGATGCACTGGTTTGTCAGAATTATAGCAATTGCCCTTAAACTTTTTCTTCCCAACACCACCTTTAGCTCCAAGGTGAGAGCCTTTTCCGTTGGTTTTCTTGAACCCAACCCGTTTGTTGCCATTGTTACCCTTAGATGACTGGCCATGTTCAACAACATTAGCCTTAGCGACTTCAGGAATGACATTCCTCTTTTGGGAAACTTTGTTGTCTTCTTCAATACGAAGACGCACAGCCAAATATTCAATTGTCATTTCCTTTCGCTTATGCTTCAAGTAATTCTTGAAATCAATCTAACTTGGTGGCAATTTTTCAATAATAGCCGCAACTTGGAATGTCTCGCTAAGCATCATTCCTTCTGCATAAATATCATGAAGAATAACCTGTAATTTTTGAACTTGACTCATAACAGTTTTTGAGTCAATCATAGCAAAGTCCAAGAATTTAGCCACCACAAATTTCTTTGTGCCCGCATCTTCAGTTTTATACTTGCGTTCCAAAGATTCTCATAGCTCTTTGGTAGTTGCAGCTTTGCAATACACTTTGTAAAGCGAATCCACCATTCCATTAAGGACATAGTTTCGGCACAGAAAATCCGAATGATTCCAAGCATGAATCGCACTCACAGTTTGAGTATCCATTTCCTCTTCAGCAACATGGGGAACAAATTCAGCAATAACCTCGCAAGGTTCAACGTTGTCAAATAAAAGAGCATCTTTTGAGGCCAACGTTTGAAGTTCACACCGGCAAACTTCTCCGATTTTTCAGCGTGACTCACTACCGCTATAGGCAACGACGCCACTAAACCAGTGGTGATTGCAACAGAAGTAGTAAACACGGCAGAGACTCCAGACGCAGTGGAGTTCGGGAGAGTAACAGTGTAACACCCCGCCCCTCTCATCACCAATATTGTCCGCTTTGCCCATCCAGAGCTCACGGATTTGTTTTTTGGTTGCCCAAGTGGAGACTTCCCAGGAGGTCACCCATCCTGAAATTTCTCCCACCTGAGCACGCTTAACTGTGAAGTTCTCCTCTCATCCACTAACATTAAGCCCCAAAACGCGTTGGTGATTTAAGAGGCAAGACATTACTTATGAACCAAGGATCTCTCCTGGCCACGGCCAATGTGGGATTTTCCTGGGGTGTCACATTCACCCCCTGTTAGAGTCTCATCGTCCCTGATGAGGTGTGCACCCACCATCCCGAACGGCACAGGAGTGGCTCTGATACCATCTGTAACACCCCGCCCCTCTCATCACCAATATTGTCCGCTTTGCCCATCCAGAGCTCACGGATTTGTTTTTTGGTTGCCCAAGTGGAGACTTCCCAGGAGGTCACCCATCCTGAAATTTCTCCCACCTGAGCACGCTTAACTGTGAAGTTCTCCTCTCATCCACTAACATTAAGCCCCAAAACGCGTTGGTGATTTAAGAGGCAAGACATTACTTATGAACCAAGGATCTCTCCTGGCCACGGCCAATGTGGGATTTTCCTGGGGTGTCACAAACAGTAGTCATGGGCTGCGAGTTCTCCATTTCTAAAAATAATAAGAACTGTTAGTACACAAAAATCTGTTTAAGTATGTTAAGAAAAGGCTTACAAAATTGAGAAGAAGAAACAGAATATGATTTGACAAAAACCGGGCTTGTGTTTAGCACAATTCCCTTAAACAGATTCCTCGTCTGTTCTCAGGGCATACCGGTTGCTAACAGTGGGTACCAAAGAATGAAACTGATGGGGCTCTTCAAATTGGTGATTAATTTCCATTAATCGCAAGTCCGGGTTTTTCAAACTGCATTTGTGTCCGCAGGTCGTCGCGTTGATTCAAGAATTTTTCCCAAATTAGAACCCATTTTTGCACCACCCCTGCGCGCGTGGGTAGGTGCCCAAGTATAATGTAAGACAAACAAATTTAATTTCTTTCATTTGGTTTCACTTTATAAACCAATCTCGATTTCATCCCTCAACCAATATGGACAACTCACATTCACATATACATATAGGGTATGTTTGGCAAAACTAGCTGGAGGCTGGTAACTGGAAGCTGGTAGCTGAAAGCTTTTTAAATATATTTTGGTGTTTGGCAGAGTAGCTGAAGCTTTTAATAAAATGTATAAAATAAAAGCTTGTAAGGAAGGTATTTATTTTGTTTTTAAAATAGAATGTGTATTTGTGTCATTTACTAATTAAAAGCTTGTAGCTAGTAGAGTTTTTTCTTAAAAGCTAGTAGTAGTAGCTTTTCACTATAGAGCTTTTTCTCCTAATTTAAAAGCTTCCAGCTCTTCAATCAAACAAGACTTTTTATTGAGTATGAGTTTTTTTTCTAAAAACTCTTTGCCAAACATACCCATAAACTCCAACATGTCTCAATGACGTTTGACTAACTTTAATCATGCATATATGTGTTTTTCTAACTAATAATTATAAGACTAAGCGGAGTGGGGCGGGAGAGGGGGCGGGAAGGGGGGGGAATACCGCCGCAGAGGGGCGTGGAAGTGGCGTGAAGGGGGGAGGCGGGAGATGGTTCACTGGCGTGGGGCTTGGGTGGGGGTGAGGTGGCAGCTTCTTATTGGTCAGGTTTTTTTTTTTTTTTTTTTTTTTTTTTTAACTTTAACACAATATAATATTATTTCCTTCCCCCCCTCTTCCCCCCCTTCCACTCCACACAATTATTTTCCCCCCCACAAGGGTCCCACAAGTGCCACATGGCGCTTCATCCCCCTCTTTCCCGCCCCCCCCCACTCCTTATAGTCTAAGAGTTTGCTGTTTATATCAATAAATACATTAATACACAATGACAAATACTGAGTTGGCCTTCGTTAGATGCCAGCTTTCTTTTCTTTCCTTTTTCTTGGTAAACGCGGTATCAGGTAAATTTTTTAATAAATTTACTAAAATATCATACATTGCATCTAATAAATTTATTTAATAAAAAAGTATCACCACAATAACATTTAAAAACAAAATCTTATTATACAAATAAGTTAAGATGATCAATTTGTAAAAAAATAAAGCTATAAAAGCCGTTAAAAAAAATATAAAAGCGTCCGTAAATGATATAGCCGTTCAGTCAAGATGCTAGGGTCCACTAGAAAATAAACCCGGCAATGATTCTCTAATAATACCAAATTAATATTTTTCCCTAAAATAAAGAGTCGACTTTAACTTTTAAGTTTATGTCTCTAATCTTTTCCTTTTTTTCCTGAAAAACAGTTAAATATACATTTTCTTTACATGTTAATATTTTCTATGCAAAAATTAATAATCTACAGGGCTGTTTGGTAGCTTCTAAATGGTAATTAAGAGGCTACATCTGAATGATTCATAATCTTTTAATAGTTAAAATGTAATCTTAAGTATGAATGGTAAGAGGTAACATCTTAATGGTTGCCTCTTAACCATTCAGACTTAAGGTTATCTCTTAATAATTCAGAGGTTATAGACCATTAAGAGTTAGCCTTTGAATAGTCATTAAGAGGCTACATGTATATATATATATATATATATATATATATTTACGTATTGAAAAGCCTTTGTGAAAATATGAGACGATGATTGATGGGATTGGGTACTAAACCACTAAGTGGGCTTACCCAAACCCGGAATTAGGACCATGCGGAGGAACCTTCCGCGCAGTAAGAAAGCTTCTCCAGCAAGCAAAGCAATAACGACTCTCCCACAATCACGGAGTAATAACCGCACGCGGAGCGATAAAAGCGGTAACTGTTCCATGTTTTCTTATTTATAGATTTCCTTAACTACTTTACTAATATAGTTTTAGGGTGGTGGAGACAACCCTAATCGGGCCTGGCCCATGACGATTAGGGTTTTGGGTAGGGCCGGCAATTTTGTATACGAACACGATTACCTGACACGAACCTGAACGATCTTAACAAGTACAGGTATGGCTTTAACAAGTTTCGTGTCCTAAACAGGTAGACACGAATTTACCTGTTAATTTTCGTGCCGTGTACAGGTAGTCAGGTTTCGTGTATCGTGTCTTAACAGGTTCGTGTATAAACAGGTCAGATATACATGATTTGCTAGCCCTAAGTATAATGTTCGCAAACAGGTACGCAAACATGTATTAACAGGTACGCAAACAGGTATTATCTAGGTCTTTGGTGAACTTTTGGAAATTTTGTCTCACTAAATAGGTTCGTAAACATGCGATTAGTATAATGGTCACAAACAGGTATTAACAGGTACTTTTCGTGTATACCTGTTAAAAAAATTAACAGGTTCGTGTATGAAAAAATGGACACGAAAAATTTTCGTGTCGTGTACAGGTAGTCGGGTTTCGTGTATCGTGTCTTAACAGGTTCGTGTCTTAACAGGTCAGGTATACACGATTTGCCAGCCCTAGTTTTGGGTAATTGTGGCATACGTTTACCTCTATATAAGAGAGGATATCCCTAATAGAAAGGACACTTTTTGCTAACCCAAAGAGCTATCACTAAAGATAGTATCCACATTCACCCCGTTTTTGTTATAAACTATTACCTCGTGTAGTCGTCTCCACACCCACACCAACCTTTGTTTGCAGGTCCCTTAATCCGAAGCTGCTAGTGAAGGATCAACCCTGTAGATACGATAATCTTATCCTCCCTAACCGGTGGTAATGCTATTTGTTTCTTCTATTTAGTTTGAATGAACGCTAAAATATTATTATTTATTTGCTTTGTAATAAAAAAATTTAAATATAAATAATATATATTGATGTACTAAATTGATGTGTTCATAATATTTATCCAACGTTTAATGTTTCCCAACAACCACAATGTAGTACTAAACGCGTCGCCGACCTCCTTCTGCTTTGTTTGTATTATATATTCTTATTATTATTATTATTATTATTATTATCTCTATCACTCTATGTAATGATTACTATAGATTTTTAACAATATGACTTTAAACAATTACGATATTAAATTTCAAAAAAACTGAAAGTAAACAAATTCTACAATTTATAACATTAAAGTTCAAACAACGTGGTTTTGATGTTTATGTCTAGGCGACGAATTCAAACAACGTGGGTTCTAATAAAATAGTTTTAAATCAATAATATGTAAATTTCTCATATTGCAGCTAATGTTGTTTAACCTGTTTGTCAAAAAAACTAAGGGGCTGTTTGGTTGATTAAGTATTGAATTATTAAAATGTCTGAATGATTAAGAGGCTCTGAATGATTAAGTACTGAATGGTTCAGTTATGCAACAAGTCTGAATGGTTCAATTCTTAATCATTAGCCTTTTTTAGATTGAAACAAACATGTTGAACCATTCAGACCTGAATAGTTTAGAGCCCCATTAAGAGGCTACCAAACGGACCATAAGAAAGTGATTTTTGTAAATAAACCTAATCTCATGGAAAATCACACCGACGCAACTTGGAGATTTAGTTCTTCTATACTAAGGAAAGTTTAAAATAAATAGTCTACATTCATATATTATAAGATAAAGTTAAAAGGGAGAAAGGGAGGATGAATATTCTTTCTCAATGTTTGTGCTATATTATTAGATAAAAAACATAATTTTTTTTAACGGCAAACAAATCAAACCTAAGTATTTTAGGGGCATCCAACAGATAAATCGAGTATTTCGAGAGTAACCCAAGTTGTCAAACATTAATTTCGGAGAAAACCTAGTAACCAATCCGCCCGTAAGCACGATGAAAGTATGACTTAAAAATCGAATGCAAAATTCTTTGGGTCTTCTATCATGTACTGAGAAATTATAAGGGTTAATTAATAATTAATAATTCCTAGTGCAAGTGATTATATCACTAACACTTCAAGAAGAGTTGATTATATCACTACATATCAAAAAAGCTTAAATGGCAAATTATAAATTATGTTTTCGACGAATAATGGATTAACATCTCTTGATAGATCATTGACAACCACATCGTCGACGGATAACCAATGCATGATGCAGATCACAAATAGCATTATCTTCGATAAATCAGTGACAAACCCTTCATCATCAAATCACCTTCAACTTGGCACATCGATAATAGCTATTTTAATTTAAAAAAAAAAACAATAAATATTCCCGTAAATCAAAATAGCACGTTCAAAACGAATTAAAAAATATCTATAAATCCAAAACAATTCTATTTAATTAAAAAAATAAAACTTCAATATGTTTTTGCCCGTCTTTCGATAAATTTGGCTCACTGACATCAGAAGTTATCCAGTTCCTGACCAGGGTTCAATGGGCTATCCATAGCAACATCTCGACTATAGGGGCCAATGATCTCCGCCCCAGCTGATTTGAGGTAGGGTGAGTCTTTTCTTAGAGGTTTCTATCCTGGGGTAGGTTACAGGTTCGATCTATGCACATCACAAAAAAAAATTCCCTGAGACGGTTTGAGTTTAGACAAGAGGACACCGATATGCAGGTAGAGATTCTAACTTGGGACCGCTAGGTTAAGGTTGTACAAGGATTTCACTGAACTAAGCCTTTAAAAAAAAAAAAAACTCTCGACTACGGGGAGCAGAGTTTCGTCTTTAGTAGGTTATAGTTTGCCATTCAGAAAAGAGTAACGACGTTACCCTTCTACCTGCTATTTTGATAAAAATTTGGCAACTGTGTGGAATGAAATTTAGTTGAAAAAAAATCTATCTATATATATAAAAGAAAACGTATATGCTGACGTGGCGTGTAATGGAGGCCTTAGCTTTCCCTTGAGAGTGCCACGTGGCATCATAATGGAGAGTTTTTAGTGTTTTTGAATTGTTTCCTTTTTTAATTAAATTGAGTTATTTTAGGAAAACAAAATTTAAAATTTTCTCTCTTATCTATCCTCCCATAATTTTTAAACGTTTATATCTTTTATATACGAGATTTTTTAAAGAAAAAAATTACACCAAATTAACGAGCGTTTTATTATCTTTCCAACGAGTACCATAGTGCTATATATAAAACGGAGAAAAAATCGACTATTTTTTGTGGGGTTTCGTTCATACAAGAAAAAAACACACAAAGTGTTCATGTTATCACGTAAAATTAGATTTTGTGGGGAATATGAGTTATTACTGATTAGAATACTATGAAGATGCAATGATTGACAGATTTTGTGGTTAGTTAACTTGAGCCATTTGCAATAGGTTATCACGTAAAATTAGATTTTTCAACCCCGAGACCCTCCCGGGGTAATCAGCTAGTATATATATATTGCAAAGGGATTAATCCTACATGTCATACTTTTATGCAATCTCTCCTTTGAGAGATGGCACATAAGATGTGATGTGTCAACTTTAAACCAATTAAAAAAAAGAAATAAATATGATTTAACCTAATCTATTATAATCTTTAATCTAATCTATTAAATATCTAATCTACTAAATCAAAATATTAAACCTTTATTATTTTATCTCTCGTGTTTCCTTCCATAACTTTTAAACGTTAATATCTTTTATATACGAGATTTTTTAAAGAAAAAAATTACACCAAATTAACGAGCGTTTTATTATCTTTCCAACGAGTACCATAGTGCTATATAAAAATCGGAAAAAAAAATGACTATTTTTTGTAACCCGACAGGTATTGTGTCGGGTTTGGGATTAGTTTAAAAAAATTGTGGGTTTGGGTTGGGTCTGGGATTAGGTGATACCCCATCTGATTACCCAAAACAACATACCCAAATACCCGAACTACATACCCGATTATATACCCATGAATTTTTTTAACGCATCACATAACCCTTAGACTAATGCGTTCGATATTTCAATAATTAACTTTTTTTTTATTTCATGTTAGTTCTTTTTAGAATGATCGATTACAAACTTACGATTTATTTGTAATGGCTCTAGATTTATACCCCGGCGCAGAGATTCGTTTTTTTATATTTGAATATGATAACTTATGGCAGAGATTTATTTATAATAATAATAATAATAATATTAATAATAATAATAATAATAATAATAATATATTTTATTATGTTATATTATATATTTCTAACCCGGGACGCTCCCGGGATAAAAACTAGTATATTATTAAAGAATACAAAATTCAATAACACAAGAACCTCTCTCTCCAATTCATCGTTGTAATCTTCGACATGCACATACCAAAAATAAAAAATAATAATAAAAAATACGTATACACGTATCATAAAATAAATAATATACTTTTAAAACATATTCTGAGTTGATTCTATGTATCACAAATAATTTTATAACTATTTCGTAATGATTGGTTTAGAATCGATAATTACACTTAAATTAAAAAAATAAGAAATAACAATAATAAAATAATCATATTCCCACTCATACCCTTCTGTCTTTCTTCTACCTCCGAATTGTCCCATCTGTGCAGCATTTCCTCTGCAAACAAACCGTCGCTAATTCCAAAACCAAACACTCCTACAAAATAAAAAAAACATTCATAAAAACAAAATCTTTTTATTAAAAAAAAAAAACTTCACTTCACTTCTCTTCTCTTCTCTTCATGGATTCTCTCTCACGTCCCTTTCACTCCAGAAACCTTTCCAATCCCCCATACGACGCCGTTTTCGCCACCAACCGTCGCAAACACTCCTCCAAACCGTCGCCAATTAGCATCCAGGATTATTATGATATCTTTAGCACTTCGGAAGCTTCTTCTATCCCTGTTCTTGATCTTTCATCATTACCAACACACCCTGTTGATTCTTTCAGCTTAAATTATTATAAAGATTTGAACCCAGATTATTCCAAGATTTTTGGACGGGTTTGTGACCAAAATGTCGCTGTTTCGTACCAAGAGTTGTTTGGTTGTGACAAAGTCAGGTGAGTTTTTTTTTTTTTTTTTTTTTAACTGGGTATTGGAAAGTTTTTGTCTTTTTTTTTAACTTCGATTGAAACAGAGTTTTATTTATTTATTTATTTTTTATTATTATTTTTTGATCTTGTTTTTGGTGTTGTTTGCTATATTTGAACGGCAGTTTTGTTGGTTTGTAAATTTATATGCTTAAATTTGTAGTTTATATGGTTTTGGAATGTACAAAATAATAAAAGTACAAACCCTGTGTTTTTATTTTGCTGAATATATTTGTCGATACAGAGTTTATAATTTTTTTTTATTTATTTAGAAGAGAAATTTTTGAAATTAAAGGTTCTGTGGTCAGGATGAACTGAGGTTAGTTAAAGATTAAGTTATGTTAAGTGTTTAAATTTCTATTATTATTATTATTTTTTTGGCAAAATATTTTTGCAGATACAAAAAGCCATTTTTTTTGTTTCATAAGATGAAAAAGAAAATTGAAATTAAATCTCTTGTTAGGATGAAATTGAGGTTAAAATAAAGATTGAGTTTTTTTTTTTTGGGGGGGGGGGGGGGGGGTTGTTTAAGTCCCTACAATCCTACATTAGAGGATTGATGAGTGTTTAAAGTTATGTGCAGAAGATTAATTATTATTATTATTATTATTTTTTATATATATGGTGTTGTTGATGATGATGTTATTGTATGATATAATTTCAAACTAGTTGGGAAGTTGTTTGTTAAATGTTTTTCTGGTATGGTATGATTGTTTACAGTTTAAGTTGTCGATTTTGTATGCGATTATCGATTGCAAGTTCTAACCGTTTTAGGTCACTTATGATGTGTTTAGGGCATCTTCACCGACTTCACAAGATTCGGATAATGCATTAAAGCAGTTTAGCATGTCATATAACAAGATCAGCCCAAAATCTAAAGATGGGTTAGATGGGACAAAACATGTTACACAAGTACCTGCTGCTGTAACTGGATTCACTTGTTTTGTTAATGAACCGGTTATGGAACCGAAGAAGCAGAATCTGTCATCAGTTAATGTTAAATCTTCAAGAAATGTTGTGAGAAAAGAAAGTAAGCCTGTTGTTGAATCAGTCTCTGAAGTTAAAGTATCAAAAACTTTTGATGTTGAGTTCAAAAGACGTCCCTCCATGGCGTCTGCTTTACCGACTGGTGTAGTTAATCGTAAAGATGATTCAAAGAGATCAGTAAATTCAGAGACGCGTAAAATGGATATTGATGAGGAAATTGGTGTGGATTCGGCTGCTTCTGCTTTGAAAAAAGCTATAGAAAAAGCTCAAGAAAGTATACGGATTGCTAAAGAATCGGTTGGCAGGAAGAAGAATGGTCTTAGAAGCTTTTCTAATAATAAAGTTAAAAAAGGTTTGAAAGTCGAAGAACAGAAACGCGGAGATGAAGATTCGTCGCAGGTTTTTCAGGATATGGGTAGGAATCGTAAATATGGCGGTACAGTTGGTTTGCGAAATTCTATGGAGAGTGAGAAGCTTTTTGTTGCAAAGAAGGTTATAGAGGAAATAAATGAGAAGATATCTGAATCAGTAAAGGATACAAGATTTGGAGACGATAGCGTTGCTTCTAGTATTATGCAAGATACGAGTGAAACGGAAGCCAAACCTCTTGATAGAGGTGGAGAAGATGAACAAGCGGCGTTGTGTTCTGAAGCAGTTGACACAGAAACAAGCAGGATTCAGATTCCAGACTTTGTGCATGAATGTCAATCAGATGACAAGATTGTAGATGAATATGAAGCTGGAATCGAGGTTAGTGAGCCCGCCATTGGCGTCTTGGAGAATCAGACTGTTGTGAAGGAACTTGAATCGGAAGAGAATGACAATGAGGTATGGCAAGATTTTAATCAAAATGATAACGAGAATAGAATAGATGCGTCACTGGAGTTACTGGAGAATGAAGAAGTTGAGTATGCAGAAAGTGAGAAACATGAGGAGATTGAAGAGGTCTATGTATCGGTTGGAAGTGAGAATGAATCCAAGTATGACCGGAACACTGAAATCGACAAGGATGAAGAAGCTAGTGAGGTGTTTGATGATTTTTGTGAGATGGATGCAAAAGATATTGTGCAAACTTTTGATAATAAGTTAGAAGCAAGTGAAGTCACTCTGCATGAGCATGATGATTGTGAGACGAAACAGGAAGATGATCATGCGGTTGAAAGAAAAGGGGAAAGTTTGGATGAATCTTGTGATCAGGAACTTTATGAGAAATCATCAGATGATGACGACGATGTTATGGAACGGACAGATGATATAGATTCTGTTTATGTTGAAACGAATGATGTAAATGTGGAAACAACTCAAGACGTTGACGATGTTGCAGAAGTTTCTTGTGAATTTCAAGCAGAAGAAGCAGATCTCTGTGACAACAGTTCTACAGATCGAACTGCGTCTGATAACAATGAGGATGAATACGAAGTAAAATCAGAAGAAAGTAATGTTATTGACAATCTGGCTGATCTTGGTTTAGATAATGATGTACGATCGGAATCATCTTCAGGTAGTACACATGGTGTGAAGATCATTGAAGAAGAAAGTAATATTATTGACAATGCAGCAGATCTTGGTTCGGAGAATGAAGTACGATCCGAATCATCTTCGGATTGTACACATGGTGTAAAGACAGTTGGAGCAGAAAGTAATATTATTGACAATGTGGCTGATCTTGGTTCGGAGAGTGACGCACAATCCGAATCATCTTCAGGAAGTAATATTCAACCACCCCGAAAGCAAACACGCGACGCTGAAAGTACTAATGAAATTAAAGATTCTCAAGAACCCGAATCTAGACATAAAGAAGATGAAGTTGAGGAAACCGGGCCAAGAAAAGTGTCAGGAAAAGATCATCTTAACAGGATTGATGATAAAGCAGCTGCCAAAAAAAGGGAGTGGGAGATAAACAGATTAGCGGTCGATAGAGCAATCCGTGAAGCTCGTGAACGGGCCTTTGCAGAAGCCCGTGAGAGAGCTGAACGTGAACGTGCCGCTGTTGAAAAAGCTACAGCGGAAGTTAGACAAAGAATGATGGCCGAGGCCCATGAAAAGGTTACTAAAGCTTCTGTCACGAATAAAGCATCTTCTGACAGAACTTCTACGCAGTCTAAGCTTAGAGCAGAGCGGGCTGCAGTAGAAAGAGCCACTGCAGAGGCCCGACAACGGGCTTTAGAGAAGGCTATTTCTCAGAAGACTGCTTCTGTAAGTAGTGAAATGAAATTAATATGTTTCTTGCTATTCAAGTCATTAACTTTATATTCTTATTGTTGTTTATATTGTCATCGCTTTCGCAGGAGTTGAACCGTTCTGAATCAGCTTTGAGAACCAAAGCGAAATTAGAAAAGCATAACAGGATCATGGAAAGGGCGGTATGTGTTGCCTTTTTCTTCGTTATTGAATAACGGGCTTTAACATGTTCACATAGTTAATTTGTCGGTTTTATTATTAGGCGAAAGCACTTGCAGAGAAAGAGAAGCGAGATCGACTTGCACAGAAGGAACAAGCTGAGAGAAATGTAAGAATTTTTAGTTAAATAGAAATAGAATGATTGCAATTTTTTTGTATTTACACATGGCCGGCCCTTAATAGGGGCGGCGTGGGCGACGGCCCCAGGCCCGAAAATCCCGAGGGCTCGAAGTTTTTTTTTTTTTTTTAAGTTTTTATATATATATTTATGGGTTGTGGACTACTGTGATCATTTTTTTTTGAACATTTACCCAACTAATAAGGCCCAAAATCATTAAATTTTTATACCTATCAAAGCAAACCCAACCCAAAACTAGGGTTTAGAAGCCCAAAGGGTTTACCGTTTATACAACCGACGCCGAGCACTCTAGACTTCCAGCCGTGGACCCTGTTTTTTTATAGTAGATTTTATATATCATGATTGGGTTTAACTTATATGGGCCCGGTTTAATTGTTGTGGCCCCAGGCCTAAATTTTTTTTACAGTTTTCGGAGACGGCCCTGTATTTACATCTTTATATTTTTGTATCCAATTTTATTTCAGCGATTAGCCGAAAATCTTGATGCTGATATTAAAAGGTGGTCGAATGGAAAAGAAGGGAACTTGCGAGCATTGCTTTCAACGCTTCAATACGTAAGTAAAATCTTCCTACTTATACCGAAAGCTTCTTAAACCCAAATTGCTTCCTTGAACATCTCAGCCCATGATTTTTAACTGAACTCTTGAACTTACAGATTCTTGGACCTGAAAGTGGTTGGCAACCGGTTTCACTGACTGAGATCATAACCACCAGTGCTGTAAAGAAAGCCTATAGAAAAGCTACGCTTTGTGTTCATCCCGACAAGCTGCAACAACGAGGGGCAACCATTCAGCAAAAGTATATATGTGAAAAGGTTTTCGATCTTTTGAAGGTATGCAAATAATCTTCCGGTTTCTCTTGTTACAACAATGTACAATTTCTGTATATGTATGAGCATTAGAGGTGGCAAGATGGGTTATTCGGGCGGATTGGGAAACGGGTCAAAATAGGTTCAGGTTGAAATGCAACAGTTCTAGTGTAGACTGAAATGGGTCGAGTTTATCCACAAGCGATTTTGTGTCCATTTCTTTAAGAAGTAAACAATGTATTAAGTATGATGCTCAAAACAATATTATTACAATAAAGTTTAAAATTTCTTAAAAAATGATTTTAAGTGGTTTGAATGGTTTGAAACAGATCCTTTTTAGTATGGCCCGAAACATTTTATAAAAGAAATTAACGCGCTAGTTATTATTTTGAAAATATTATTATATTTTAACTTAGATTAGGATTTGTTATCCAGAAAGGGGTGGCAGCGCAGCTTGTTGCCCGCTTGCCTGCTATTATGATGTAATTCTCGCAGTTGTACAACTTAAAAAAAAAATTAAATAAAACCATTGATAGGTAGTGTGCCTTAAAATTTGACTTTGCAGCCTTCGACCCGTTTGACCTGCTAATGTTTATATTGATTTGGCCCATTACACTAGTTTGAGATAAAACTTAACCTAACCCAATTACCCAAATCAATTCCCAGTCATTAGTTAATGAGTCAAAATTGTTGCATCTGGCTAGCGCATTCTTAAAGATTGCATTTTTGGGTCGAATAAGCAATATCATCTTCTTATTCTGTATTATTTGTATGCGTTTGCAGGCTGCATGGAACAGATTTAACTCCGAGGAGAGATAGCAGCCTCAAGGAGGAGGTGGTGGCCGCGGTTGTGGCGGTGGTAGCTGAATACTATTTATTCATGAACTGAACCTTCTTTAGGATGATCTGATTTATTAAAACAAAAAAGAAAGAGAGTTTAGTGTAGTCTGGTATATTATTTCTCATAATATTTGGACATGATGCTGTATGTGAGAAGTCATTATACCAAGACTTTGACACTAAACAGTGTATTCATTCTTTATAAATTATCTTCTAGTTATTAGTTATTTAATAGACTAAACAATTACTTTTCCAAATGCACATTGATATTAGGTAACTTCTTTTTATCATCCAAATCTATGTTCAGTTTTAACTTTTAACTCAAATTGGACATCATTTATCCGCGTGTACCAACAATGGTCATATAATGAGCACCTAGGCGGCTAATTTTGTTTAAAAAAATAGTGGGTTTGGAGGGGTACAGTCGTATCGAATTTGTACCCATTTTGCTTACCCGTATCAAACCAAGTATTTTTTTTTTTGAACGGACAGCAAATCGATGCGATATTCAAGTTAGTTTTTTTGAGTGGATTTAAGATTAAGATTGAGTACCGAGGATTCCAACGATAGGTTTTATCCACATAAGAAGTAAACATGTTTATTTGATGTATATAAGATGATTTTACAATGTAATATGGTAATGCAATTATCAAGACTCGTATAAATATACAATACAAAATTTACTTTATACCATGTGCTCTATGACACAAACAACTTGATGATAGTAAAAGATGTGTGTTAATGTACATGTTAGGTTTATGCATTTAATAGCATTTGTAAGTTGTATCAATATGAACTGAAATTTAAGATGTTGACTTACCAATGGGTTCTTCAGTCCACTGTCCATTGCTATTAAATATGAAAAAATATTTTTTTTTTCCGAACAGCAAATCACTTTATATATATATATATATATATATGGGATGGATCCATAGAAAACCCTAAATATTGAGAAAACTCTAGAAAACTCTTAAAAAAACTACTTTCCAAGCTTTTTTTTTTTTTTTTTTAAATTAGGGCATGTAAGCTTTTTTCTTTTTCTTTTTTTTTTAAAATTAGGGCATTTAATATACATGTTTTTAAGTGTTTTGAGCCAAAAAAAATAAAAAAAGCGCCGAAGGGTTTTTTTTTTTTTTAAAAAAAAAAAGTTTTGCATCATAACATATGTTACCAGTGCAAAAATAAGCTAACATATGTTATGATGCAAAACTTATTTTTTTTTTTAAAAAAAAAAAACCCTTCGGCGCTTTTTTGATTTTTTTGGCTCAAAACACTTAAAAACATGTATATTACATGCCCTATTTTTTTTTTTTTTAAAAAAAGCTCGGTAAGTAGGTTTTTTTAAGAGTTTTCTAGAGTTTTCTCAATATTTAGGGTTTTCTATGGATACTTAGCCTATATATATATATATATATATAAAGAGCCAGCAAAGGGCTGAAACAACACCAAAATACACCCGAACAGAAAACGAAGACACAAAAAGAGAAAGCAACTTAAATACATCTCTGAATATCAAAATCTAACCATCTATCCCAGCTTGGAACTGGAACCTTCGAACGGTGAATTATTTTCAAGAACAAAAGTATATAGAATCTTAAAATATTTAGGAGAAGTCTAACGTCGATTAAAAATATCATTACACTGATGGACAAAAAATATCGTTTTTGATATATTACAAAAGGGCAGATATCATAAAAATACCTTACTTTTTGTTATTTTTTTACAAAAGTAACTAATAGAATATAAGTCTTAATGTATTTTAGGTAAATTATTATGTAAAAAACTCTCTCTATGGGTAACCACCGGAAACCTATTCCGGTGGACATTCAGGCAAGGGTGACGAAGTTTTATGTTACGAATCTTCCAGATCGGTGTTCCGGCAACGATTTGGCGGGGGAAGTTAGAAAGTATGGGACGATCTTTGATATTTATATTGCTCGGGAGAGGGACAAGGAGGGCAAACGATTTGGTTTTTTGTCGCTGCTGGACGTGAAAGATAGGGCTGATATGGTTACCAAACTGTCTCAAATCAAGTTGGGAGAATATCGGTTGAATGTTAACGTAGCAAGGTTTGTGCTCGAAGACGGGGAGATAAATGATAGTCGACCAAAAGCTTTTTACCAGACAAGAAAGAAGTAACAGTCTAACGTTAACAGTGTGAGTGGTACACGCCAATCTTAACAGGATGGTTCTTTCTCATATAAAGACGCCTTCGTTGGAGCCAACCCTGCGAGATTGGTGGATGTGGCTGATGATTTCCAAGCCTTTGAGGATGAGGTTGGAAGAGCGGTTTTGGTTTGGGTATTGTCAATTCAGGTCCTAAGAAACATCTTGTGCATTTTGAAGGAGATGGGATTGGCGGAAGGGAAGATTAGACACTTGGGTGGGTTCACTTTGATGGTTTCTTTTAAGACCAAGGAACATGCTGTAATGGTTGTAGACGAATTCCTTGGGAGACTAGATCAATTTGTTTCGGCAGTGGTTTGGGAGGGACGAGAAGTTGAATATGATAGGGTGGCTTGGCTTCGGATTTTCGGGATCCCTGTGAACGTTATGGGAGATAGTGTTATTTATAACATTGGAAGGCTCTTTGGCATAGTGATTAACTCTGCGCAGATGGATGTTGATATGGAGGATATGTCTTCTCACCGGGTAGGTGTTCTTGTTAATACGAGGAAAACTATTCAGGAGGAGGCGTTTATTCAGTAGAGACGAAAGAATTATAAAGTATGGGTGGTTGAAGATACTAAGGATTGGTTCTCGGAATTCATTATGCGGCGATGGGTTAATACGTCCAGCATGGAGGAAGCCTCGCCGAGTGGTGATGGTTCGCCGGATTCTGGCCCGGAAGTTGCACCGGAGATTGTCATTAATGAGGCGGAGAATATCACGGGAAATCATTCATTAAGGGCCGAGACTTTGGTAAATTCTGAGATAAATATGGAAGGTGGTTGCGAGAATATTGGCGAACAATATGAGGAAGTTTAATGTGCATGGGATGGAAGGTCAACATTCTTTTAATATGAATAATAATTGTGATGGGAATATTTTGGACAGGAATCTTAAGAGGAAAAAGTTTGTGATAAAACAAAATGTGGGCCAATCTCCTAGTGAAGCATATTTTAGTAGTAATGAGAGACCCACAAAGGAGCCCAAACAGGTGGAGCCCAATCAGGTTGATGAT
Source organism: Ambrosia trifida (assembly GCA_028751855.1). Lineage (NCBI taxonomy): Eukaryota > Viridiplantae > Streptophyta > Magnoliopsida > Asterales > Asteraceae > Ambrosia > Ambrosia trifida. Next base: position 161,397,468 of record CM054122.1, read on the forward strand.
GATCCATTTGGGTTAGACCCAATAATAAAAGGCTTGGATTGCAATGTTGTAAAGACAAGGGGCCTTAATGAGTTTATTTCTATTAACTCTTTTAATTGTCTGCTGAAGGACGATACAGACAGGGCACAATTAGTGGAAGACTCGGAGACCGATGGAGATGTGGACACAGAGGAAGAGTCCAACGGTAACGAAGAGTCAGAACCGACAGAGGAGGCACAAGTTATGGATCGCAGAGAAGGTGTTACGGCTATTATTAAAGAAGTAGTTGATACTATCGATTTTGGTAATAAAATTGGAGCTCAATTGGGTGGTTTCCAGTCGTTAGTCCGAGGCACGATCACAGGTGAAGGGGTACAATCAGGTTTGAAATGAATTGTTTGTCGTTAAACATTAGGGGTATTGGTAAGGTTGGGAAGGTGTCTTGGATTAGGGGGATGGTGAAAAAGTTTAGTGTTGATTTTCTGGCTTTACAAGATACAATGTTAACTGCTGAGAAACCTTATGACTTCTCTATTATTTGGGGGCACAAAGGTTTTGGGGCTGCTTCGGTGGGTGCAGTGGGCAAATCGGGGGGTCTCATTAGTGTTTGGAATCCAAAAAAGTTTAACAAGATGTCGGTTGTTGAAGATAGGAATTTTTTAGTTATAACAGGGACTCTTGTGGAAGATGGTTCTGTGGTTAATTTGGTTAATGTATATGCTCCTCAAAATTTTTTGGAGAAAAGAGCTCTATGGGAAAAGTTAAAAAGGTTGATGGAAGGGGCGGTGGGTATGTGGGTGTTTCTTGGTGATTTCAATACTGTGAGATGGCCTGAAGAGCGAAAGAACTCTAATTTTAATCAGGGGAGTGCGTTGGATTTTAATAATTTTATTGATGATGCTAGTTTACAGGAGTATTCTATGAGGGGAAATAAGTTCACGTTCTTGACAGGAGTTGGGCAAGGGCTGAAAATGAGTAAAAATGATAGGGTGCTCGTGTGTCAAGAGTTTTTTAATTAATGGCCTGGAGCGTGTTTGAGAGCGTTACCGAGGGATCTTTCGGATCACTGCCCTTTACTTCTAATGGTTGTGGATTCGAACTATGGTCCAAAGCTGTTTAGATGGTTCAATTCATGGCTTGAAAGGGAAGGGTGTGAAGATGTGGTTATAAGGGCTCTTCAACATTCGGAGTGTGAAGGTCCAGCGGACAAAAGGATTAAGTGTAAATTGCTAGCTGTTAAAGAGGAGTTAAAAATCTGGTGGAAGGAAACGTGTAGAAAAGAGGTTGACGACATTCAAAATTTAACGGATGAGATAGCTAGACTAGAAAGGCGTATGGAAGAAAGGGAGCTTGAGGAGGAGGAAATATGGGTTTGGGAGGAGAGTAAGAAGGAGGCAGAGCGGTTGAGACTGCTGAATAACAGGGACTTAATACAAAAGTCTTGAGTTAGGTGGGCCTCGATGGGAGATGATAATTCGGCCTTCTTTCATAGATGCATAAATGGGAGAAAGGCGGTGAATGCCATTTCGGGGTTGATGGTGAATGGAGTGTGGATATCACAACCTTCCTTGGTAAAAAAGGGGGTTATGGGCTTTTTCCGGAAACATTTTAAAGAAGAGGTTAATGATCGGCCTACCCTTTTATGTTTTAATTTGAAACAAGTTGCTGGAACTGATGGTGAGGATCTTATCAAGCCGTTTTCAAAGGAAGAGATCAGGGACGCTGCTTTTGATTGTGGGTCCGATAGAGCTCCAGGCCCCGACGGATTTAACTTCAGGTTTATTAAACACTTTTGGAGGTTTCTTGAAGAAGATTTTTTGAAGCTGTTTGAAGAGTTCTATGAGTCTGAAGTTATTAGCTGGGGATGTAGCACGTCACATATCACCCTTATAGCCAAAACTAAGACACCAGTGGGGTTACGGGATTATAGACCTATCAATTTGGTTGGGGTTATTAGTAAGATTGTATCTAAAGTCTTGGAAGCCAGGTTGAAAAAGGTTATCGGGGGAGTTATCTCAGAGACACAGTCGGCGTTTCTGAAAGACAGATTTTGTTGGGTTATATTGAGACCACAGTTACCAGATCATAGACTTTTGATGTTTATTGTATAGCTTGATAGTTAGAGGGTTAGTTATGTTATTTAGACAAAGTTGTATGTAAGAAACCCTAGCTGCGCACTTATTTGGACGGGCCCTGCGCACTTATGTTAAGTGCACAGGCCCAACTCCTGGTTATAAATAGAATGTGTGTGCAGCTAGTTTCTCTAGGGTTTTGGGATTATCTTTGTAGCACACGTGAATAGGTGCGTATTAGTCTGTGTATTCCAAGGTTATTCATCATCAAATCAGAAATGGAATCATCATGTTATTCATTGTGTGTGTCGGTTTTATTCATGCTCATCTAGTATCTTTGTTTTCTGGATTAATCACTTAAAACACCTAATAAATAGGTGTTTATAAGTGATAACAATCTATTGCATATCACAAGATCTAGCATTCGGGACTTACAATTTGGTATCAGAGCCTCTGTGCTCTAGACTGTATCTACTTTAAGATACCAAAACCCTCATCTTGTTAGTTTTTATTATCAAGATTATTTTCTTTATGAACTTTCAAATTTAGGTGTTTTTCTTATATTTTGGCTTCAAATTTAGTATGTCATTTTAGGTAGAAATTCAATCCAAGCACTTCAGAATGAAATGAAAATGTTTTGGAAAGAATTCAGCTGAGTTTTTGTGTTTTTCACAGCCTGTTTTGCGCACTTATTTCATACGTTCTGAGCACTTATCTCATAAGTTGAGCACTTGTTTCTTGGTTTGAGTACTTGGCTCATATATTGCATACTTGTGATTGTGAGTACTTAAATATCTGGTTTTAGTACGCAATCAAGCTCATGCGTACTTGTTGCCTTCCATTGTCTTGAGCACTTATCTAGGGTTTCTGCGCACTTAAACAGAAATCTTGGATTTGTGCGCACTTATTTATAGGTGTAGTCTTGAGTACTTGGCTAGGGTTTCTGCGAACTTAAATCTTAAACGAGAGTTTAGGTGTCTGCGCACTTAATTTAGTACGCAGACTGATCAGTAAATACTGAGCACTTATCATGCCCAAGTGTTGACTGATCTGCGCACTTATCAAGAAACACAGCTACACGTGTACTTCCGGCCTGCGCACTTAACAAAAGACTACAACTTGACAAGGCTGTTTACATTCTTACAGGTTGCTGCATACTTGATCTGGACCTCTGCGCACATAACTGCATACTTAAGGACTTGGACATTTTCTGGACTGTTAACTAAAATCTGATTAACTAAACCCTTAAAATTTCACTTAAATTATGGCTGGTAACGATAACCACTCAACAGTAAATCCTATCACTCAACAAGAACTTGAAACCGGAACCACAACTAGAGTTCCTAAGTTAAAAGGTGTTGAAGACTATGGAACTTGGAAGAACAGAATGAGGTCATTCTTCTATGTCACGGACTTCACCCAATGGAATTCTATCCAGTTGGGCCCACACATTCCAATGAGAACCACTGCCACAGGAGAAGAGTTTAACCCTGATCCAACCACTTACACTAATGTCGATAAACAGCTACTCCAGAGAGATCATAAGGCTTATGGTGCCCTTACCATGGCCTTATCAACTGATGTTTATAACATGTTTGAGGAGTATGGCACTGCGCACGATCTGTGGTTTGCGTTAAATGAGTACTATGAAGGGAATGAAGAGATGCGGCAGTATAAGCAAGACATGGTGCAGAAAGAATATGACATGTTCGGTAGCATTCGTGGGGAAAGCTTGAGCTCACATATTGAAAGGTTCATGAGTATGTTGACCAAGATGAAGAAGGCGGGAATTCCTGTGAACAACAGAAATTCAATCAAGAAGCTGCTAGACTCCCTGCCAAAAGAATGGAGCATCCAGTGTATGTTGATCAGGAAAGAATATCTAGACGCCCAGTCTACCTTGGCTGACCTTATCAACACCCTGAAGTCGTTTGAGATGGACATCACGAAGAGAGAGATGAACCAGACCAATCCGAAGGTAGTACCCAGCACTGCAATGAAAAATTTGGCATTAATGACCCCAGTGGGTAACATGGGTTCAAGCTCGTCTCCTGTGTATGCTGATGGAATGGGTGGTGGTAGCTTCAGTTCAGGAAAGACCGTTCCATACTCCAACCCAGTGACAAGAACTCTCAACCCACAACAAACAAAGCTTGCTAATGAACATGTTGAACTCTTCAACGCCTTCATGACCAGCTTTGAAGCATTGAAGACATGTGACCTGAAGGATGATATGATGAGTCCGGAAGATATGTATCAAGTGGATCCAGATGATATGGAGGAGATGGACCTAAAATGGCAAATGGCCATGATTACTCTAAGGGTGAAGAGGTTTCAGGACAGAACAGGTCGAAGGGTTGGACTGGGAAAGGCTGGCTTTGATAAGTCAAAAATCAGGTGCTACAATTGCAAAACTCTCGGACACTTCAAGTATGAATGTCCAACATTGAATCAAGCTGAAATTAAACCGGCAAAGAGAATGGTGGCAATCACGGATGGAGGCGAAGCCAATCAGCAGAAGGCACTGGTGGTTCAAGATTTTGACTAGGGAGAGGAAGTTGCTGTGGCTGAGGCTGAAGTGAACAAGGCACTGATGGCAAAGATCTGCACAAAATCAATACTTGGTGTGAGCTCTTTGGAAGGGTCATCAGCGGAGATGCCAAAAGGAGAAAGGATGGAGAATGCTGGTTTAAAAGGTGTGCTGAATGATGACAAGGGAAAGGAGGTTGCTACCGAGGAAGCTTTAGTTGTTGAGAAGACTTCCACAAGCAAAGCTGATCAACAACCGCAGAGCATGCAGAAGAAAGTTGAGGAGAGAGATCTGAATAAGTTACAAAAATGGCTGATCGCACTGATGAGATATCTTTGGCATGTTGATAGCGGGGCTTCTAGACATATGACTGGTCTAAAAGAACTTCTCAAGAACTACAGATTTATTGATGGAGAGTTCGTTGCCTTCGCCGGAAATGAAAAGGGCGGAAAGATTGTAGGAATAGGAGATGTGGTCTCTAACGCACTGACGTTAGAAGATGTGAACTATGTTCCAGAATTGTGCTACAACCTGTTGAGCGTGTCACAAGTCTGCGACAAAGGAATATATGTGTTATTCAATGACATGGAGTGCATCTTTCTGAAACCTGGATTCATTCCGCCCACCAATATGATCATGCTAAAAGCTCCTAGACAAAATAACACATATGTGATAAATATGTGATATGCTAAATCAGAATGTCAAATGACATGCTTACTTTCTAAAGCATCCGAGTCAGAGTCACTGTTATGGCACAGGCGATTAGGACATGTTAACTTCAAAAACATTAACAAGCTTTCAAAACTAAATCTTGTCAGAGGTCTTCCTTCCAAGGAATTCCCTTTTTCTGAAAAATGTTTAGCATGTGCCAAAGGAAAACAACACAAGAAATCGCACAAGTCCAAAACAGTGAACTCTATAGACTCACCTCTTCAATTATTGCATATGGATCTTTTCGGTCCTATCAGTGTTAAAAGTTTAGCTAAAAAGTCTTATTGTTTGGTGATAACAGATGATTTTTCTCGCTTTACATGGGTGTACTTCTTAGAATACAAAAGTGAAGCTGCTGAGATATTGATGCTGTTTGTTCCTCTCATTGAGAACATAGTAAAGACAAAAGTTAGATCAATCAGAAGCGATCACGGAACTGGATTCAAAAATCAAAGTTTTGTGGCTTTCTGCAACAACAAAGGAATTCATCTTCAGTACAGTGCTACGAGAACTCCTCAACAGAATGGAGTTGCTGAAAGGAAGAATCGTACACTTATTGAAGCGGCCCGAACCATGTTAATCGACTCCAAATTGCCGATCATCTTCTGGGCTGAAGCTGTGAATACCGCCTGTTATGTTCTTAACAGAGTCTTAATTGTAAAGACGCGCGGGAAAACAGGTTATGAATTGCTTTTTAAAAGAAAACCTCTGATTGACTACTTCAGGCCGTTTGGATGCTCATGTACGCTGCTTAACAACTACGAGAACATAATGAAGTTTGATGCAGTTGTAGATGAGTGCTTCTTTGTTGGATACTCTTCAAGTCAAAAGGCTTATAGAGTGTACAACAAATGAACCAAAATGGTTCTCGAATCTTTCTATATTGATTGGCAGGAATCCAACTCTACTAACACAGGAGCCGGTCCTGACTGGTTCTTTGACGTGGACGTTGTTTTCAACAATTTCAGTATCATTGAAGAACAATCAACTGAAAATCAAGCAGCCGATCCTTCTCCTCTTGAAGATACTCTTTACTCTTCCGAAGACGATGCTGCACCTTTCACCACCCGATTCTCTCCACTCGTAGCTGATCCAATTGTTCCTCTTCAGTCCACAAATGGTGATGCAACTGTTGAAACTACTCCATCTCCTGAAAGTTCTCTAGTTTCAGAAGAAACATCTTCAGCACAACAGTCTGCAAATGATCCATCCAGCTCATCAACTCCTGTAGATCACCTCTCTAATCTGCCTTCCCAAATTCAAGAAGAACCAAACATGGGATTTTTGTCACACCCTCAAAATCCACTTGCGGAGTTTTACCGCGAGGCGCATGACAAACCAGGATCCAAACCAACGATCACAATAAACAAGTCTAAAATGAACATAACGCAATTTCCAAACAATGTTTAAAATTCCCGTTTACAGCGGAAGCTTATTCAAAACAATATTCAATAGTAAATCAATGTTCAACGTTTGTAAAACCATGCAACCCTAACTAGACGCCGTGCAGACGCGTGCGCCCTAGTCCAGTCGTGCTACCTTAGCGACCTGAGAAAACATGTAAGAGAATACGTCAGCACAAAAATGCTGGTGAGTTTACAGGTTTTGTAATCCAAGTACCAAGTCAACCTGTCCATACTATAACAAATCGAAAACCAGTGTACGCTAGCTAGGCGTATGTTTTGTTACTACCACGATTGGAAAACCATTACTAACTCGTAAACCAAATGTGTGCCCGATGTAGTAAACCTGTTGTTCCTGTTGTTCCTGTTTGAGACAATATGCACCCGTCGACCCTCCAAGTCGACGAGCGGGGTTGGTCACTCCCAATAGCGCTATTCACATTTCCCCGTTGTGCAAACCCGCACATTCATGGTTCCCCCCGGGACTTCCAAAGATCGTGTAGTACACAATAGAAACCCATAGTATGACAGTAGTTACCAAATAATCGTTTTAACACATGTTTTCTCCCCCGAAAATGTGAAACCAGTTTAAAAGAGGGGCCGTAAACTCACCTTAAGTTGCGTTACTTCGTAATACGAATAACTCAGCAGCTATGCTAGTCCCGTAAAGCGGCGACCTAACATATGACAGTTACAAGCACTTAGACTAATAACCCGCAGGTTAGTCCCTAGATGTCCAGACCATAACCAAGTTCGTTTGAAAACACCGTGACTGTTTAACTGACCCAAAGTACAAGACTCGACATCCCATTGGTGACCCGAGACTCCCCGTGTTATGTTTACGCTCTCAAACATACAATCATGCAATCACACTTAACATACGTTAACGCACAACAAGTTATAGCACACAGCTCACGTATCACATAATTACATCCAAACATATGTTACCAAGTTATTAGATATGTTACGGGGTTCCTAGCATGTTCCTACAGGTCAAATCGGGTCTCGGAATGCTAATTTACACTTACAGCAGCAGTACACGCGATTAGGAAAAGTCAACTAGCATTTAGGTTGGTCAACTGGCATTTAGGAAGGCTAATCGCCTCTATTATAGGCGATTAGGGCTATACCACATGTAATTACTAGCAATTAGGGCTATACCACATGTATCTACTAGCAATTAGGGCTATACCACATGTATCTACTAGCAATTAGGGCTATACCACATGTATCTACTAGCAATTAGGGCTATACCACATGTATCTACTAGCAATTAGCCCTACTCGCATGAAACATAGGCGATTAGCCTCCTAATCGCCCCTAACATAGGCGATTGGGGTTGCTAATCGCTAGTAACCCAGCTGTTCCGGTTTTTCGCGCGTTTAACGCTCCAAATCAGATCCAGAACGTGTGTAACCATCCAATATCATCCCAACAACTATTCTAAACATGTTTAAACTAAAATCCTTCGTTTTGCCTCGTATTATCAGCCCTGCATGCACCCATGTAGTCCAAACACCATACACATAGCACGAATCATCACCTTAACATGCACAACTATAACCCTAATGAACAATTACTCAGGTTTTATTATCATGACATCAATATTATTCTGAAACTATCTTAATAACATGTTAATCACTCATCTTGAATCATAAAAACCCTAGATATTAATCATAAACACACATAACACATGTATGATTGTTAGAATCTGATTAACAACACGTATTAACGATTTTCAGAAAGCTTTTTCATTTTAGAACAGGTCTGGACCATTAGGGATTGAATAAAAACGTTTATAAAGATTGCATGGATGGAAACCAAACCTTAGATTTGTGAAAGAATGATGAATTAAGCTTGAAACCTTGTGTTTTGATCAAAAATCGCGTTCCAGAGGTTGTGTGTGTGTTGGGGCGGGTTATGGGACGACTAGGGTTTGTATTATGAAGTTTAGGATGTCAAGCATTGTATTTATAGTCGTTTTTAGTCGTCCAGTCCGTAACACGTGATTGTGCAGCATTACACGCGATTGGGGATCCTAATCGCATGAAACTTCATGCATTTGGGGCCTAATCGCCACTTATAGCATGCATTTAGCCCCCAATCGCCCCTAAGTCTGCCCAATCGCCCTCCCTATAGGCGATTAGCCACCCCTAATCGCCTATAGGGGATGGTTCCTTGTATTTTGCGCGTTAAACCCCGTTTTAACATATGTTAACACCTATTCACATACCGACAAGTCACATAATGATTGTAAACACATAACACTTGCAAATACACATATTCACACTCGTTCACCAATTCCCGGGACTCGAGACTTGTATGTTCCGTATGACCTGACGATCCTACAAATCGTCACCATTTGTACCCTTGGTTAAGGACTAACATCTAACGAACCTCTAGACCAACATCCAATGATCTTCTAGACTAAACCGATAGTTCCCGAACCATAACCCGACTTAACTAACCCAGTTAAGTGCAATATACGCGTGACTCGCTAAGGTAGACTTTCATCTAGACAACGTTGTTAACCAGAATTTGCCGGGTGTCACATCATCCCCACGTGAAAAGAATTTTCGTCCCGAAAAAATTGCACAAGTACCAAAAGGAATAACGAAGGAAACAACAAAAGATAGAAACCAAAAATAGAAACCAAAAAGAGAGATTTACCCGAGTTGTCACATCATCCCCACGTTAAAAGGAATCTCGCCCCGAGATTCATTCAGCTGCAGAAGAGACATATCTCGACTCGAACGCTTCCTTAGGAAAGAGATGAGGATACTTAGACTTCATCTGATCCTCCCGTTCCCAAGTGTACTCTGGTCCCCGGTTCGAGTTCCAGCGAACCTTCACAATGCGAATCTTGCTATGACGTAGGCTACGAATCTTGTAATCCAGAATCTCCACAGGTTCTTCCACAATCCGAAGACGATCATCAACCTTGATCTCTTCCAGTGGAACGATGAGAGACTCGTCAGCCAGACACTTCTTTAAGTTGGACACATGGAAAACGTTATGTACGTTACCAAGCTCCGTCGGTAAATCAAGACGATATGCCACCGGTCCAATCCGTTCCAGGATCGTAAATGGACCGACATACCGAGGGTTGAGTTTGCCACGCTTCCCAAAGCGTATGACGCCCTTCCATGGTGAAACTTTCAAAAGTACTTTGTCATCAACTTGGAATTCCAATGGTTTGCGACGCTGATCGGCATAACTCTTTTGCCGGTCCCGTGCCGCTGCCAACCGGTTACGAATCTGTACGATCTTTTCCGAAGTTTCGTACACTAGCTCAGGCCTAGTGAGTTGACTCTCACCCACTTCAGCCCAACAAAGAGGAGAACGGCATTTCCGTCCGTACAGTGCCTCGAACGGAGCCGCCTTGATGCTCGTGTGATAACTGTTGTTGTACGAGAATTCTACTAACGGTAGATGAGCTTCCCAACCCTTGCCAAAATCGATTACACATGCCCGCAACATGTCTTCTAAAGTTTGAATTGTGCGCTCACTCTGACCGTCAGTCTGTGGATGATAAGCTGTACTCATGTCTAGTTGGGTACCCAAAGCCTTGTGTAACGACTTCCAGAAGTGAGAAGTAAAGTGGGAATCACAATCCGAAATAATAGAAACCGGCACCCCGTGCTTAGAAACAACTTCCTTCAGATAAAGACGAGCCAAACGATCCATGGTGTCGGTCTCCTTAATAGCAAGAAAATGGGCCGATTTCGTCAATCGGTCAACAATCACCCACTTCTTATCATTCCCGCTTGGTGATTTAGGAAGTTGCGTGACAAAATCCATTGTAATCCGTTCCCATTTCCATTCCGGAATTTCAGGTTGTTGCAAGAGACCCGACGGTTTCTGGTATTCCACTTTGACCTTAGCACAAGTCAAGCACTTACTCACGTATGAAGCTATATCCGACCTCATGTTTGGCCACCAGTACAGCACCTTCAGATCTTGGTACATCTTATCCGAACCAGGATGAATAGAATATCGGGACTTATGAGCTTCATCTAAGACAAGCTCCCGAAGTCCCCCGAATAAAGGAACCCATGTACGTTCTGCGAAATAGTGCAGGCCATCCGGCCTTTTCTCGAGGTGCTTGTCGGCACCGTGCATGGTTTCAGCTTTAAGGTTTTCCTCCTTCAAAGCTTCTAACTGGGCAGAACGGAGTTGATCAGGTAGAGATGAATGAATGGTGAGTTGCAACGCCCGAACGCGACGAGGTTTAACCGTGTCCTTCCTGCTCAAGGCGTCTGCTACCACATTCGCCTTTCCAGGATGGTACTTAATGGCACAATCATAGTCGTTCAGGAGTTCAATCCAATGACGCTGTCGTATGTTCAAATGTTGTTGGTCGAAAATATGTTGAAGACTCTTGTGGTCGGTGTAGATGGTGCATTTGGTACCGTATAAGTAATGTCTCCAAATTTTCAACGCGAATACCACTGCACCCAACTCCAAGTCATGGGTGGTGTAGTTCTTCTCATGCACCTTGAGTTGACGAGAAGCATACGCAATCACTTTCTCGCGTTGCATCAACACGCAACCGAGACCATGAATAGAGGCATCACAGTAAACAACGAAATCATCAGGGCCTTCAGGTAAAGACAAAATAGGAGCAGAACAAAAATTAGGCTTCAGTTCTTGAAATGCCGACTCTTGTGGTTCACCCCAGTTGAATTTTCTATCCTTCTGCGTGAGAGTGGTGAGGGGTTGAGCGATCTTTGAGAACCCCTGAATGAAACGACGATAGTAGCCCGCAAGGCCTAGGAATTGCCGCACCTCAGTTGGCGTCTTTGGTGCTCCCCAGTCCTTGATCGCTTCGATCTTAGCTGGATCGACATGAATTCCTAGTTCATTAACCACATGTCCTAGGAATTGAACTTCGCGTAACCAAAAGTCACACTTTGAGAACTTGGCGTAAAGTTGTTCCCGTCGCAAGAGTTCCAAAACCAAACGCAGGTGTTCCTCGTGTTCAGTCTTGTTCTTGGAGTAAATCAGGATATCATCAATAAACACAATGACGAACTTGTCAAGATATGGTTTACAAACGCGATTCATCAAATCCATGAAAACCGCCGGCGCGTTCGTGAGACCGAAAGGCATGACCAAGAATTCAAAATGGCCATAACGTGTACGAAAGGCAGTCTTTGCAACGTCAGCTTCCCTTACGCGCAACTGGTGATAACCGGACCTCAAATCAATCTTGGAGTAGTAACTAGAACCCTGAAGTTGGTCGAATAGATCATCAATACGTGGAAGAGGATAACGGTTCTTGACGGTCAATTTGTTCAGTTCTCTGTAGTCCACACACAATCGGAAACTTCCATCCTTCTTCTTGACGAATAGAATCGGGGCTCCCCAAGGGGAAGAACTCGGCCTAATGAAACCCTTGTCCAAGAGTTCCTGTAACTGACTAGACAATTCCTGCATCTCGGGCGGTGCAAGACGGTAGGGGGCCCGAGCAATAGGAGCAGCCCCTGGTACAAGATCAATACCGAACTCAACCTGACGATGGGGAGGAAGACCAGATAAATCATCGGGAAAAACATCAGGAAACTCGCGTACAACTGGAATATCGTCGATCTTCTTCTCATCGCTAGAGGAAACAGATAAAAGTGCCAAAACGGCCGGATAACCCTTTCGAAGACACTTAAGGGCTTTCATGCTAGAGATGATATTTAGCGGAACACCGCCCTTGATACCGTACACAGAAAGGAATTCTCCATCAGGGAGAGGAATCCGAATAATCTTGTCGTAACAAATAATCTCTGCGCGATACAGGGATAACCAGTCCATGCCTACCACAACGTCAAAACTACCCAAAGGTACCGGCATAAGGTCGATAGGGAACGATAAATCCGACAACTCTTATTGACACTCCCGAAGGATACTAGTAGCTTCAATCTTTTTACCGTCAGCCAACTCAATAATATACTTAGTCTCTAATGGTATGGGTACTACATCTAGCAGTCGACTAACTTCCATGGATACAAAACTCTTGTCGGCACCAGAATCAAATAACACACTAACAGAACGATTATTGAGAAGGAACGTACCGGTAACTGTGTCAGGATCCTGTCTAGCCTCAGCGGCTCCAATGACGAAGGCACGTGCATTCCTGTCGCCGCCCCCGTTGTTCCCGTTACCGTTGTTCCCGCCCTGCTTCAGTTTCGGGCAGTCCTTCTTGTAATGACCGGTCTCACCACAGTTGTAACATCCCTGTCTTCCTGTTGTTCCCAGAGCAGCAGGAGCCGGGGTATTGCTTGGGGCCTGGGTCGATGGAAGTGTAGCCCGACAATCTTTAGCAAAATGCCCAATTCGCTGGCAGCGATGACAACGGTTACTGTCGCAGTTCCCTTGATGATGACGCCCACACTTGTTGCATTTAGGCAGTTTCCCCGCATAACCACCCTGTTTGTTACCCGAAGAAGAAGAACCCCCATTATCGAACCTCTTACCCTGCTGTGCTGGCCCAGATCCTTTCCCTTCATTATCCCACTTGCGCTTGTTGTTCTCTGGGGCCTTGACAGTCGAACCCTTAGCAGGCAAAATACCCTCATTCACCTTTAAGTTGGTCATCCTATGAGCCGATCGGACCACCTCTGAGTATGTAGGATGATTTCCCGCAGCCACCAACCCTGCGATTTCTGGTACTAACCCTGAGATATAATGCTCAATCCTCCTGTATTCTGGCACATGCAGATCGGGACACAGCACTGCAAACTCATTACGCCTCACAGTATACTTCTCAATTTCAGACCCAGACATCTTGAGGTTCTACACTTCGTGCTCTAACTTCTGCACCTCTTCCCTCGGACAGTACTCTCGCTTCAACAGTTGAACAAAGTTTTCCCAAGGCATAGCATACGCCTCCCCAATACCCATATTCTGGGTGATGTTATTCCACCAGGTCAAGGCAGCATCCTGGAATAACGCAGCAGCATACTTAACTCGATCCTCTGGGAGACAGTTGCACATCAGAAACACTGACTCCACCTTCTCCAGCCACCTAAGCAAGCTCACCGCACCCTCAGTGCCAGAGAATTCCTGAGGCTTACAATCCCGAAACATCTTGTAGGTACACATAGGTAGGGGTGGGTTAACAGGACCACCTGAAATGAAACGCGTGAGGAAACACGACGAATGTAAACAAGGTTCACTAATGAGGCAAAGAAAATGGATAAATCAACTTACCACCACCATTGTGCCCTAACTGGAAGGCAGCTTGTAGCAAGTTGTTCAGGTCCTCCTGTGATAGGTTAACACCTCCACGACCACCAGCACCACCGCGACCACCACCACGTCCACCATTGCGACCACCTCCACGTCCTCCTCGTACTCCAGACATGATTTCTGGCAGAAAGAACGAGAAAATTTAGTTTCGCAGTTAATGATAACTACTAACGTTTACAATATCAAAGCTAGATCCAATCCAGGACTATCCATTCGAACCCAGAGCTCACCAGGGCTTCCATGCATTTCGGTTTATGATTTTGTGTGCACCCAAAATGATAAACCGCTCTACATGGTCCTCCCAGTGACTTCCTAGTTCAAAGTTCAAATCACCAGACATAGACTCGTAGCTATACACCGTAATGCTACGGTAGTTTATAACAAGTGTTTCTATTGGAGTACGAAAGGGAGAAGTCCGAGCCTTGGACAAATCTCAAGAGTACACGATTCACTCCAATATACTACACTGCCTAGAAAGTAAGTAACCCGACCTAAGATAGAACGGATGATGTAACATAGGAAGACCAAATGATTTAGAGACACCCCGACAGCCCATACGTAATCCATCAAAATGCTTAGTACTATGTGATCGTCTAGTGTGTGCGACTCGGCTATAGACTAGACTCTACATGCAGTCCTAGTTCACTATAACCATTGGCTCTGATACCAATCTGTCACACCCTCAAAATCCACTTGCGGAGTTTTACCGCGAGGCGCATGACAAACCAGGATCCAAACCAACGATCACAATAAACAAGTCTAAAATGAACATAACGCAATTTCCAAACAATGTTTAAAATTCCCGTTTACAGCGGAAGCTTATTCAAAACAATATTCAATAGTAAATCAATGTTCAACGTTTGTAAAACCATGCAACCCTAACTAGACGCCGTGCAGACGCGTGCGCCCTAGTCCAGTCGTGCTACCTTAGCGACCTGAGAAAACATGTAAGAGAATACGTCAGCACAAAAATGCTGGTGAGTTTACAGGTTTTGTAATCCAAGTACCAAGTCAACCTGTCCATACTATAACAAATCGAAAACCAGTGTACGCTAGCTAGGCGTATGTTTTGTTACTACCACGATTGGAAAACCATTACTAACTCGTAAACCAAATGTGTGCCCGATGTAGTAAACCTGTTGTTCCTGTTTGAGACAATATGCACCCGCCGACCCTCCAAGTCGACGAGCGGGGTTGGTCACTCCCAATAGCGCTATTCACATTTCCCCGTTGTGCAAACCCGCACATTCATGGTTCCCCCCGGGACTTCCAAAGATCGTGTAGTACACAATAGAAACCCATAGTATGACAGTAGTTACCAAATAATCGTTTTAACACATGTTTTCTCCCCCGAAAATGTGAAACCAGTTTAAAAGAGGGGCCGTAAACTCACCTTAAGTTGCGTTACTTCGTAATACGAATAACTCAGCAGCTATGCTAGTCCCGTAAAGCGGCGACCTAACATATGACAGTTACAAGCACTTAGACTAATAACCCGCAGGTTAGTCCCTAGATGTACAGACCATTACCAAGTTCGTTTGAAAACACCCTGACTGTTTATCTGACCCAAAGTACAAGACTCGACATCCCATTGGTGACCCGAGACTCCCCGTGTTATGTTTACGCTCTCAAACATACAATCATGCAGTACACACGATTAGGAAAAGTCAACTAGCATTTAGGTTGGTCAACTGGCATTTAGGAAGGCTAATCGCCTCTATTATAGGCGATTAGGGCTATACCACATGTAATTACTAGCAATTAGGGCTATACCACATGTATCTACTAGCAATTAGGGCTATACCACATGTATCTACTAGCAATTAGGGCTATACCACATGTATCTACTAGCAATTAGGGCTATACCACATGTATCTACTAGCAATTAGCCCTACTCGCATGAAACATAGGCGATTAGCCTCCTAATCGCCCATAACATAGGCGATTAGGGTTGCTAATCGCTAGTAACCCAGCTGTTCCGGTTTTTCGCGCGTTTAACGCTCGAAATCAGATCCAGAACGTGTGTAACCATCCAATATCATCCCAACAACTATTCTAAACATGTTTAAACTAAAATCCTTCGTTTTGCCTCGTATTATCAGCCCTGCATGCACCCATGTAGTCCAAACACCATACACATAGCACGAATCATCACCCCCGGGTTTTGAAGACCCTCATCATCCCAACAAGTACTACAAATTGGATAAGGCTCTCTATGGACTTCATCAAGCTCCTCGAGCTTGGTATGAGACCTTATCTTCATACTTGCTGCAGAATGGGTACATCAGAGGGAAGATCGACATGACTCTGTTTACCAAAGAAGTCAACAAACATTCTATCCTTGTTCAAATTTATGTTGACGATATTATTTTTGGCTCCACTGATGAAAACTTGTGCAGGGAATTTGAAAGCATTATGAAGTCTCAATTTGAAATGAGCATGATGGGAGAATTATCGTTTTTCTTAGGCTTGGAAGTTCAGCAGAAAGAAGACGGAATTCTCATCCATCAAGCCAAGTATACAAGAGACATTCTGGAAAAATACAACATGACCGACTGCAAGCCGTCCAATACTCCTTTTGAGGCCCAAACAACACTTGTACCAGATCTTCAAGGCCTTTCAGTAAATCCTCACACTTATCGATCAATGATCGGCTCACTGATGTATCTAACAGCTAGCAGACCAGATATCATGTGGGCAGTTGGATGCTGTGCACGCTTTCAGTCCAGTCCCAAGCAATCGCATGAAACTGTAGTAAAAAGAGTCTTCCGCTACCTCAAAGGGACACCAAAACTTGGTTTATGGTATCCTAAGAGTGATAATTTTGATTTAATCGCTTACTCTGATAGTGATCATGCAGGTTGTAGGATTGACAGAAAATCTGTCTCTGGTGGTTGTCAATTTCTGGGTAACAGGCTAGTGTCTTGGCAGAGCAAGAAGCAGACTACAGTGTCCATCTCCACTGCTCAAGCTGAATACACAACTGCATCCAGTTGTTGTTGTCAGGTGTTATGGATCCAAAATCAGCTTTTGGACTACGGTTTGAACGTCATGCATACACCTATTTTTATTGTTAATGATGCCTGTCGTGACATTGTGAAGAATCCAATTGATCATTCTAAAACCAAACACATTGAAATTCGGATTCACTCAATTCGCGATGCTCACGACAAAGGATATATACAGGTGTTGCCAATAGATACTGCTGATCAAAAGGCAGATATCTTTACAAAAGCTTTTGACAAAACCCGGTTTCATCAGTTGGTTACATGGCTTGAGATGGTAAATTTTGAATAAAAAAAAAAAAAAAAACTTTACTTGTGCATAATTTATAGAAAAATCTTCTTTTTTACTTAAAACAAGATTTTTGGGGGAGAAAGTAAAACCTGTCCATTCCTAATACCTGTCCATTCCTAATGCAAAATTAATTCAGGAAATGATAGGAACTAATCATATCTAGTCAGCATGTGAATAGGACCCAGAGGATGTTGTGGCCTCAAGAAACGATGTGTCGGTAGATTCAGCCTGGAATCAAGTAAACTGCTAATAGGTGATTAACAATGAAGATCTACACGGAAAGCTGGATTCCCACTGTGCTATAGGTCTGCATAAGCTGAGTCCTATCATACACAGGTTGAGAAATTAAAAGACACAGAAAATTTTGTGCATAGGTAAATCAAAAGACACCTAAGAGTGCAAGCTACCAATGCGGGGCTAAGAAAAAGAAAATTTTTGAAACTGAGCAGCAAAAGACACGCAATGTTAGTGACGTGCAAACATATCTAGATAGCTCACCAAACGATCAGATGATTCTCTGCTTATGGTAACATAGACCTGAAGCTCTCATCATCTGATCAAGATAATGATCATCTTCTTTGCTTATGGTAACATAGACCTGAAGCTCTCATCATTATTTTTTCAATAAACCTTGAGGATCGGTAGGCCAATACCTAGCACACTGTGGGGGCCATAAAATTTTCGTCAATATTACCGAAGAACATGATAAACAGCATCACCAAACACATGTTGAAAGAGAAAAGGCATGGATTTAAGTGGACAAGCATACCGACAATTGTTCTTAGGCTGCAGCTATCCAACGGGAAGTTGAAACGAGTTCTGGCAGGTATGGTTAGTATGATCTTGAATGCAGAAGGTGAGACTTGGTAAAACCTCACTTATTAAAATGGATTTGGGCCTTTAAACTCTTATTGGGCCAAAATATGAGCCATGCGTACTTAATTGGGCCCTGCGCACTTGATTCAAGTGCGCAGGCCCATTTGGTAACTATATATATTCTCAGTTATTTTTTTTAACAGTTTTATCCTCTTTTTCACAAACCCTAATTTTCTGTTAATCATCTTCATCATCAACGTTTCACTAGTTAATCTTACACCCAAATCTTCACTATCCTTCATCAATTCGTATTCATCATCATCATTCCATTTTTACCCTCTCTCTTTTGTTGATTATATCCACTGATTAAGGTAGATCTTATACTAATGATGTGTTGTTATGATTACAGGGTTGATAAGAATGTTTTAAATCAGTGGTTCTTTTATTTGAAGATGGGTTTTTGAACTTATGAAGATTGCGTACATGATAATGAACAGTGCGCACTTGTCTCATAGAGACTGCGCATTTGTCTCATAATCATACAAAGTCTCTAAAAACCCTAATGACCTGCGTACTTGAGTGTGAACTTAAAATCTTAAACGAAGGTTTAAGTGTCTGCGTACTTATCTAGTACGCAGACTTGACTATCTTGACTAAGGGTTACCATGCCCAAATCATCACTGACCTGCGCACTTAAGTTTGTGTCTAAGGCCTGCGTACTAACCTAAGTGCTCAGTCAAGAGTGTGAGTACTTGACTGAGCACTTGGCTCATGAGCTACTGATTTGGACTGCGCACTTAAAATCCTGCGTACTTGAACTTTAAACAATGTGACCCTTATCTTGACCATTGAGACACTTGAACGGACTGCGTACTCAAACCCGGATGTTAATAATCTTAAAACTGAAAATCAAACGTATCATGGACACTGGTGAAACCAATCCATCAAACCTTAATCCTATGAATGTTAAAATTACAAAACTTAAAATAATAATAATAATAATAATAATAATAATAATAATAATAATAAAATCTAAGTCCAAGTATGTTGTCCGTCAAAGTTTAAGTCTAAGGTCAGTCATTGGTCGTCGATTCGTATTCAAGAGATCTAATTGGCTTTTCGTGCTCTTGGTTTAAACAGATGGCACTCGACTGGGATCCGAGAGGAATGCACAACCAGCCGATGAATCTTGAGACTGATGATGTGAAGTTTAAAGACGTAGTGACTTGGTTCAGACGCAACAAAGTCGGATATGCTGTGCAGCACATTGTACCAGTCTACTGTTCTCACATCGAAGACTTCTGGAGGTCTGCTCGAGTTGAAACTACTGGAAGAGTCAAGCGAATCAACGCTACAGTCCGAAACAAGGCTGTAGTCATCACTGAAGATACCGCTCGGAACGTGCTGAGACTTCAAGATCAGCCAGGAACTGTCAGATTTATGCCCAAAGCAGATATTCACCAACAGTTCAAGAATTTCGGCTACAAGGGAGACTTCGACAAAAGAGGCGATATCAAGAAAAGCCAGCTGACAAGAGACTGGAGACTAATCAGTCACGTATTCATTATGTTTCTGTGTCATAGAAAAGGAGGCTACAACGCGCTCAGCACTGAATGGTCGACCGCAATGATAAAGATTTGCAAGAACGAAGCCTTCAACTTGTCGGGCATGATCTTCGATTACATGGTAAAGAATGCTGAAGCTGGTTCAGGCAAATGGGTTATGTACCCAAGGTTCGTGCAGATGATGATCAACGCACAACACGAGAATCTGCCCCTCGGTGATCAATACAATTTCACCAAGGGTGCACGATTCTTTACTGAATGCAACACGCCTGACAGGGAACCCATGCTGGAGAATATGTATGCAGCCCAGCGATATCCTGTGGTCATGGAGCTGTACAACAAGATCAAGAAGAGAAGGTTAGATGTTACAGAATCTCGTCAACAATCCACTGCTGCTTCTGCACCTAGACCATCTGAACCCACTCCATCTTCAGCCCAGCCGACTGCTGAAGAAATTGCTCTAGAGAAGGCCAGGGGCAAAAGAATAGCTACTGAAACTGCTCCATCAAAGCCCAGCAAAAGGAAGAGGCCAGCTGGTTTATTACAAGAAGGAAGAGAAACACTGACACCTGAACAGCTTGAAACTGCTGAAGTCCTTCAACAAGTTGCTGAGTTCGAGAGGGCAGCAAGAAAGAAAAGGAGAGAATAGCTACCTCAGTCAGAGATCCCTCGTGTAATGACTGAGGACGATATCGAGCAACAAGTGATCATGGAATCTCTCTTCGGGGCAGAACAACCAGAACAACCAGGGCCTTCCACAGCTGCTGCCCCAGCCCCTAAAGCTCCAGCTCAACAGCCAGGTGAACCATCCTCCTCAGCTCTTGCTGCACCACGTCGCAAACCGGTGCATCAGGAACTGTATGAGAAGCTAGTGAAAGAGGTTGGAAAGACGGCTGCCAGGGAAATCTGTACCCTAAAAAGTGATGTGCACAACAATCAAGAGCTGAGAAAGAAAGTGAAGAAGCTCAAGCACAAAAACAGAAACATGGAGAAAATCGTCAAGGATCAACGATACCTGATTAAGTTTCAGAATCAAATTCAGATGAAAATGTTTGACATGTTCCAAGAATTGAGGCAACAACAGACTGGTGTTCCCAGCACAACATTTGATGAGGTTTTTGATTTCGGGAAGTTTCTGGAGGAAGAGAAAGAGAAAGAAAGAGTGGCTGGGGAAAGTGAGGTTGACGAGATAAGTGAAGATGAGATGCCAGATAGGTTTGTGGAGATGGGAATGGATGAAGAGGTTGTTTATGAGACGTCAGATGGGCACAAGTTGGATCCTGAAAGATCAACTTGGTGTCCTAGAAGGCCCATCACCATTCCAGCCATGCATCAAAACATCCATCACACCAGGGAAGCTCACAAGGAGAAGATTATCTCCTGGAAGTATGATGAAGAGAAAAGGTTGTTTGCCGTGAAGAGAAGAGGGGGAGTGATACAGTACTTCAAGGGTCAAAAAGAACTGAAGTCTCTTCCCCGATGGGATATCAGGGAGCTTAGCAGAGCCCCATTCATCAACCGCACCCACGACACCACGGGGTCCATGCTTGAGTGGTTTATAAGGAAAGAATGTGACACTGATTTCCAAATCTTCAAGCCGCAGAAACCAAGAAGGCGGATCTCCAAGAAAAGAATCGATCCAGCAACAGAACGAGGCATGATAACTTATGTGATTGACCCTCCTCAGGTCGTCACACGAGTTCCTATTCGATCTGAGCTTCCAGTTATGCTGAGGGAATTTAAGAAGTGGTTTTACGACAGCAACACTGGTGAAGCAGTCATTAAATTGCAGGACGATTCGAAGGCTATGAGGATTTTGGATCCAGTAGATGTGTTTGCACTTAATCTGTCAGATCTGAACATGCTGTTTGCGAATCAGATTAATGTGGGTGCCGGGAACGCGTTGTTTGAAGAAGCGGTCTTATTTAGAAGGGCGGTTGATCGGGCTATTTGAGATAGTTGACATGATCAATGCAGCAGACAAAGAAAAGGAAGACAGGGAGAAAGCTGCCCAAGCTACTGCTGCTGCTGTTGCTGCAGAAGTTACTCAATCTGAAGCCGAGACTACTTCAGAGGTACAGACAGAAGATCCTGCAACAGTAGCTGATCCGGAAAGACCTGCAACAGAATCAACTCAAGCTCCTCCAGTAGTTTAAGAAGATCCCATCGCGCTGTACATTCAAGACCCCCCAGAACAGGCTAAGGGGGAGCAAAGCGAGGTTGAGATTGATTGAAGATGGAAGAACTGGTAACTGTGGTCTAGGGGGAGTATTGTTGGGTTATATTGAGACCACAGTTACCAGATCATAGACTTTTGATGTTTATTGTATAGCTTGATAGTTAGAGGGTTAGTTATGTTATTTAGACAAAGTTGTATGTAAGAAACCCTAGCTGCGCACTTATTTGGACGGGCCCTGCGCACTTATGTTAAGTGCGCAGGCCCAACTCCTGGTTATAAATAGAATGTGTGTGCAGCTAGTTTCTCCAGGGTTTTGGGATTATCTTTGTAGCACACGTGAATAGGTGCGTATCAGTCTGTGTATTCCAAGGTTATTCATCATCAAATCAGAAATGGAATCATCATGTTATTCATTGTGTGTGTCGGTTTTATTCATGCTCATCTAGTATCTTTGTTTTCTGGATTAATCACTTAAAACACCTAATAAATAGGTGTTTATAAGTGATAACAATCTATTGCATATCACAAGATCTAGCATTCGGGACTTACAGATTTATATTGGATGGGCCCCTTGTTCTCAATGAAATAATTGGGTGTCTAAAAAAGAATAGAAGGCAAGCGTTTCTAATGAAGATAGATTTTGAGAAGGCATACGATAATGTGCATTGGGAGTTCCTTCTTAATATTATGGGACAAATGGGGTTCCCGTCTAAATGGTGTACATGGGTTAGAGGCATTCTTCAGTCAGCGGTCTCAGCGGTTTTGGTTAATGGGTCACCAACATTTGAGTTCCAATGTAAAAAAGGTCTTAGGCAAGGTGACCCGTTATCGCCTTTTCTGTTTCTGATTGTCATAGAGGCGTTTTCGAAGATGATAGATCAAACTTGTAATGTGGGGGTTTTTGAAGGAGTTAAGACTACTAATAATGGACCGGGTGTCTCTCATATGCTTTACGCGGACGATGCGTTAATCATGGGGAAGTGGAATGAAGACAATGTGAAGAATGTAGATCGTATGCTTCGGGTTTTCTATATGTGTTCGGGGCTAAAGATTAATATTCATAAGTCTCAATTATTTGGGTTGGGTATTGGAGAAGATGAGTTGACTAGCATGGCTAATATTATTGGGTGTAAGGTTGGTAGGCTTCCGTTTGATTATTTGGGCTTAGAGTTGGAGCTAATGAACCGGATTGAGAATTGGAGTGGTGTGTTGGAGATGATCAAGGGGCGGCTTCAATCTTGGAAGTCTAACCTTCTATCAATAGGAGGTAGACTAACTTTAATTAAGTCGGTCCTTTCTAGCCTTCTGGTTTACTATTTGTCGCTATATAAAGCTCCGGTAGCGGTTGTTGAGGCGATTGAAAAAATGATGCGACACTTTCTTTGGTGTGGGAGCAAGGAAGGTCGCGGATTACACTGGGTCTCGTGGGAGGTTGTCATGAAACCAAAGAAGGTAGGGGGCTGGGTATTGCAAAATTAGAAGATGTGAATTCAGCCTTGCTTGCTAAATGGGCATGGAGGTATAAAACCGATATAGATGGGCTGTGGAGAAAGGTTATTCAAGGTATACGCGGTGGTCGGAACAGGTGGACATTTCTTCCTGTTAAGACTGCAGGGTGCTGGAAAAAGATAGCGGTGTTTCTGGATAAGTTGATTCTAAACGGCAAAGAACTAAAATTCTGGATAAAGGGCAAGATTGGGAATGGGGAAAACATTTCTTTCTGGAAGGATATATGGTTTGGAAATGTGCCTTTAATGGATAGATGGCCAGGGTTGTATTCTAAGGAAGTTATGCGTAATTGTATGGTGCGAGATAGGATTAAATGGGACGCGAATGTAGGTATGGTTGTGCATGAAGATTGGCGTATACAAACTACCTCTGTTGAAACTATTTCCGAGATGCAAGACGTGCAGAATCTGTTGTCCAAGGTGGTTTTTTCAGAAGCCAAAGATAAATGGGTGTGGGAAGCCGATTCTGGTGGTATTTTTTCGGTGGCTAGTGTTAAAAGCTTACTAAATCGGGGGCGGAATCTGCAGAAAAATAACGAGATGCGATGGG
Organism: Ambrosia trifida; assembly: GCA_028751855.1. Classification (NCBI taxonomy): domain Eukaryota; kingdom Viridiplantae; phylum Streptophyta; class Magnoliopsida; order Asterales; family Asteraceae; genus Ambrosia; species Ambrosia trifida. Next base: position 161,421,320 of record CM054122.1, read on the forward strand.
CTTCTTGGGTTCCTATAAAAGTTAACGTGTTGATGTGGAGAATTGAAATGGAGAGGATTCCGACCCATTTGGCCTTAGTTAGACGAAACATCAGAATTCAGGATACGTTGTGCCCTTTATGTGCCGCTGTTGCAGAATCTGTATACCATCTGTTCGTTGACTGCAGTTTTGCGTTTCAAGTTTGGCAAGCGGTTTGGAGATGGTGTCTGATGTGTCGTAAAACACATCTATTCTCTTATGTATTTTTTGTTATAATTGAGTCTTTTGTATATAGTTTTAAGTAGTTTTAGGCGTGTATTCGTTTGTTGGCCTATTTTTGTCATTGTATAGATTGTTATTAATTTTTAGTACTTATTTATTTATTTTATATTTTGGTAGGTGTTCGTGTGAACGTTGGAGCGTAAACGATGAACTTTGGTCAAGCCAAGAACACTCGAATTAAAATGCGGAGCTAAATACTCTATATAATAATAGTTATAATAATAATAACTAATAAATAAAAAATAAAATAAAAAGAATTGAGGTTGGGCCGTAGCCCAAACCTAAAAGATTGAAGTGTTGGATAAATAATATAATGTGAGAAATAAATTATGAATTGACGGCAGAAAACATTCATTCATTCACAATTGAACAAATCATTAAATCGCACAACCAATAGAAGAACCACACCAAAGCGGTGACGAGCAGACGAGCACGGTAGGAGAAAAGGCCACGGGCACGTTAAAGATCAAGAGCCAACGAGCCTTGGGTTAGGTTTAGTTTTCGTTTATTATTTTTATAGACATAGTTAAAACTATTTTTATTTATTTTGTGATGTTTATAAAGATTATGAGCTAGACTTTTATGGTTGCTTAGGTTTATGAACTAGACACGTAATTTGCAGTTTTTAATGATTCTTGGTATTTTAGTTTGATGTGTAGGATTACATGATTTTAATTTTATTGTTGGATTTGATATATGTGTGTTGGTGTTAATTTTATTTGAAGTTTGTTTATTGGTTTTGTGGAACTAGGCATGTAGAGATACCCCCTAGGTCTTGAAATCAATCTAGTTCGTTAACTTAGGTTAGCGTGCTAGTATTTGGAGTTGGAGTACGACACAAGTATAGCAAACTAATATAATAAATTTAACTAAGACGTGCAGTCCATTCTTGAGGGTGAGAAATCTAACTCGAGTTTGCTAGGTAACTAACTAGGCATTGTTCGGTAGTTGGCAAGCGCTAGGGCGGGAGTCGCTACTTGTTCGTGTTTAGAGTTTTCCTAGGTTTTCTTCAGTAGAGTTTAAGTCTGCTTCATAGTTTGAGGGTTTTAATCCAGGAGAGGTTTTAATCTGATTTCTGTGGGATTTTGGTACGCTAGGGCAATCCGGATCCATTTTAGCATTTCTACACTTGTCCCGCCTTGAGTCTAGTGAGCTATTTTTGACAGGAGGTTTATTAGATAAGAATAGGGTCTCAAGTTAATTACCGGATTCAGGATTTATTGCTAGTGTCTAGGGATTTTACCTAAGTAACCAGCCTTCTTCCTATCCGATTTCTCCAAGTTCCTAGGTTCGTTAAAGCAATTGAGGTTATTTTGTTTATATTTAGTTTATTCTAAGTTTGTAATTAGTAGTTTAAAATACCCCCAATTTAAGTATATATTTATTTAGGCTAGTATTCGGTATAGGTTGTGATCGAGAGTTGCATTTGCGTCTTTGGGTTCGATACTCGGTCTTGTCTGTCTACTGCTTTGCGACCGGTACACTTGCCGTGCGTGTGTAGTTTTTAGGTGAGTCGTTTTAATTAAAACTTGTGCATATTTTTATATATACATTTACACACATCAGTGTCATATTCAACAACCTATGTTCAGCAATATTAAAGAGATGTTGCTGTTGCCCAGCCTCGGCAAGCAGAATAAGTGGCATAAACGGATATTGCGCGGCATTATAATGATTGTTTGCTGGAATATTTGGAAAACACGAAACAAAAAGGTTTTTGAAGGGTCGTTGTCTAAGGCTATAGAGGTGGTTGCGTTAGTTAATTCTTTGTCGTTTTTTTGGCTTAGAAATCGCTCTAAGTTTAAAGATTTAGAGTGGAAGGATTGGTTAGTAAATCTGATGTATATTTTGTAATCTTTTTAGTGGTGGCCCTTTGTTGAGGGTGACCGTGTTTTAATGAAGTTTAACGTTCAAAAAAAAAAAAGAGGTAAATTATTATGTAATTATGTCTATGTTTATCCCTTCTATAATTCAAGGGATCTCATCATCTATTAATATATATAAAAGAATTGAACATTGCTGACGTGGCGTGTAATGGTGCCTTCAACCTTTCCATGAAACTGCCATGTGGCATCATCATTGAAAGATTTTAGTGTTTTTGAATTATTTCCTTTTTTAATTAAAAAAAATAAACATAAAACCCTAAATTTATCTCTCTATCTGTCAATTCTTAATTACTAAAATTAAATTGAGTTATTTTAAAAAAAAAAGAATTTAAAAACAAATTAAAATTTTTCTCTCTTATGTTTCCTCCCTTAATTTTTAAACGTTAATATTTTTTATATTCGAGATTTTTTAAATAAAAAAAGTTACACCAAATTAACGAGCGTTTTATTATCTTTCCAACGAGTACCATAGTGCTATATAAAAAACGGAGAAAAAAACGACTATTTTTTGTGGGGTTTTGTTCATACAGAAAAAAAATACAAAGTGTTCAGATTATTCATTAATCATGTTTTTTTCTTTTAAACCAGGTTCTTATCTACGATGTTGAAATTCGGCCCAATCGTCATGCTATCATTGGAATTTTACTCTTCTAAAGATAGATAGGTGTACTTCATCAAGAGAAGTTAGGAGAAAGAATCGCGCAACACTGCAACACATGGTGTCACCTTATAGCAAGATTATTTTTTTATTTATTTAATTACAAGAGTAATGATTATTACTATCAGTATTAGTATTATTAGAATGGTTATATTTTTCAACCCCGGGACACTCCCGGGATAAAAGCTAGTATATTTATATTGTAAACCAATGAATGAGATAAAACAATTTTTACACAATATATTTTCTGTTTAACATCACAAAAGTCACTCTTAACACTTTTTTTTTTTTTTCACATAATTTTTCACATAAAATTCACTCTACATATCAATTTTGAACAAAACTTTGTTTTTAGTAAATTTTGTGATCATCTCAATTTTTTTAGTAAAACTGTTGCAAAATGAAAATAAATATAAACTAAAATTAAACGTTAACAATTGTCGTGAATAGGTAAAAAAAATGAAATACAAGAATGGAAACTAAAAAGCAATCTTGTGAAGAAAAAGTAAAATACAATTAAAATGGGAAAAAAATATAAGAAAATTAAATTAAATTCCGGTTGCAAAATTATCCTAAAATGAAGGGGAAATATATTTAAATACTTTCAACTTTCACTTTGGCCATTAGCACTTCCAACTTGCAACTTAGGTGTTGTTTGTTTTTTCTGTAGGAAAAGGTCTATAGTCTGCGGACCACATCTGCTAACATCTGCAGGAGAAGAGGTGGACCAAAGGTCTGCAGTCTACAAGAACAAGACTATTTATTTGTTAATGTTTGTAGGCTACTGAAATAAACTGAAATTTAAATAAATTAATTTTTTACAGCAGTCTGGTGGTAGACGGTGGTGGTGGTGGTGGTGGTGAGTGTGGTGGTGGACGGTGGTGGTGGATCGTGGTGGTGGTGGTGGACCATGGTGGTGGTGGACGGTGGTGGTGGTTTTATGAAGCTCGAGCTCGAGCTCGAGCTCGGCTCGGTTCGAGCCTACAGTCTTGAGCACGAGCTCGGCTCGCTAGCAAAATCAAAAGCTCGAGCTCGGCTTGGCTCGGCTCGAGGTGATTTGAGAAAAATCTCAAACGAGCTCAAAGCTCGGCTCGAGATCGCAAAAGCTCGGCTCGCGAGTGTTATTAAATGGGCCTATGAAATACGGACTTGGGCTTTGGAGATGTGGGCTATAAATTATAAGAGATATTGAGCTTTGTATCTAGGGCTCGAGCTCGGGCTCGATAACTAAACGAGCCATATTTCAGGCTCGGGCTCAGGCTCGTTAAGGCTCGACTCGTTCAGGCTTTTTACCGATCCCGGGTAGCTCTCGAGCCGCTACGTGTCATTTACACCCCTAACCGTGGTTGGTTGTGGTGGACCGTGGTGGTGGTGGGTGGTGGTGGTGGACGGTGGTGGGTGGTGGTGGTGGACGGTGGTAGGTGGTGGTGGACAGTGGTGGGTGGTGGTGGACGGTGGTAGGTGGTGGTGGACCGTGGTGGTGGTGGACGGTGGTGGTGATAGACCATGGTTGTTGTTGGTGGTGGTGGTGGACCATGGCGGCGGCGGTGGTGGGTGGTGGTGGTGGACGGGGGTGGTGGGTGAGGATAAGAGAAGCGGAGAAGACCTTTGAAGACCTTAGAAGACTTTGGAACAAGTCTGCACCAAGAAGAGGTCAGGAAGACCTTTTTGAGTGAAAGATCTTCCAAAAAACAAACAATCTGCAGACCTTAAACGTCTGCGCGCATCTGCATGGCGCAGACAAAAGAGATCAGAAGTGCTTCTGAACAAAAAACAAACAGCACCTTAGTTTGTTCCACTACCCCCAAACTAACGTAAGTCTAACCTATTTAGTCTACCTGACAAAAATGTAAATACCTAAACTTAAAGGACCTTTTCAAAACTTTTTATCTCCATCTTCAAAACACAACCCAACTTCAAAACAGATCAAAACACAACCCGTCTTCAAAACTTCATCTCCATCTGCACCATTCTCCTCCTCATGTCCACCACCACTACCACTACCACCACCATTCCTTACAAACCACACCTCCCACCTTCCACCACCATCATCGGTTATCTCCATCACTACCACTACCACCATCATCGGTTATCTCCACCACAATTTCAACCACGTCACCTCCCTCAACCAACTCACCGTACCTCCAACAACACCACCGGATTTACGGTCAAATCCCCTAAACAAAACACTAAATTCAAACAAAGCTCCGAATTCAAACAAAAACCCAAAGTACAAATAACAAAATGTGTATGCTGAAAATCAACGTGACTACAACAGTAAGTATCAAATTCTTGAAAATATAATTGGAATTGGATAATAATAAGTTAAAAACAAAACCCTATTATTATTATTATTATCCTCTGTTGTTCTGTCTTTGATGTAAGAATCTGTGCGAATGTTAAGACGAAAGAAGAAACAGAGGAAGAGGGATTAGGGTTATGATTGATGGAAGCGAAGATACCAAAGGAGAAAGTGGAGATGACGAAAAGAAGAAAGAGGAGGAGAAAGCGTAAGTCTTTGAAGGGTCGATTACTATGGTTATTATAAGTGATGGAGGTGGGGTAGTGGGATGAGGAAGGTGGGTCGGATCCGGAGGGGGTGGGGAGTTGTAACACCCCAACCGATGGCGGAATCATCGAGGTGACACGTAGTGACGATTGTTCAATAGCTCATGGTACTAAAGTGTAAATTTGAATACATTGAATTAAATAGTTTATTACATTGAAAGGAAAAATACAAAGTATAATGATTCTAAATCGTCAAGTCTAACTAGTTTACAATGAAATCAAAGCTTAAATATAAATCCAAAAGCTTAAAAGAAACGTCTCAATAATAACCTGAAACATGTACGAAAATAGTATATGCCAATACAAAAATGTATTGATGAGCATACCCTGATTTGAATACATATAGTAAGAAAAGTGTTTAGCAATTTATGTGCGGTACCATTTGCAATTATGTAATAAGTAGTATCAGTCAAAACCAAGCCTATGAATGAGACTAACACATGAATAACCAACTGAATAATGAATTAACAAGACAATGACCAAGATTGTAACACCCCAAAATCATCCTTTCGCCTAATTACGCCATTAGGCGTGATTAGCAAAATAATAAAGTAATACTCGAATAATGAGAACTTGGGTTATGTCCTATTATGGGAATAACACTAGTTTTGCTAAATGAGTTTTAACAACAAAAGACTTTGGAAAAACTTGAGGGGCCATAGTTGCCAATATGATGAAGTGGGGTTTATTAATAAAAATAAAACAAATAAAACATACACAATGTGTGTGTGTGTGTGTTCGTATGATCTTCAGGAGACCCCAAGAAGGGCTCCAACCCTAACTCATCTACCAAGCACAAATCTGCTCAAATCAACGGGGTTTCTTGATGCATGATGAAATTCTTGTTTATCTAGTGTTCTACACATCACAAGGTATCTTTAGACCCATTTGATTTCACCAAAAACACTTGTATGTGGAAGATGGTAAATTAGGGTTCACATTAAAAACGTGAATTCCTAGCTTTTATGGATTTCTATGTGTTAGTAGACATCAAGGAAGCTATAAAACGTGATGAATTGTTATATGATGTTGATTCATATGAATTTGTGAATTCTCATTATGTATAAGTAGTGGGTTTTTACCCTAAACATGAATTACCCTACTATGTGGTAAATCTTGCAACTATATGTGATTTGTATCATGTATGTATGCTAATTGGTGAATTGATCATGTGCAAATGGTTAGCTAAGCCATGGTGGAATCTAGAAAGTCTTGAACACCTAGAACTAACATGATGAAATTAGTGCATATAAGGTGTTTGATGAAATGCTTGAATGAGAAAATAAATGTGTTGAACATGTATGAACATGAAAACTAGAAATGTAAATGTTGAGCTTGAGGAAAAATGAATACATGATGCCATGGATTATGAAAGAAATCCATATTATGTGTTCTAACAAAAAAAAGGGTTTGACATGTCCCTAAGTTAGGTACAAGGACTAGGGAGCAAACGAGTCAAACTGATGCAAGCTCAATGCGTACGAAAGCGAAACGGATATAAGGTAAGTAATACTTACACTACTAGTCTACAAATACAACTCTTGTATTGATATGAGTGTTTAAGCTTCGAAGTGGAAAAAAAGGTATGACCTCAAGGGGTGAAACCTACTAATCGAGTGATTGATGCGATTTCATGTCAAAACAAAATTCATAGTCATAAATGAGTCATATGGTGTTGATCAAATGATGGAAATCATCAATTGGGTCAACCAATAAAGCCATATGGTAAACAAGAGTCTAAACTCAGATTTTGGATGAAAATCACATGAATAAGGAAATTAAGTAATCATGAGTCTTAACGGGTCGAAGGGGTGATTCCTTCACCATTCAAACCCGACATTAAAATCCAGTTATCTAAGCTTTAAGAAACTTGTGGATAACGAGTCAAATGGTAAATGCAATACCATTGAGTCCCAAGAGACTAATTTGGTCAATCTAGAGTGTATGCAGGAGAACACTTGGAAAATTGGGCACTCGTTGCCTAAGTGATCTATATGGGTGCAAGGTATGGGTCAACGCCACCCGGTAAGTCCATAGCTAAATAAACGCTTTTGGGCGAAGCAATGTGGGTACTAAAGCTACTCACATAAAGTGTGGGTGTCAACCAAGTAAGTTATTTCCATCACCATGTCTAATGCGCGCTAATGCGCTTAGAATTTACTAAATAAGAGAAAACTTGAGAAAAGGTGAAAATCTAAGTCCGGAAGGACTTAGAGGTTTTTAAACAAGTCAATGAGTTAAAAGCAATGGGTTGAATCAAAAGTGTCACCATGGATGGCTAAACTTATGATTTGGCTATAAAGGGGCATTTTAGGAATTTATAGATTTACTAAAGGTTAAATCTAATAACCAAGTCATAATGACACAAAACGGAAATGATTTTAGTTGAACATGTGTCCAATGAGTTGACAATATGATTTCAATGACTTTGGTGTGATTAAAAAGTGTCTTGTAGAGTCCAAGGCCTTAACGGGTCGATTTGGGTAAAAATCGACATAAACATTTAAACCTGGGAACCGGGGGTCTTAATGACATAACCGGATGATGTTTTTAGTTAAACAAGAGTCCAATAAGTTCACAAAATGATTATTATGCTTTTTGAATGGTCTAATGAGGCTTTGTAAAACCTATGGCCTTAACGAGTCGTGGTTCCCCTTTTTGGATACGATCCAGAACCTAAAAGGGGGATCCAGGACCTAAAAGGGGATCCAGAACCTCAAGAGGATCCAGAACCTAAAAGGGGGATCCAGGACCTAAAAGGGGATCCAGAACCTCAAGATGATCCAGAACCTAAAAAGGGGATCCAGGACCTAAAAGGGGATCCAGAACCTCAAGAGGATCCAGAACCTAAAAAGGGGATCCAGGACCTAAAAGAGGATCCAGAACCTCAAGAGGATCCAGAACCTAAAAGGGGGATCCAGGACCTAAAAGGGGATCCAGAACCTCAAGATGATCCAGAACCTAAAAAGGGGATCCAGGACCTAAAAGGGGATCCATAACCTCAAGAGGATCCAGAACCTAAAAAGGGGATCCAGGACCTAAAAGGGGATCCAGAACCTCAAGAGGATCCAGAACCTAAAAAGGGGATCCAGGACCTAAAAGGGGATCCAGGACCTAAAAGGGGATTAATGCTGGAAATTATAGTAACAAAACTCTTTTTCTTATACTTTCCATCCTACTCGATTCTAGTAACGTTTAGTGGGTTAATTAATCTTGTTTAACCCACAAGTACTCGGTTGCACTGGATGGATGATGATCAAGACTTGTTAGAAGAACCGAACACACTCGAGCACTCATCAAGCTTCCGCATTTGAAGTTCCCAATTAAACGCAGGATTTAGTACATGTTTTTAGTAAACCTAATTACAAAAATTTTGTTGGGACCTATAATGTAGAAATCATAATGGGTTGGATTTCACAGATATCAAAGTTTTAAATCCGGAGTGTTATTCAATAAGACCAAAGCCCGTAAGTTTTAAAGTTAATCGCGTGTCTACGGGTTAGGGTCTTACAAAGATTCTCTCAACAGAGTCTCAAGGGGGTATACCATAGTACTATTCATTGAAATGCAAGGCCGCAGAACGGTTAATGATTTTGATTATGAATAAATACACACAAATTCACATAAAGCAAACACACATGAGAATTGCATCAAGTATAATAATAACATTTGATAATAATGTACATGAGTAGCCCCAAAATAGTAAAACATGAAAAGGGGAAAGATATACTCACATGTAAGCGAAAAGCAAACGCAAGCATATAGCAACCATGTAGCAAAGTCTGAAGATGTATATGTGCATCACGCTACCCATGCCCTAAAGTATACATTATCACTTTAAGATCTATATGAGTGTTTCTAGCGTGCATGTTGGTTACGTATCCTATTCACCCAACTAAACTGATCATGATTTACTAGTTATGTTTCCAAATGTTTTAACTCAACGACTGTTGAAATATAGTGTAAAACTTCTTGAATATATATATATATATATATATATATATATATATACACGATTATATGGTAAAATGTCATAACACAAACTTGTACTCTTGTATGTGAATCATGTTTAGGGTTTATTTATTTATTTAATAACTAATAATATTTATTTTAACCCGAGTCATAACTCGTATAAAAGACATCAAGGTTTCTTCGTTTTCTTTAACTTTTAAAATCATGGTTTACATATAAAAGTTTATAGAAAATGAAGAACTTATTTTTATAAATTTGACCTTGCATGAATAACTAAAACAATTAATCCATATGCCAAGACTTTTGTAGTTTGTCTAAAATCATGTATAATGTTTATATATATATATATATATATAATGGATAAGTGTAGTGAACCAATATTTAGTTTCTGTGAAAAATTAACATCGTGTGTATGTATATATATTTTGACATCAAAAGTAATTATTATTGTGTGTACATATATGTTTGAAAAAAAAATCATGGATGAAAGATTAACCTTTATGTATTGTTATAACAAAACATTTACTATATAAATGTGTTGGGTGACAAAGATTCGTTCTAGAAAAATGTATATAAAATATAAACAAAAGTACAGATGAAAACCATACCAAAAACTAGTAGGAAAACAAGGGTTTAAAACTTGATACTTGAGGGCTTTGAGCTTGAACTGAAAATGGTGGTTCAAAGCATTGTGTGTGCTTCATGGTATGATTGAGATTAGTGATCTTATAGATGGATGGTCATTAAAAGAATGTCCCTTATGGTTGGATGAAAACTCATGAATATTTTCATAGCAATTATTCATGAAGAGAAACATAGGAAATGGAAAAGGAAAAACGGTTTTCATAACTCTCAAACTTAATAAATTTCATTACACATTTATTATTAAAATACGTTTCATAGTTTTATCAATTTAAGATTATTACTACATTTAAATATTGTCTTTAGCATTTAAAAGAAAAGTCATGACATATTTAATATTCAAATAAGTTTTCATAACTTCATTTCTAAATATAATAATTCTTGTATTTTTTTTAAGAATGTAAATGGTATTCATCGGTTATGAAACCTAGTCATAACTCCATTTCATGCCATAGGTTACATTACATAAATATTGAAACGGAATATGAATGTAAAGTGAATGTATTAATGGATTTTGTCTTATTGTTTTATTTGTTTTTATTATTAATAGCTTCGAATACAAGGCTATGAAATGTAAATATAAGAAATAAGGGGGACTAAAGTTGTAAAATGATAAAAGTGAAAGGTAACGGATGTCACATGAGTGGTGGTGGTGGTGGAATTCATCTATGTAGGTGGAGAGAAGAGGTTTGGATGGTGGTTCGGTGACGGTGGTGGTGTCGGAGTTGACCATGGGTTGGTGGTTGCATGTGGAATTCATTTATGTAGGTTTTTTTTGGAAGAAAAAAAAAACCTACATAAATGACTACTTGAATCGGGAGGTACCAAATAAATGACTACTTGAATCGGGATTTTGAGCATAAAGATTCCACTGACCTGTAAAAAGTGGGTCTAACCCTTGGGGATGTGGTAATACATCTAAGAAATTATTCCATCGAACGGACTCCCCTCTGGATGCAGGAATAGCGACATGGACTAAATGCCCTGTCCAAGCCAAGGAACTTACGCCAAAGAGTCCTGATAAATGATGATTGAGACGAGATTTTGCCCTGTCCAAGCCAAGGAACTGCCATGTAGGTGGAGATAAGAGTTTTGGGATTTATAAAAATTTTTAAAAATAATTATAATAAATATTTAATACATTATAACAACAATAATAATAATAATAAAAAGTTTCAAAAAGGTCCCTTAAGTTTAGGTTTTTACATTTTTGTCACGTAGACTAACTAGGTTAGACCTCCGTTAGTTTTGGGGGTGATGAAACAAAGTAAATTGCAAGTTAGGAGTGCTAACGGTTAAAGTGAAAGTTGAGAGTATTTAAATCCATTTCCTTTAAAAAAGAAAAAAAAAATGATAATTCAAAACTTGAATTTAATAGGAGACGATCACTAAATTTACTAAAAAAAAAAAAACCTTATCATAAGTTATGTCATAGTTTTATTCAAATCTGACATGCGGAGTGATTTTTATTGCAAAAAAAATTGTTGGCTAATGTATTCGTGAAAAAAAGAAAAAAAGATCAAAGGCATAGTGTTTTGTAGGTGTAAAGATAACTTTTGTGAGAAAAAACAAAAATTATAGTATTTTTATGTTATTTTCCCTATTACAAAATAAATGAACTTTATATCGGAGATCTTACTAAACTACGTTATATTTACAAATCTTATAGATAAAACTGAAAACATAAATAAATATGCAAACTCCAAAGCAGGACTCCATATTTCTAATCATCCTTCGGTTCAAATTCTCGAAGCAAAAGGCTGAATTCCCATATAGGCCGAGTTCCCTTACAAGAGCAAAGTATGCTGGAAATGTTAAAAAAAAGTATGCATTCTTTTCCATCGGATAACCAACAATAATTCACCCACAAGTTTAAAAGTAAAAATGAAAATATAACCTAAAAAGAAATGGGCCTAGGGATTGAAAAATGCTCGATTTTATCCCAACAAAAGGATAACAAGTCACATAATATTTTTTAAAATCATATGTAACAAAATATTTATTTATAACAAGTTCATGTATTGGAAAAAAAGTGTTTATGGGTTAATTAGAGTTGACCCGTTACTTTACCTTGCCCGACCCGACCACCCTCTCATATTGCCTTCTCACGAGTGAGTTACAGCATACGCCATATGCTGCATCTTTCGACTTTCATAGGAGGCTATGGAGGCTGTTCACTAGAGATGAGGGTAAATCTGTCATTTCAGAGCAACGATTTATGGTACCAATAAAATGTCCTCCCAGTAATCATGCCTAATAACGGAAAAAATCCAAAAAATCTTGTTGAAATTTTGATCAAAAGAGGTTAGAAACTTAAGTCAAAAGTAGAGAATTAAAGTCTCACTTGAACATTTAATTTTGCAATAGCATTAGTAATGATTTCAGACCTAAAGTCGTCGCATGAAGGGTACTATCATTTTAAACGTTCTACCAAATCCATTAAACTATGTTGACAAGATTGCTCCGCATGCAAGATTTGAGTTAGGCCAAGAATCCACCACCATAAGACCACTAGAATTGGGAAAAACATGTCGTGTTGTGTTAACGGGTTTGAAAAAAAATGACATGTTTAACTAAACATGAATATGATATTTTTTAAACCACTAACACATAAATGTTTAATAAAAGGTGTTACACGGCATAACCATTTATGGTAATTAGAGGTAACCCATTCAATTACACAAATTACACTAGACGACAATAAATATAAGCATTTCAATTACATAGATGACACTACACGTTTAACACGGTTGTTGGCACTTAAATATGAACAAAAAAAAATACCAAGACACGATTAACATGTTAAACTAAAGGTTACAAAAATTACGATCCATATAAATATTTACTTATATATATTTAACTGCTTACGATCAAATATGTTACATTTTTTACCCTAACCCGCTTCAAGAAACCCATATAGTTTATGGCCCGAATGACGCATGGACCGATAGTCCAAGAAGAACAGACACAAAATAAAACAAAGAAAACCAAATGGGTCATCTTTTTCGGGTTTTTTGTTTATGGGGAAAGAGGACAGAATTAGGAGATTATTTGGTTTTCAGTTTTCACACACTACTGCGTGTGTGTGTTCTTCATAATATAATAATCTTTTAATAAATAAACTTAACTAGCTTTGTATGCAGATCAAAAGCGTGTTGATGATAGTAATTGGATTGTTAGCCTCACTCATTCTCTTGCAGATGGATCCGATCGGGTCAAAACAGTTGGATGGATTTGCGCCATTTTCTCACACTGTGTTTTCTTAGAACCCATGGCCTATGCGCTTATATATAATAGTAGAATGGTGTCTGCGCTATGCAACTGGGAACACAATAACTTCTACAGACATGCATACATGCATGGTTCGATTTAATTCAGTTATTAGCTTATCAAAACCAAAGTCATCGGTTAAATAATCACATGAATCAATCGTTTAATTGGTTCGGTTTATTTAATTAGATTGCTAGTTTTCAGTTCGGTTAAGTCAATTTTGTTAATAACCAAAACCAAACTTTGGGTAAAGCATAATTCTATTAAAACATGAGCTTAGGGGCCCATCTTTTTGGGGCATCACTCTAATATGTTATTTTATATTTATATTTGGGTCTGCTTGTGTAGTAATAAATTATAATTTTTTTACTAGTCATACATATTTTTCATTCAAAATAAAATGATAAATTACATAACGATGGTAGGTAGGCGGATAAATTACTATAACTCGTCTAAAAAAAGGCAAGACGGGTAGGTTAAAAAATTAAAGCGGGGACATAAAGTCTGGAAATCGAATAGTGTAGTAACAGTGAAATGTCGTAGATCTGTATCATAAAATCACGATCTTCAAAGTCAAACTATCTTCTGTTGCGTTCTTGCTCTGATTCTATTAGGATCTGAGTTTGATTTGTTATGATTGTTTTATAAATGAAATAGGAATGAAAATGAATAATAATAATGGAAAGTGCAGCGGAATAGTAAACTAGATATCATAACAAACGGGATAATTGCTTTCAACTAGCACTTCTCATTAATCAACACAGATTCAGTACAATACACAATTTCTCCCCTTAGCCTGATCACTCACAGCTTTGTTTGTCTAAGAGAATGTTTGGAGTGATAAATCGAACAGTACATGCACTGTTCTATTTATAGAAAAACGTAAACTCTGATGACCTAAGGCTGACATCACCTAAGACAGTGACAACTAACAGATATAACAACATAAAACATCTGATCAATACAAACACTGTTACATTGGTAAACACTGATGACTAAACAGCTGATGGGTAAACTCTGATGGCTTGAATCATCTGTTGGAGCCTAAGGTGCTGTTTGTTTTTTCTGCAGGAAAAGGTCTGCAGTCTGCGGACCACATCTGCAGACATCTGCAGGAGAAGAGGTGGACCAAAGGTCTGCAGTCTGCAAGAAGAAAACTGTTTGTTTGTTAACGTCTGCAGGCTGCTGAAATAAACTTAAATTAAAACAAACTGAGTTTTTACAGCAGTCTGGTGGTAGATGGTGGTGGTGGTGGGTGGACCGTGGTGGTGTGGACCATGGTGGTGGGTGGTGGTGGACGGTGGTGGGTGGTGGTAGTGGTGGTGGTGGGTGGTGGTGGTGGTAGTGGTGGTGGACGGTGGTGGGTGGTGGTGGTAGTGGTGGTGGACGGTGGTGGGTGGTGGATGGTGGTGGTGGTGGGTGGTGGACGGTGGTGGGTGGTGGTGGTGATGGACCGTGGTGGGTGGTGGTGGTGGTGGACCGTGGTGGTGGTGGGTGATGGTGGTGGTGGACGGTGGTGGGTGGTGGACGGTGGTAGGTGGTGGTGGTGTTGGACCGTGGTGGTGGTGGTGGTGGTGGGTGGTGGTGATAGTGGTGGTGGACGGTGGTGGTGGTGGGTGGTGGTAGTGGGTGGTGGTGGTGGTGGGTGGTGGTGGACCGTGGTGGTGATGGACGGTGGTGGTGAACGGTGGTGGTGGACGATGCTAGGTGGTGGTGGTGGTGGGTGGGTGACGGTGGTGGTGGTGGTGGTGGTGGTAGTGGGTGGTGGTGGTGGGTGAGGAGAAGAGAAGAGGAGAAGACCTTTGAAGACCTTAGAAGACTTTGGTCCAAGTCTGCACCAAGAAGAGGTCAGAAAGAGCTTTTGGAGTGAAATGTCTTCCGAAAAACAAACAGTCTGCCCGCCCCAAACGTCTGCCCGCGTCTGCGCGACGCAGACAAAAGAGGTCAGAAGTGCTTCCGGGAGAAAAACAAACACCACCTAAGTGCTGTTGGCTCCAACAAACCTTGTGTCTTCAACAGTCTTTTGGCTCAGCAGTTGTTTCTTCAACAGTCCTTTGTGATCAGCACTTGTACAACAGATGTTAGGAGAACAACAGCTGTTAGAGTCAACAGTCTTTTGGGAGGATCATCATGTAAACTACTGTTTTATTAAGGATCATATATATAGTATGTTTTGGCTTTTCAATTCATCTGTTCTTTTCCAGGTCAGCAGACCCAACAATCCTCCCTAGAACAGATGATGCCAAAACTCAATCTTTATTGTTGATCTTTATTCCTCATCAGACTCTCTCTAATTTATTGTTTGAATTATAATTCAAAATTGAAAGAGAACAAGTCTTCAGCATCTCTTTCCAGCTCTAATTTCAGAAGGTCTTGGAGATCATTTGCACATAGACCATATGCATCATCCATTCTTAACTTTTAAGCTTCCCCATCAGATCTGAGCAGAGTCAATTCGTGGGTGTCTTTGTTGACCTTCCACTTTAGAATTTTTTAATCTGAGGAGTTTTTGAGTTGCAGATTTATTCTAGATGAGTTTGGTGATAGAGGCCTGCCAATGATTCTTCTTAATTCTTCACTGATGGGATCAGAGAAGTAATGGACTTGGTTAAAAATCCCTTCTTTCACAAAGGTGTCTACAAACTCCTTTTCATCCCCCCAGACATCTGCTTCTGCCTTTTGTATTGTCTCTTGGCATCTATGGAGAGATCAAATGTTGAGAGTAGGCTATCAAGTGAAAAAGTCTGTTGAGATTTTCTAACCACTGGTGCATCATGGTAGATTGGTTTTCTTGGAAGTGTATGATCAGTTTTTCTATTCTCTTCAAGTTTCTTGTATGTTTCAACTAACCTTAGCTCAGCCCATCTTCCCACAGACCTCATTTCTCCATACTTAGCAGCAACTATTTCTTCCCTCACTCTTTTGAATTTCAAGGCTCTGACAGGGTCTTTACCTTTTCTGAAATCAGGAGCAGAAGCCTCTTGAGTAGGATGCTTGGCCATTTCTTCAATTCTGTATAATTCTTCTTGAAGGGCGTGAGTGGTCCAGCCTGCAAACTGTTTTCTGGTTGCTTTGTAAGGCTTAGTTGCAATGATTTGGTCAAGAATAGATTCCCTGACTACCTTCTCTAATTCACCACTGATTAGCAAGTTTGACATAGAATTACTCAGGGTCTTAGCAAAATCTTCAATCCTTCTCAATTTGCTAAGCTCTGCTGAATGGATGCCCTGAGTAACCCTGTCATCCTTTCCTTTACATTTCTCCTTGATTATCAAATCTGTCTGCACTGATTTCAATTTCAAATATTCATCTATGTTTTTGGGTTTAGGCAGATTTGGGAGAGATGGAAAGTTCTTTGTGATGGATCCTCACTATTGTAGAAGGATTGAATTTCCCCCTTGAGTAGATCAAGTTCAAGAGGATACTGAGCAGCCAATGGTGTGATGGATGGTGGTGGTCTTTTGTTGGTGGAAGGATGGGAAGAAAATTTAGAAGTGTGTGGTGAAAAAGATGATAATGGAATGGCTGGAATGGGTACAGATTTTGGTGATGAAATGGGTGTGGGTGTGGTCTCTATGTTCTTATCCTATACCACAAAGGTTGATTTTCTCTTCCTTTTGTACAGGATCAGAGAAGATGATGGTGTTTGTGAAGTAGTGGTTGTGTTAACATATGCTGGCACTTGTTTAGGACCAACAGATGTTTGGGGTTGAGATGGTGATGTGGGTGGCATAGATATGGATGGTGTAGTGATGGTGGTTGTTGTGATGATTGTAACACCCCAACCGATGGCGGAAACATCGGGATGTCACGTATTGATGATTGTTCATAGCTCATGGTAATACATATGTTTAAATAATCCTTTATTACATTACAGTATTGAATTACATTAAAGTCTACATCAAATAATCAAACAAAGCTTAAAACTTCAAATATCTTCTCATGCTAGCTCTAGACTTCAAGCATCAGTATTTCCTGTTGAGTTTGGAAAAATGGGGGGGTCAACTAGAAGTTGGTGAGAATACATAAGCCATGTCAAGCAAATAGTTTAAGTATAAAAGCTTAGCAATTCGTATGTCTATCGTAAATTTAAGTCTACATGAATAGTATAATATGTTGACATAATCAAACCTCCGACTAGTTTAGGTCCGTCCCGTCATCTACGGTTCACCTTAGTAATATGTTGAACGATAACAATCACCCACGTTACCTATGTAGGAGGTACACGTATCCGGGTGGGGTTGTCAATCCAATAAATCTATTATTGAGTATCGCCGGCTTGGCCATAGCTAATGATTATGTAAATGTTGAAACTCGTTGAAACTCGTTGAAACTGTTGACTAATTCATGAGGCAATAAAGTTTACTACTAGACATGCATGTTGAATTGCTTAAATAATTGTTGCAAGTATAAAGAATCGCAAAAACATGGTTACGTAAACTCACCTTGGTATAGTATTAGGTATTGAGAAATAGTATAAGTGTAGCCCAATAGATTGCCAAGTATCACCCTATGTATAAGGCAACAAATAAGTCTAAGTCTATCTAGTCTATAAGTATATTCTAGGGTTTCGATTTGGGGATATCCAATTGTTGAATTTATAAAATGTTAATTAAATAAAGGAAAATTTGATAATTAAATAAATGAAAGTCTTTTTATAAAGTTTGAATTTAGGATGTTCACAATAATGTGTTTGAAGTATAAAAATAATTTTTATAAAATTATTTTCTTTAAAATAGATTATTAAATCTATTGATTACAAATTGCCAAAACTTAACTTTAATATTTAAAAATACTAAAATTAAAGAATTATTAGTTTAAAAATTATATTTCTGTTACAAATAATCAGAAATAATTTCTATAAAATTTTGGTGCAAAAATATTAAAAATTGGATTTATTATGATTTAATTATGATTAAAACTAACAAAAATTGATTAAAAATATTAAATAAATGATTTTTCAGAAATAAAAATCATTTCAGAAAAGTTTATTGTGTTAACAATTTAGAATAATTTTTGTGGAATTTTATAAAATCGTTTTGATATTTTTATAGAATTTTATAATTATAATAGAATAAACTTGTAATATTTATTATATATAATAAATAAAAGATTTTTGAAAAACTAAAAATTGGATAACAAAGTTTATCATTTTAATAACATAAAATAAATTTTGTAGAATTTATAAATTAGATTTAGTATTTTAAAACCATTTTAAAAGAATAATAATACTTATATAAGCATAAAAGGAAAAAGAAAGAAATAACAAAAAAAAAGTTGTTTGTGCTAGGGATCGAGCCCCTGCCTTGCACCGGTTCAATGTCTTTGGCAACGAGAAAATCACCACCTGGTCTGAGGATCTGTTGGTGTTTGTTTTCAGAATGAATTAAATAAATATGATGACTGTGAAGAGTCATCTTCCCCAAATCATTAGCAGGAACCCTAGTTTTCTAATTTAGTTAATTAGCAACCAATAACCACCAGGCTTATGGGGTTACTGATTGAACAACTACTATGAACAACAACACATGAATAATTTCAACTTACAGAGTAGTATCGAAGGGGAAGCACGAGTCAAACGGAAAGTCAAAGGCGTAGTGATTTTGGGCTAAGAATGGATTGTTTGAAGAAATTAAAAGTAGAGGTTGGATTATCGGCACATAGGGATTGTCATTCGAGGTTCAATTTATAGGTAAATCGCAAGAATGGTTAGCTTTGAAGTTTTGACCAAAGCTTTAAAACTAACGCGATTTAAGCCTTTGATTAGTATGTTTAAATCGTGTTTTTAGTGTTAAGAGACGCGTAATATTCGGAAACAAGTCAACAATAGTTAATTGATTCCTAATCTTCCTAAAATTATGTAATTTTGATGGTCAAGGAAAAGCTCTTTTGGTCCCTTTGAGCTGCTGTACATCGAGACACAGCAAGGAAGAAGGAGAATTGTGGTGTGGGCTGGATCCAAGGAAAGAAAAGACATGGGCCGAAAATATTGAGATGGGCCGCCCCTTTTTCTTTTCTGGACTGCAACTTTCAAAAGAGTTTGGGTTTACATGTTTGGTTGTTGCTTCTGGCCTGCTGTTCGAGTGGTTTCAACATATATATATATATATATATATATATATATTTTTTTTTTTAAACAGAAATATTATTATTATTATCATATACATATATATAAATATAAATTGTGAGCTAGGATAATGGAGACACAGGCATATTTGTATAAAATGTAACAAAGATAAGGGCATTTATATTAAAATTTGAGGAAAAATTTCGAAATGTTACAGTCTCCCCTACTTTTGGAAACTTCGTCCCGAAGTTTATTGAAAACACAGGGTTGAAGGGGGTTGGGCAGAAATTAGGGCAAGTGTGACCTGACGAATTTTATGTTAGGGCACGACAATGAATAGAGTAACTTGTCTCGAATAGCGTGGATAAGAGGCGTGTTATGTGTGGATTGATTTACTACTAGATAACTAGAGTTTACATTTGGTTATCTACCGAAAATCTTGATAGAAATTCACACCACCTTAACGTACCTGTAAATTCATGATTACGTTCCGGACCGTAATCACCAATTTACCTTACATTAGGGTTTTGCGTCCTTCTATGACTCTACCGACTGTTAAGTAGATTCGATAGCCTTCACCAGTCGCTGAGTAGGTTGTAGGGCCTCTCCCGACTGTTAAAAGACATGATGACCTCTTCCAATCGTTGAGTAGGTTATTCGGTAGCTAACTAACTGTTGTACAAGTAAACATGTATAATGAGTATGATTTAAATATAGAATAAGCAATTAGTTCACATCCAAAACAAGCATGCATTCAGGTGTTATGATAATACTTAAAATTTATTACCTAAATCAAATAACGTCAATACATAAAAGCAAACACATTCAAATGACGGGGTTTGTTGTTAAGTAGCTGGAGGGTCTTGGTCTCTGTTTAGTTTAGGGCACCGGTTACGGTAGTGATTTGGGTTTCCACATTTATAGTATTGACCATAGTTGTAATTACCAGGACGGTTAGGATTAGTAAGCTGATCAGGGTTGTGAATAATCGCAGCCAGTTGGGCATCAACACCTTTGTTGTTTTTTGTTGTTGTTGTGGTTGGTGTTACTTTCCTCTTGGTTTTCACTACTGTTATTGCGAGTGCTGCGACGTGGAAACATGATCTGTAAGGGACACAATGAAGGTTCAATGTGGCATGGAATGAATGAGGTGATATAGGGAATGTAATCATTTATTCATTAATTAAAACGAATAAACGAAAACGTTGACTTATCAAAGATTCTAGACTCTAATAACATATGAAGACATGCTTTAGCCTATAAGTGAACACTCATCCCGAGAATTCCCAAGTAGGCATCCGGGTCCCTCGTCTGATTGGGATATATGCGCAATGCCAGCCTAGACAGAAGACTCAGAATACAGGCGTTCACCCTTCCAGATTGCACGTGTTCGTTATTAAAATCTAGAACTTCGACGAGATCTCAAGAGGGTTCAGGTTAAACCTGAGGATTTTGTCCTATTGTTCTAAGAGTAGATCCACTGATGGAGAGCAACCTTCTTGTAGGGATGAAAGTAGAGATATGAAGTAGGAGGGAGATAGAGTATAGCAATTAAAAGAAGCAAGTACTGGTTAAATCCTATGGTTATAGACTAGATTATTTTTCTAATAACCTAATTCCCTATAACCAAGGCTCTGATACCAATCTGTAACACCCCAACCGATGGCGGAAACATCGGGATGTCACGTATTGATGATTATTCAGTAGCTCATGGTAATACATATGTTTAAATAATCATTTATTACATTACAGTATTGAATTACATTAAAGTCTACATCAAATAGTCAAACAAAGCTTAAAACTTCAAATATCTTCTCATGCTAGCTCTAGACTTCAAGCATCAGTATTTCCTGTTGAGTTTGGAAAAATGGGGGGGTCAACTAGAAGTTGGTGAGAATACATAAGCCATGTCAAGCAAATAGTTTAAGTATAAAAGCTTAGCAATTCGTATGTCTATCGTAAATTTAAGTCTACATGAATAGTATAATATGTTGACATAATCAAACCTCTGACTAGTTTAGGTCCGTCCCGTCATCTACGGTTCACCTTAGTAATATGTTGAACGATAACAATCACCCACGTTACCTATGTAGGAGGTACACGTATCCGGGTGGGGTTGTCAATCCAATAGATCTATTATTGAGTATCGCCGGCTTGGCCATAGCTAATGATTATGTAAATGTTGAAACTCGTTGAAACTCGTTGAAACTGTTGACTAATTCATGAGGCAATAAAGTTTACTACTAGACATGCATGTTGAATTGCTTAAATAATTGTTGCAAGTATAAAGAATCGCAAAAACATGGTTACGTAAACTCACCTTGGTATAGTATTAGGTATTGAGAAATAGTATAAGTGTAGCCCAATAGATTGCCAAGTATCACCCTATGTATAAGGCAACAAATAAGTCTAAGTCTATCTAGTCTATAAGTATATTCTAGGGTTTCGATTTGGGGATATCCAATTGTTGAATTTATAAAATGTTAATTAAATAAAGGAAAATTTGATAATTAAATAAATGAAAGTCTTTTTATAAAGTTTGAATTTAGGATGTTCACAATAATGTGTTTGAAGTATAAAAATAATTTTTATAAAATTATTTTCTTTAAAATAGATTATTAAATCTATTGATTACAAATTGCCAAAACTTAACTTTAATATTTAAAAATACTAAAATTAAAGAATTATTAGTTTAAAAATTATATTTCTGTTACAAATAATCAGAAATAATTTCTATAAAATTTTGGTGCAAAAATATTAAAAATTGGATTTATTATGATTTAATTATGATTAAAACTAACAAAAATTGATTAAAAATATTAAATAAATGATTTTTCAGAAATAAAAATCATTTCAGAAAAGTTTATTGTGTTAACAATTTAGAATAATTTTTGTGGAATTTTATAAAATCGTTTTGATATTTTTATAGAATTTTATAATTATAATAGAATAAACTTGTAATATTTATTATATATAATAAATAAAAGATTTTTGAAAAACTAAAAATTGGATAACAAAGTTTATCATTTTAATAACATAAAATAAATTTTGTAGAATTTATAAATTAGATTTAGTATTTTAAAACCATTTTAAAAGAATAATAATACTTATATAAGCATAAAAGGAAAAAGAAAGAAATAACAAAAAAAAAGTTGTTTGTGCTAGGGATCGAGCCCCTGCCTTGCACCGGTTCAATGTCTTTGGCAACGAGAAAATCACCACCTGGTCTGAGGATCTGTTGGTGTTTGTTTTCAGAATGAATTAAATAAATATGATGACTGTGAAGAGTCATCTTCCCCAAATCATTAGCAGGAACCCTAGTTTTCTAATTTAGTTAATTAGCAACCAATAACCACCAGGCTTATGGGGTTACTGATTGAACAACTACTATGAACAACAACACATGAATAATTTCAACTTACAGAGTAGTATCGAAGGGGAAGCACGAGTCAAACGGAAAGTCAAAGGCGTAGTGATTTTGGGCTAAGAATGGATTGTTTGAAGAAATTAAAAGTAGAGGTTGGATTATCGGCACATAGGGATTGTCATTCGAGGTTCAATTTATAGGTAAATCGCAGGAATGGTTAGCTTTGAAGTTTTGACCAAAGCTTTAAAACTAACGCGATTTAAGCCTTTGATTAGTATGTTTAAATCGTGTTTTTAGTGTTAAGAGACGCGTAATATTCGGAAACAAGTCAACAATAGTTAATTGATTCCTAATCTTCCTAAAATTATGTAATTTTGATGGTCAAGGAAAAGCTCTTTTGGTCCCTTTGAGCTGCTGTACATCGAGACACAGCAAGGAAGAAGGAGAATTGTGGTGTGGGCTGGATCCAAGGAAAGAAAAGACATGGGCCGAAAATATTGAGATGGGCCGCCCCTTTTTCTTTTCTGGACTGCAACTTTCAAAAGAGTTTGGGTTTACATGTTTGGTTGTTGCTTCTGGCCTGCTGTTCGAGTGGTTTCAACATATATATATATATATATATATATATATATTTTTTAAACAGAAATATTATTATTATTATCATATACATATATATAAATATAAATTGTGAGCTAGGATAATGGAGACACAGGCATATTTGTATAAAATGTAACAAAGATAAGGGCATTTATATTAAAATTTGAGGAAAAATTTCGAAATGTTACAGTCTCCCCTACTTTTGGAAACTTCGTCCCGAAGTTTATTGAAAACACAGGGTTGAAGGGGGTTGGGCAGAAATTAGGGCAAGTGTGACCTGACGAATTTTATGTTAGGGCACGACAATGAATAGAGTAACTTGTCTCGAATAGCGTGGATAAGAGGCGTGTTATGTGTGGATTGATTTACTACTAGATAACTAGAGTTTACATTTGGTTATCTACCGAAAATCTTGATAGAAATTCACACCACCTTAACGTACCTGTAAATTCATGATTACGTTCCGGACCGTAATCACCAATTTACCTTACATTAGGGTTTTGCGTCCTTCTATGACTCTACCGACTGTTAAGTAGATTCGATAGCCTTCACCAGTCGCTGAGTAGGTTGTAGGGCCTCTCCCGACTGTTAAAAGACATGATGACCTCTTCCAATCGTTGAGTAGGTTATTCGGTAGCTAACTAACTGTTGTACAAGTAAACATGTATAATGAGTATGATTTAAATATAGAATAAGCAATTAGTTCACATCCAAAACAAGCATGCATTCAGGTGTTATGATAATACTTAAAATTTATTACCTAAATCAAATAACGTCAATACATAAAAGCAAACACATTCAAATGACGGGGTTTGTTGTTAAGTAGCTGGAGGGTCTTGGTCTCTGTTTAGTTTAGGGCACCGGTTACGGTAGTGATTTGGGTTTCCACATTTATAGTATTGACCATAGTTGTAATTACCAGGACGGTTAGGATTAGTAAGCTGATCAGGGTTGTGAATAATCGCAGCCAGTTGGGCATCAACACCTTTGTTGTTTTTTGTTGTTGTTGTGGTTGGTGTTACTTTCCTCTTGGTTTTCACTACTGTTATTGCGAGTGCTGCGACGTGGAAACATGATCTGTAAGGGACACAATGAAGGTTCAATGTGGCATGGAATGAATGAGGTGATATAGGGAATGTAATCATTTATTCATTAATTAAAACGAATAAACGAAAACGTTGACTTATCAAAGATTCTAGACTCTAATAACATATGAAGACATGCTTTAGCCTATAAGTGAACACTCATCCCGAGAATTCCCAAGTAGGCATCCGGGTCCCTCGTCTGATTGGGATATATGCGCAATGCCAGCCTAGACAGAAGACTCAGAATACAGGCGTTCACCCTTCCAGATTGCACGTGTTCGTTATTAAAATCTAGAACTTCGACGAGATCTCAAGAGGGTTCAGGTTAAACCTGAGGATTTTGTCCTATTGTTCTAAGAGTAGATCCACTGATGGAGAGCAACCTTCTTGTAGGGATGAAAGTAGAGATATGAAGTAGGAGGGAGATAGAGTATAGCAATTAAAAGAAGCAAGTACTGGTTAAATCCTATGGTTATAGACTAGATTATTTTTCTAATAACCTAATTCCCTATAACCAAGGCTCTGATACCAATCTGTAACACCCCAACCGATGGCGGAAACATCGGGATGTCACGTATTGATGATTGTTCAGTAGCTCATGGTAATACATATGTTTAAATAATCATTTATTACATTACAGTATTGAATTACATTAAAGTCTACATCAAATAGTCAAACAAAGCTTAAAACTTCAAATATCTTCTCATGCTAGCTCTAGACTTCAAGCATCAGTATTTCCTGTTGAGTTTGGAAAAATGGGGGGGTCAACTAGAAGTTGGTGAGAATACATAAGCCATGTCAAGCAAATAGTTTAAGTATAAAAGCTTAGCAATTCGTATGTCTATCGTAAATTTAAGTCTACATGAATAGTATAATATGTTGACATAATCAAACCTCTGACTAGTTTAGGTCCGTCCCGTCATCTACGGTTCACCTTAGTAATATGTTGAATGATAACAATCACCCACGTTACCTATGTAGGAGGTACACGTATCCGGGTGGGGTTGTCAATCCAATAGATCTATTATTGAGTATCGCCGGCTTGGCCATAGCTAATGATTATGTAAATGTTGAAACTCGTTGAAACTCGTTGAAACTGTTGACTAATTCATGAGGCAATAAAGTTTACTACTAGACATGCATGTTGAATTGCTTAAATAATTGTTGCAAGTATAAAGAATCGCAAAAACATGGTTACGTAAACTCACCTTGGTATAGTATTAGGTATTGAGAAATAGTATAAGTGTAGCCCAATAGATTGCCAAGTATCACCCTATGTATAAGGCAACAAATAAGTCTTAGTCTATCTAGTCTATTAGTATATTCTAGGGTTTCGATTTGGGGATATCCAATTGTTGAATTTATAAAATGTTAATTAAATAAAGGAAAATTTGATAATTAAATAAATGAAAGTCTTTTTATAAAGTTTGAATTTAGGATGTTCACAATAATGTGTTTGAAGTATAAAAATAATTTTTATAAAATTATTTTCTTTAAAATAGATTATTAAATCTATTGATTACAAATTGCCAAAACTTAACTTTAATATTTAAAAGTAATAAAATTAAAGAATTATTAGTTTAAAAATTATATTTCTGTTACAAATAATCAGAAATAATTTCTATAAAATTTTGGTGCAAAAATATTAAAAATTGGATTTATTATGATTTAATTATGATTAAAACTAACAAAAATTGATTAAAAATATTAAATAAATGATTTTTCAGAAATAAAAATCATTTCAGAAAAGTTTATTGTGTTAACAATTTAGAATACTTTTTGTGGAATTTTATAAAATCGTTTTGATATTTTTATAGAATTTTATAATTATAATAGAATAAATTTGTAATATTTATTATATATAATAAATAAAAGATTTTTGAAAAACTAAAAATTGGATAACAAAGTTTATCATTTTAATAACATAAAATAAATTTTGTAGAATTTATAAATTAGATTTAGTATTTTAAAACCATTTTAAAAGAATAATAATACTTATATAAGCATAAAAGGAAAAAGAAAGAAATAACAAAAAAAAGTTGTTTGTGCTAGGGATCGAGCCCCTGCCTTGCACCGGTTCAGTGTCTTTGGCAACGAGAAAATCACCACCTGGTCTGAGGATCTGTTGGTGTTTGTTTTCAGAATGAATTAAATAAATATGATGACTGTGAAGAGTCATCTTCCCCAAATCATTAGCATGAACCCTAGTTTTCTAATTTAGTTAATTAGCAACCAATAACCACCAGGCTTATGGGGTTACTGATTGAACAACTACTATGAACAACAACACATGAATAATTTCAACTTACAGAGTAGTATCGAAGGGGAAGCACGAGTCAAACGGAAAGTCAAAGGCGTAGTGATTTTGGGCTAAGAACGGATTGTTTGAAGAAATTAAAAGTAGAGGTTGGATTATCGGCACATAGGGATTGTCATTCGAGGTTCAATTTATAGGTAAATCGCAGGAATGGTTAGCTTTGAAGTTTTGACCAAAGCTTTAAAACTAACGCGATTTAAGCCTTTGATTAGTATGTTTAAATCGTGTTTTTAGTGTTAAGAGACGCGTAATAATCGGAAACAAGTCAACAATAGTTAATTGATTCCTAATCTTCCTAAAATTATGTAATTTTGATGGTCAAGGAAAAGCTCTTTTGGTCCCTTTGAGCTGCTGTACATCGAGACACAGCAAGGAAGAAGGAGAATTGTGGTGTGGGCTGGATCCAAGGAAAGAAAAGACATGGGCCGAAAATATTGAGATGGGCCGCCCCTTTTTCTTTTCTGGACTGCAACTTTCAAAAGAGTTTGGGTTTACATGTTTGGTTGTTGCTTCTGGCCTGCTGTTCGAGTGGTTTCAACATATATATATATATATATATATATATATATATATATATATATATATATATATATATATATATATTTTTAAACAGAAATATTATTATTATTATCATATACATATATATAAATATAAATTGTGAGCTAGGATAATGGAGACACAGGCATATTTGTATAAAATGTAACAAAGATAAGGGCGTTTATATTAAAATTTGAGGAAAAATTTCGAAATGTTACAATGATGGGTACATTGGTTGTAGTGGTGGTAGGTTCAGTGGTTGTGGTGGTGGTAGCAGCAGTGGTTGTAACAGATGTTTTGGGAACAAAGGTTTTGGAAGGTGGTTGCCTAACATGTTTTTCAGACATTTTCTTCCTTTTAGAGGAGCCAACATCTTCAATTTCCTGCTGTTGCTCTTGTTTCCTCTACACAAGAAACTCTGCTTTGACTTCCAAAGTCTCAGACCTTTTCAACTTTGCTTCAGCAGCCTTTTCAGCCATGACATTTGCAGATTCATCAATCTTCTTTGCCTTTTCAGCTTTGGCAGGTTCAGCAGTGGTTTGAGCAGTGGATTATTGTGGAGCTGAAGTAGACCCTGGTTTTTCAGCAGGCTTTTGTGATTGACCTTTTTTGTGAAGGTGGATTTCCAAAGGGATCTAGCTTTGGCAACCTATCTCTGCCACTCTCCCCCTTTTTGGCATCATCAGCAGTGAACTCATCATCATTTTTCTCTTAAAATAGTTGTGGGGGCAGAGCCAGTGGTCTTCAGCAAATGATCTTTAATGGCTTTGATATCTGCTTGGGTATCTGTGTACCTAGCATCCATCATGTTTCTGATGGTAGCCATATAAGTTTCTTGGGTTTGATCTGCTAGTTTTTGATGAGCTATGATGATTGGGCTAACAAACTTCCATAGCTCACTAGCAATGTCTTGTGTGGATGGTTGACTTTTGGTAAGGGTATCCAAAGTTTGCATCATTGTCTTGATATCTGTAAGACCCTACCCGATAAACGGGTGATTATTCGATAATTTACGAGGAAATAAACTTAGTTTGGAAGTTTATGACTAAAGAATAACATATTAAACGTGTTTCACAAGTTTTTAGCATGTACGTATCACATTAAAAAAAATATACGTATAGTCTAGTTAGTGTCGAATACGACAACAAAACGCCTTCCAAAAACCAAGTTTTAAATGATTAGGTTTAAACGTTGCGGAAGCGGTCGAGTCTGGTACGTTCGGTTCTTGCTCGAGTCTTGATCATCATCCGTATAGCATACCTGATTTCCTAGGGGTTAAACATGGTTAAAACAACCCAAAAGTTATTTAAACAAGTCAATGATAAACATGATAAACACCTATTGGCGTATCCCTGCTCCCATGGGCGTAGCCCTACTCTGATTCAAAATTGACTTTTGGGCGTATTTGGGGCGTATGGCAGCAGAGTTTCATGATTTCAGAAACTTGACAACAGAGTGGCCGTAGCCCTACTCCCCTGGGCGTAGCCCTACTCTGCTCAGAAATGGCTGCACGTTTATACTTAGCATTTTTTGCCCATTTTCTCTTACACCAGCTGCACTTTTCATGCAACTTCAAAACCATTTTAGGGACTTCTTAGAACTCATTTATGGGTCACAATGTATAGTTCCTAAGTGATTAAATCTCGAGTACAATACCTTATTCATTTTCTAACACTATTACCATAGTGATTCGATTCCTTTTCTACTTGACCCGTTAAGGTTTGCACAAGTTGAAAACATGAGTTTTTATGATTCCCAAGTTTTAATTGTGATTTACACATACTTGTCAAGCCTCGACTCGACTAAGTGACTTTCTACCCAAGTCATTTTCTTTTGCCGTGATAGCGATGCGTCGTGTCCATGGCCACATGTGCCACTTCTCTCATTCTTGTTCGCGCGGCCCTTATGACTCGCGACATGATTTGTTTATCCAATGTTTTTCATACCCCTTGGGAATCACAACATTATATCGATTACATGACACCCTCATTGTTATACTCCCATACTTATGCATATATGTATATGTTTATGAAGTCATAGTTATGACTTACCTTAGTTCGCACCCTTTTTATTTTTTTATTCTAGACTAGCTTGAGATTATTAGCATAAAGTCTACGGATATACTCAAGCAAATAACAACAATCAACATCGGCATAATGTTTACCCGCGGTTTAGGCCCTTGTCTAAGTAGTGTTTTTACCCAATTGACCCGTTAGCCTAATTGGGCTATTGACAACCTTCATCTAAGGCCGTTTTCTACAATTATGAAACTTCGTTAAGCTTCTTTTGTGACACTCCTACAACTAGTTTCCAAATATGCATCCAAGGTATAACTTAGCATATAAGCATACAAGGTATATATTGAGATTTAAACCATCGAGTGACTTACCTTACTCGCGACCTTTCTAATTTTAATTCTTTTACCTCCCTTGGTTCCCGAGCTTTCCGACTTCACACCTATTTCATGCTATATACGCATAGGTGTTTAGTTATTCATCCATTGTGCGTCCATTTCATGGTTCCACATAAAACGAATTAAACACATATATCAATTATATCATTATCATATGTTTTCATGAAATTTCATTCATTCAAGCATTTTATCGAACACCTCGAGTGCACAATTTTATAAGTAGCTTTTCTAAGCTTTTTAGATTTCATGACTTTACCATAGCCTTACTTACACAATCAAATATTGATTTCACCATCAAATCATGTTTATATATATGATAAAATATCAACATTTATACATGATTCCCAAGTCTCTAAGTGTGGTTCTTGTCTAGCACTAAAAACCCACTTCTTACATACTTGAAGTTTCAATTAAATCACATGAATCAAGCAATATATAACTTTTATCACATATCATAGTTTCTTTGATGTTAGTAAACACATAGAAATCTATATATGCTAAGAAATCACACTTTTATATAAACCTTAGAATCACCATCTTCCAAATACCATAGTTTTGGATGAAATAAAAGGGTCTAGAGTTACCTTAGGATGAATAGAGCACTAGATGATAATAATTTTCATCATGCATATGCAGGAACTCTTGATTTTGGCAAGATTTGGGGCTGATTTCTTGAGAGCTCTTCAAGTGTGTGTTTTTGGTGGGTTTTAATCGACTTCCAGTGTGTGTGTGTTCACACCCACACTTATGTTTTGACCCACCAGGTTTCAATCTTTGCCACATTGTCATAATCAGCCCCCTTACTAGTGATTCATTGTAATAATTCATTAACACATAACTTCTAGTATTAATTTAACATATGTTCGTTATTGACGGGGCAACCGAGATTATTTATGTGCTAGCTACGTGTTTCATTGATCCATTTGTTAAGCCCCCATATTTCATATAGTTTAATAACTACAAAGTTTTACGAGGTTTGGGGCGTTACAATATCAGTCTTGATTTCATTGACTGATGACTCAATGGTGTTCACTCTCTCCGTCAATTCCTGGTATCTTAATTCATCACCTAATTTAACATGATCATCTGAATTCCTACCAGAGGTGGTAGTTGTAACTGAGTCAGTTCTAGGAGGTGAGTCCATAGAAAAAGAAATCAGATGCCCCCTTTTCTTGGTTCTAGGGACTTCCAACTGTTTTAGGGGTCACTATTGTGGCCTCATCAGTAGTTGCCTTCAAGGAAGTCTTAGGTATGTAACCACTGTCCTAAAGTGAGACAATGGTCTCTGCAACAGTAGTGGCTGCTTCACTTGAAAAATCTCCTTAGGTTACATGTAACTCAAGGGGTGTGGCCTCATCTATTCGTGGGCTAGCCACTTGATTTTTCTCAGACCCAGTCACTTGTGGAAGTATGCTCTCAATGATATGTGATAGAGAGGAACTGGGATTATCCTAAGTTTTATCAATAGCCTCGAACAATGGTTGCATAGTGGGAGGAACATGTGATGGTGATGGTTGTGGAGTGAAAAGAGAGGCAGCCCCGGGAGAAGGACTTTTGAACATATGGTCAAGTGACTCAAATGCTTCTAGATTTGTTTCCCCTTGGCTTACAACATGATCCTTTTGTGAGGATTCATGAGGAGTTTGGATGGGTGGAGATATATCCATCTGTTGAGAAGAAGTATTAACAGTGGTTGTGTGTTGCATTTATGTTACAACAGGGTTTTCCTCTGGTATCTCATCTTCCAGAGTTACCCTTTTTGGTTGCTTTTTTTTTTTGGGGGGGGGGGGGTTAGTGGATGGAAGTTTCTTTCTAGAGGTGGCTGGTGTGGGTTTCACAACACTGAATGAAGTGCCATGATCACCAGGAGCAGTGGGCTCAGTAACAGAGGTTTGGACAACAGTTGTTGTTTTAGCACCCTTTGCTTGTGTTTTTGAAACTTTTGCTTTTAACACTTTTTCTTGGGTGTTTGGACCCAACATTCTTGTAAAAGTTTCTTGGGAAAGGCTCTTCATTTGATGAGCTTCTCCCTTTTTAAAATCCTTTTCAGGTAAAACCTTTTGTAGGAAAAAGCTTAAAAGTCTTGGGTATAAGAGAAAAACATTGTTTGACCCAGACTTGACTCCCTTTACATTTGCTACTAAATCTAAAAACAGTGCCTGGGATAGATTGTAGTCAGTTTCTGACAACATTGCATATCCCAAGTACTAAACTTTTAATGGGATTTCATTGAAAGTAGTAGTTTTAGCAGAGAGATAGATGAGCATGGTATGAAAGAAAAATTTCATGGTTGGGGGAAAAATTTTTTTGAAAATAGTTTCCCTAGTCATTTGTTCATCCATACATGCCACGTCGTCCAGTGAGAAGGTTGTGGATATGGTTTGGGGGGTTATGGTGACATGTGTTTCTCCAATTTTTGAAATAATGGTTGTTGGATTTTTATCTTGAAGTAAGGTTTCAGCATTTAACCAGAATTCTTCGAGAGTGTCAATGTATATGGGAGAATCAGCGGTGAGGATGGGCAAGTATTTGGATTGTAAGATGACGTCGATGATGGAATGGAATGGAAGATTTTCATCTGTTTTGGACAGATATGGTAAGTAATTGTGAGGGGCTTTAACTTGAAGATCCATGTTTGGATATCGAGTAGGATGATCAAAGGAATTAGGTTGAAGGTATGAGGTTGATGAAGGCGGTTTTCAGTTTTTTTTAATACAATGAGACAGTGTAACAACTGTTGGGGGAAAACAGAGTTTTTATAGTCCCAAATAAAACCGCTGATGTGGCCAAAGCACTGCTTTTGAGAGCAGACGTAACAAACATCTGATGGAGCATACGTGGCAAACAGCTGTTGAAGTTTGCCAAAGCACTGATGGTTTTTTTTGCTATATATATATATATGTGTGTGTATATATATATATATATATATATATATATATATATATATAGTGAAAAACAGTTGTTTTATTTGATCAGTGTTTTGAAACAGATTTTTCTACCAACAGTGGTTGGATTATCTGATCATATTTTTGAAACAGATTTTTCAACTAACAGTGGATAACATTTGATGAAGCAGTGGTTGTTTTATCTGAACAGATTTTTCAACCAAAAGCTATTTTTAAGGATGGATTTTTTATTTTTTGAAAACATTTTGATGTTTTATTTATTAAACCATGTTTGTTTTTAATCCATGTTTAGCATACCAATCTGAGAGATCAGATTTTCAAAGGTAGATGTGTATAAAGCTTTTGTCAACACATCTGCCAGCTGATCCTCTGTTGGAATATGGTGCAGAGAAATCAAACATTTTTCATAGTTGTCTCTCACAAAGTGATGTCTGATGTCAATGTGCTTTGTGGTTGAGTGGGAGACTGGATTTTTGATGATATTTTTAGCAGTCTGGTTATCTAACATGAGTGGAGTCCTTAGTGCAGTTATACCAAAATCCAGTAGCTGGTTTTGAAGCCACATGATTTGGGTTGTACAGCTTGCAGCAGCAATGTATTCAGCCTCTGCTGTTGAAGTTGAAACAGCTGTTTGTTTTTGCTTTGCCAAGAAATTAAGGCATTCCCTAGAAATTAGCACCCACCAGATGTTGACTTCCTTGTGGTATGGCAACCAGCAAAATCACTATCTGAATAACCTGAAAGCTCAATATTTCTATTAGCAGGATACCAGATACCAAGTGTGGGAGCACCTTTTAGGTATCTGAATATCCTTTTCACAACAATAAGGTTTGACTTTCTAGATGATGTCTGGGATCTTGCACAGACACAAGTGGCAAACATAATGTCTGGCCTATATTGCTATTTCGCACAAAGTTGAAACAATCTGTTGAGCAGTAGTTGAATCTAGCCTAGATGTTGGTTATAAGCATTTCTTGTCCAAGCAAATGCTTGTTCAATCTGTTTCCTTCATCAATACGACATGAAAGCACATAACTAGATGGCTTGTTTTGCATCTCAGTGTCTTCTCGCTTCTTAGAGCGTCTGCAACATGATGTCCGTGGTATGTCAAATGCCCTCCATGGAAGTGCTTTTTTTTTTTTTTATTATTTATGATCAAGACCTTACTTTAAAGGATGCTAAAGCAAAATGCCATGGATACATCCGTAAAGAACTACATTGCAAACGTTCCTAAGAGCATTCATAGTAGGTTCCCCATTTTTTTGTGAGAGTGTCCCCTAAATTATATGGGGTGGGTTTGAGGGGTTGTGAGTGAAGAAAGATGGGGAATCTAATGTTGATCGGTGAGCATTCACAGTAGTGCCCCCATTTTTTGGTGAGACAAACCCTATAATATTTTATGAGGTTGGAAGTGGTTGTGAGTGAAGAAAATGGGGAATCTAATGTTTATCGGTAAATTTTGGGTTCTTTGGGAATCTTTTAGGGAAAACAGAAAAACTGTATTTATTTTTTAATATTTGTTGAAAGTGGTTGTGACTAGAGGAAAGAGAAACCGTAATGATTTTTTAATGTAATATGTGGTGTTATTTGGGAATCTTTTGTGAAAAACAAAAAACTGTATTTATTTTTTAGACTATAAGGAGTGGTGGGGGGGGGGGGGGGGGGGAAGGTGGGGGGAAGCGCCATGTGGCACTTGTGGGTCCCTTTTGGGGGGGAAAATAATTGTGGGGAGTGGAAGGGGGGGGGGGGGGAAGTGCCATGTGGCATTTCTTTTTTTTTTTTTTTTTTTTTTTTTAACTTTGTTTTTTTTAATAAATATAAAACAAAATTTTAAAAAACCATAATATTAATTCATAATAAACTACAAAGTTAAATAAAAAAAACACTA
The DNA here is from genome assembly GCA_028751855.1 of Ambrosia trifida. Taxonomy (NCBI): domain Eukaryota; kingdom Viridiplantae; phylum Streptophyta; class Magnoliopsida; order Asterales; family Asteraceae; genus Ambrosia; species Ambrosia trifida. Next base: position 161,455,754 of record CM054122.1, read on the forward strand.
AAAACCAAAATTACATGAAATTTTTTTAAAAAAAAAACCTTAAAAAAAACAACTTAGTTATCGCTAACGTCTTCATCAGATGGGTAATCTCTTGGTATACTCCAAATATGATCAACCAGATCCGCTCGAAGGTTGTGATGTGTTTGGCTATTCTTAGTTTCAGAGTTGTTGACGTTTCTTTCTTCATCCGTAATGTTTTCTTGACTTTGTTGCGTTTCCTCACCAAAGTACTCGCATATTGCACGTCCTTCATCCTCCAAAATCATGTTATGTAAAATTAGGCATGCGTACATCACATTTCGTACATGCGTTTTTTCCCACAGTCGGCAAGGTTGGGCCAAAATGTGCCATCTTTTTTTCAACACACCAAAAGCACGCCGCCTAAAAGTTCGTTCATCGTATGTTGATTCGGGTGAGAAGTAATCACGTACCAATGACTCATTTCCGGTTTCGCGTTCGCGAACTATATACTTTCTACGCTTGGGTGGTTCGGAGGTCCCTTCGTCGTCCGCTATAGCTTTAACGACGTTCTGAACGGTTGCCATTAACATTTCTGCGGCACTTTCGCCAAAGTCATCCAAAGCGAGTTGATCAAACATATCGTCTGAACTCGAAGAATCGCTCGACATCTTGCAATTTTTTTTGAAAATATATGATAGTATTGGGAGGATTATATGAAAAAAATGAGTGTGTTTGTGTGTAGAAAGTTATTGTTATATATATATATATATATATATATATATAAAATAAATTTTTTTTATTAATCTAGCCGTTATTTTCAAACGGATAGTTTTTTTTTCTTTTTTTTTTTTTTTCAAACGGTAATAATATAGTTTCACCCAATCAAGCCCCGCCACCTGTCCCTCCTCTCCCCCCCCCCCCCCCCCCACGCCAGTGATCCCCTCCCCGCCCTCAGCCCCACGCCGGTCATCCCGCCCCTATGGCGGCGGTGTTCCCCCCCTCTCCCGCCCCCACTCCCACTAGTCTTAATATTTGTTGAAAATGATTGTGCGTAGAGGATAGAGAAAATGTAATGATTTTTAGAAGTATCCTAAATTTGACTACATTAATTAAAGGTGCTAAAATTATCTTTAGTGTAATCTCACCTTACTAAATTTCTTTTTACATTCTTTTTGTACTTAAAAAGTGTCGAGGCAAATAAAAATACTATTAATAAGTAAGTTATAGTTAAGAAAGAATAATGAAATACGATAATTTTAGCAACTTTAGGGTAGGTTTTGCAAGAAACTTTTAAGAAAAAGTTTCTACTCAATAAAAAGCCTTGTTTGGTTGAAGAAGCTGCAAGCTTTTAAGTTAGAGAAAAAACACTATAGTGAAAAGCTACTAGTACTAGCTTTTAAGAAAAAACTCTACTAGCTACAAGCTTTTAATTAGTAAATGACACAAATACCCATTCTATTTTAAACATAAAATAAAATCATTATTTACAAGCTTTTACTTATGCCAATTTTGGTCATTTTATACATTTTATTAAAATTTCTAGCTGCTCTGCCAAGCACCAAAATATATTTAAAAAGCTTGCAGCTTCCAGCTAACAGCTTGCAGCTACCAGCTACCATCCACCAGCTAGTTTTGCCAAACATACCCTTAATTAATTGTGTAAAAGTGTCTTCAAGGGAATACCTTCGTGGTTAAGCGTTGTGTTGCCTAACAAAAAAGAATACGTGTTTAAATTCGGGCGGTTACAAGTTATGATGTATTTATCGTATAAATTTTAAAAATTGTTAATTAAAGAAACTAGTAATATGACCCTCGCCTTGCATCTGGGTAGCGTAAAACCGTGTCAAGTAGCATCAATGTCACACCACCTCAAGTGACCACTAACATCGAAAAAGTTCGTAAAAACAAAATAAATAAATAAATAAATAAAACAAAAAATAACACCAAAAGAAAAAGCAGACGTTGTTGAGATTTAATAGAGAGAATTTACATAAACATGCTATATTATAATAGAATCATCCAAATACAAATGAAGGGGTATGAGGCTATTTATATGTGGTGAAGGGGTATGATACCCTTTAGTGAACCGACATGTTGGTTCAATAATAACCACCGTAACTGCCACTACTTTAGGTTATATAACAATAATACAAATAACATACTAAACTTAGGATAATCAAATATTATGTCCAACAGACGTAAAATTGATGAGCCACGCATACTTGTTGCGGTGTCTTAATGCGAAGGAATTAGACCGGAACATAAAACATAGAAAAGAATAACTAAGTCGATCAATGACCTGCGAGTTGCCACGAACATGTCAAATGGGGAAAGACGTGTTGCGACGGGCTTGTTAAACAGGAAAAATAGACGAAAAAATGTTGAACACCACATACATGTTGCGGCATGTTAAAGTTTAAAACGAAACGTAAAACGAAAAAGTTGCGAAAGATGAAAAGTATGAGGAGTCAAAGTTGAAAGTATAAAAGTGTTGGATACGATACCTTTGACGATGGGTTTCTCTAGGAATTAGTGACGGGTTGTGTCACCAACCAGGCTTTGTTGGACGTTTATAAAAAAAAAATACATAATTTATTTATTACAAACAAAGTACTCAGTATTCTACATATCTTTATTAGCCTACAAGTTTATAACAGTCCCAACAAAAAGACAATGCATGTTATTATTACACAACAGTTCCATCTTTAATCGTTGCGTTCTTGATGATGACTGTTATCCCTGATCTTATATAAAACCCTTCATCCGATCTGTCTGCTTCTTCGACGTTATCTTTGTTTTTGATAACCACATTTTTCCCGATCTTCGCATTCTTATCGATTATGCAGTTCCTGAACCAACATGAAAAGATATGATTATGATGGTAAAGATGTCCCGATGCAGGAGAGGGAAGGAATGCTTACGTTATTTTGGTGTTCGGTCCAACACCAATCGGGACTCTACCGGTTGCCACCATGGCCGCGATTTCTGACTCAGTTTGGTAGTAGTCTGCACCCATCATCATGGTATCCTGACATGGGTAAATATGTCATTTAACATTGCCGAAAAGGGTAAATGTGTAAATTATCATGAGGGTAAAAATGTCATTTAACAATGTCAAAAATAGTAAATTATGACGATGATCATGAGGGTAAATATGTAATTTATCATGCAGGTAAATATGTAACTTAACAATGTCGAAAAGGGGTAAATATGTAATTTATCATGAGACGGGTAAAAATGCTACCTTTAGCTCCACGCCGTGGTCCAAACGAGAGCGTATACCAACCACAGAGTGTTCAACGCTACACTCTCGCAAGAAGCATCCGTGGGAGATTATTGCATCGATAATCTGAAAGAAGTTTATTTAAAAAAGGTGAGACGTAAATATAATTAAAACCCTGAACAGATAAAAGGTTACTTGTTGTGGCAACAATTTTGACCCATTTGCTTATATATGGGTCGATTTGGGTTATGCTATTATCTCTAGCGGGTCAAAAAGATAAAAAGAAAATTTAGTTTAAAAATGAAATGGGTCTTAAGGGCTTAAAAATGCTTGATTATATTCAGAAAAATGATAACTACTCAATTTATATATATTTATGTAATCATATTTAACAAAAATGTTTTTATAACAAGTTCATGTATTGTATAAATAAGCATTCTTGGTCACTTAGTTTTGACCCGTCACCCAACCCGACAACCTTCCCATATTGCTTCTCTTGAGTGAGTTTCCAGTAGCATACCCTGCATCTTTCGACTTTCGTGGGAGGCAAGAATCTTGGAGATGTGAAGAACGGGGTCTTCGGATCGTTGAAGTCAAACTTTGGAGGCTGTTAATGTGATGAGAGTAAATATGTCACTTCCACGCAAGCAAAAAAAAAAAAAAAAAAACCCGTTGTTGGATATTGTTTGACTTACCTGTTCGGTAAGGGCTAAGTTGGCATCAAAGAAAGACTTTATCGTACCAATGTCCTCCCAGTAATCTTTGAACAGATACGCCTAGTAACAAAACAAAGATTTCAATAATCTCGTAGTAACTTTGACCAAAATAAGTCAAACACAAAAGTTACAAGTGGAAGGTTAAAGTCTCACTTGGACATTGTGTTCTGCAACAGCATGAGGAATTATTTCAGACCCGAAGTCGTTGCATGAAGGGTACTTCCATTTTAAAAGTTCTAGTAAAACGTCGGTTTTGAATACATAAACGCCCATCGATGCAATGTACGGATTTTTCATGGCTTCATGGTCAGATAACCCGAGAACAGTGGTGTCAACTTGCTGAAAATGAAACATTAAAATTAAAATGTAATTATATTAGAGATCAAACAATAAAAATGGTGTAACCAATTTCGGCATTATGAAGTAGTTTAGTCAACCATGAAAATGTCAAAAGGTGCTTTTTTCATGATCAAAAGTCAAACTTCATGGAGGGTTTGCTTTAGCAGATTACCAAATGGACCTCTTTGAGTTTTTTAAGAATTTTGAGATCGATTTAATGAATATTCACCATTGATTTCAGCAAGTTGCCCTTTGGTTTCTCAGCAAAATGGACAATTCGTCCTGTTTCATCAATCTTCATTAGCCCATAGTCGGATGCTCGGCTACAAAGCAAAAAACGAGACAAGTTAGCCCAATGACAACGTTAGCCCGTGCCAATTTTATTAGAGGTGGCAAGATGCCAAGATGAGCAAGTCGGCTGGTTCGGTAACGGGTCAAAATGGGTAAAAGGGCAAGCTGACAAGAAAACACTTTTTGTCCAAACTTAGATTGTATATAGATAATTAATGCATTAACTACAAATACAAAACCAGTTTAGGAGGTTGTATGCATTAAAAAACAGACTTATGATAATTTTCAGTATGTTTAAACCATTTCATGCAAAATACAATCTTAATCGACCCATTTATATACCTATCATCCATGGGAATGCAAGAAACCGTTATATCAGCATTTGTGTCAACATGTTTCTGAACAAAGTCCATATAGTCCATTCGGTATAAATGGTCTCCCGATAGAATTAGAATGTTTTCAATATTCTTGTTCTTGGCATCCTGCATTAATTGCATAGAACCGCATTAGCACAAAAGATTAGTATAAATGTAGAATGAAAAACGCTCTAGAAATGGATGATAAGTTATTACCTCAAACAACCATATAAACTGGCGAACTGCATCTGCTGTTCCTTGAAACCACTTCTTTCCTGCTTCTCCCGGTGTTTGAGTGGCAGCCAAAACCTGAATGTCACAAGTTTTGACATTTACTGATAAACACTTGTACTCGTTGCTTTAAACTATGAATTTATGATACATATGGCAACTATGTAACCACCTCCCTCTCCCGCTATATATGACATGCAAAACATGGGACCGCAAAAACGTTTTCAAATTTTCACGAATGCGAACTAAATCTAGCATGATCCCAATATTAAAACCAATAAAAGGTGGCTCAAGACTATTAGTAACTTTCAACAAAGAACAAGTTGAAGTGTTGAAAATTCAATATTTATAAAGATTAAAGACATACATATATATAGATGTTTGTACCTCCACAAATCCATCCCCAAAACTCATTCCGTTTCCGAAGTTATAAGTTTTAGCCAAGTGACGATTGAGCGAAAAGGAATTAAACTGTGTCAGGATAAAGATCTTCCTTATCCCACTGTTAATGCAGTTACTCATTGGAACATCAATAAGTCTGTAACATCCACCAATTGGAACCTGCATAATATCCCATATTATAAACCACCACAAAACTTGTTTAAATCACTTGAAATCAAAAGTAAGTAGATTGACTTGGAGAATCTTAACACTAATTAGTTACCACTTTCTTCAAATCCGATTATTTGTCTATAAATGACGAAAGTTGTCATTAATTTAGGGTGTCAACAGGATTCACCGGTTGTAACTTGTAAACAGGATAAAACAGGTTGGCAAGCTATAACGAATTCGTTAGACCAATCGTAAACAGGTTGATATTATAAAATACATATAACTTCTTCTTTTAAATCGACTTTCTGCCTAATTAAACCAATCCGTCAGCCTGATCACGACATGTTTATTAAATGGTTAGAAATGACAACCGAAAAGCTGATTATTTTCGTGTCATTAATGGTGAGTGCTAGTTACTATTAGTGTCCTTAGAACTGGACCCGTCCAGCCGGACCAGGAACTACCACAGGTCCAGTTGAGCACTCTTGAACAACCTACACCAGTGGCGGAGCTAGAAATTTCTTTTGAGGCGGCCGAGAGTCACGACCCTTAAAACTGGGAGGCCAGACTCAATACGTATCAAACTTTCCAACGAAACGGGGAAATTTACACTACTAATCCAAAAAACGTGGGGCCCGGGTTCAATCGTATAAAATTTTCAGACGAAAAAGGAAAGATTTACACTACTGAGCAAAAAAAACATGGGGCCGGCCTCAATACGTATAACATTTTCGGACAAAAATAGGAAAATTTATACTACTGAGCCAAAAAACGAGTTGGCCGGGCTCATTACGTATAAAATTTTCAAACAAAACGGGGAAATTTCCACTACTGAGCAAAAAAAAAAAAAAAAACCAGGGATGGGGTGGAGGCACCCCCCAGCCTCCACTATACTTCGCCCATACATTCAAGTTGCCCGTTTATGACACCAACCAACAAATCTGATAGATTCAAGATTTAAGGTTTTTTAACATTGCAAATTCACTACACAGCAAAAAGATTAAAAAAAAACTAGTTTCATATTTTATTTAATATAGCCAGTAGTTGAAGGTTTAAGTCTTAAAGTTCACATTGAGGGTGTGTGAATTGGCCCAAAAAAAACTATGTTTTTAACGGCTAACGAATACTATACAAGCATGGACACCCGGGTAAACCCATTGGGGCCCGCCCACCATTCCAGTGAAATTCACCGCTCAAAGGCTTATTGTGAAAAAACGTATGGCCCACTTGGAGCAAATTGCACCAAGCGGGACTCGAACCCATAACCTCCGCATTGGAAGGTTATAACTCCTCCAAACCAATTGATCCAAAAAAAAAAAAAAAAAACAAAAAAAAAAAACTATCAAGTGATGATGACAGGCAAACATAAATGGTAAATAATAATGGACTTGAATAATTGTCCAAACACCTAAATTTGGAAAAACATACTACTTACAGCTGGTTTAGCTCTTTTACTAGTGAGAGGAAACAATCTGGTCCCTGCACCACCACCTAATATAATGGACGCTACTGTTTTAGGCTCTACTTTTCTCTCATCATAATATTGCCTCTCAAATGTCTGCAAATTAAAACACATCAAAATATTAATACAAAAAACTTAAAAAAAAATAAAAAAATCTGTTCTTTTTAATTCCAAATACTTACCAATAACTCTTCATCATCAACTGGTGATTTAAGAACAGACCGAACCACTGCACCTTTCTTCAACCTTTTATTACTTTCATTTCTTTCAACTTTACCAAAACTAGATTCAAAACTGTTAATCTTCTTCCCCAAGAACCCATTTTCAACAAAATTGAGTCTTTTTCCAACATGCATGTGTGGATTGAAAGTAAGACAACAAGAATCCATCTTTTGTCAATAAAGATTAATACCCAGTATTCAAAAAGGTTAGTAAAGAGATAAGAAAGCACATTTGACCCAAATCATAAGCAAAGTCTGCACATTTATCAAGAAGTTTATATATTTGTGTTCATATGATGAGTACGTGGATACCCAGATGAGAAAACGTGATCTTGACGATGTTTAATAAGATTTATGATCGTTTTATGGAGAAGATTTTAGATAAAAGAGTTTTGATGCAATAAAAAAGGGTTGAATGAGCAAAGCAAAGAGTGAGAGGTAGAACTAGAAACACTATGGTGTGAAAGGTGTCAGGTTTATTAGTCATCCCATGTGAATTATTTAATCTCTGTTGATACATGGTTAGATTATATAGAATTAGTTACATGTATGGTCATTTAGCTATGTGGCTGGTATGAATTTGGTCCCTACCTTTCAATTTGCATTTGTGGTTTTTTAGGCTTTTAATTAGGGTTGTTAAAAAAATCTGAAATTCAAAAATAGCCGAAATTCGAATATAAAAAAACGATTTGAATTCTTATTCGGATATTTAGATGGATCGGATCCGAATCTGAATTACTTATTTGTGTCACACTACTTATTTGTGTCACACCCTCAAATTTCACGTGCGGGGTTTTACCGCGAGGCGCGTGACAAATCAGGATCCAAGTCAACGGTCACAATAAACGACAACTATATGATTTAAAATACGTAGTCAACCATTAAGTTCAAAACCCATTCCATACAGCGGAAGCAAAGTACAAACCATAATCCAAAAATTTTTACAAGAAAATAAAAGATAGTGTCTCAAAACATGAAATGCAAACTAGACGCCATGTGACCCGTACGCCTATCCAGTGCAGCTACCTTAGCGACCTGAGAAAACACGCTTAGAGTTGTCAACATACAATGCTGGTGAGTTCACATGTTTTATAATAAACGTTTAAAAGTATGAAAGATCATTATGTTACTACTATGTTAAAATGATAGCGCTAGCTAAACGCATGTATGATACTACTACGACTTGGAAACCATTACTGACAAGATAGTGCATGAATATGCCCGAATATGTACCACCGTCGCCACGACAGCCTTTTAATGACCGAGACAATGTGCACCCGCTGGCCTCCAACCGACAAGTGGGGTCTGTCAGTCCCAATAGATCTATCCATATTTCCCCCGCTATGCAACCCCGCATACTCATGGTTCCCCCGGGACTTAAAGAATTGTATAACAAGTCAAAAGAAATAACACTAGTATAACATGATCTTTACAAAACCAAATATGAAGCATGTTTCTCCCCAAAAACGAAAAGACTTAAAGTGGGGCCGTGAAACTCACCTTAGGTTGCTTTCTTCCCAAAACAAGTAAATCAGCTTAATAGATAGTCCCAAATACCGGTGACCTATCATGACGAGCGTATAAGATGTTAGACTAATAACCCGCAGGTTAATTAGTCCCCAATAGTCCAGACCATAACTGTGTACGTTTGAAGAGATGTTTAAACGTTTAACCGACCACACCAGACAAGGCCCGACATCCCATTGGTGACTCGACATTCCAGGTGTTAGCCAAATACAAGTTATCATGCATTCATATGCAATTATACACGTAACATGCGCAAAAGTTCACTAAGTCTAGCATACAGTTCAATCAATGCATATACAAGTCCAAACACGTGTTACCAGGTTATTAGACATGTCACGGGGTTCCTATCATGTTCCTAGGTGTCTAACCATGTTTCGGGATGTCCAACCCCAGTTTACATGCGAGTGGGGCTAATCGCATGTTATATAGGTGATTACAATTCCCTAATCGCCTCCTGCAGCAAGGAGCCTCATTTCGTGCATTTAACCTTCCAAAACAGATCCGAAACATGTACAATCACTCAACATCAAACCCAAATCATTAAACAACCCATCCCAAGTGAAAACCCCCAATTTATCATCAATCTAATAGCCTTAATTGCAAACATTTCCCAAAATGGCAATATTACCATGAAAACATCACATCAACATGCAAAACTTACCCTAAGCGACAATTATCCAGATTTCATCACATAAGAACGTTATACAACAACATCCTACTGTTTCTACATGCTTCTAGAACAAACCCTAACCTCATACAATCAACAAAACACATCATATCATCCTTAATCCCTCTAAATCATTCAAACGGGTCAAAACGCCTATTATAAACAATACTCAACCATGAACCTCCAAACTCATCAACAATCATACTAACAACCTATTCATATCAGAACCACATTAAACACACAAGAATCCTCATGTTTTAACCATAAAAATCCTATCTTGCATGAATACGCCACATAGAACACATAATGAAAGATTAGACTCGTTTAACAACTGATTTTAAAGGTTTTTAAAGACACAAACATAGCAAAACCAGGTTTGGACCTTTAGGGATCAATATAATAACATAACAAAGGTTTAGGAAGGATGACACACCTTAGGTTTTGCTAAAGGATGATGTGTAAGGCTTGAGAGGATGGATTTCAAGGCATATACGTGTTCCATAGGTTGGTTATGGTGTGGGATAGCTTTGGGGCGAATTAGGGTTTCACAAATGATGTTTTGAAACATAAGGGTGGTATTTATAGGCGTTTCTAGTCGTCAGGCAAGTTATAGGCGAGTAGGAGCTGTTATAGGTGATTAGGAGCTCTAATCGCCTATAAACACTAGTGATTAGGCCTAATCGCATGCTTGTAATTGCCTATATACCCATGTAATCGCCTATATAGTTCCCTAATCGCCTACAGCATGTGTTTTTGGGTTTTTGACGCGTTAAACACTATTTTAACACATATAAGCACGTATTCACATACCGACAAGTCATATAATGATTATAAACATATAATGCACGATAACTAACACATTCATATTCGTTTACCTATCCCCGGGACTCGAGACTTGCGTGTGTGCATTAACCCGGCAATTTCACCAATCGCCAACCCTTGTACACGCAGTTATGGACCGACTCCCGATGACCTCTCAGATCAATGTAATGACTCCCGATGATTCCCAAAATCATCCCAAGCGACTTAACTAACCCCGTTAAGTATGATGCTAAGTAAATGTTTTCGCTAAGGTAGACTTGTATTTATGTAATATATGTAAAGTATTAACCTGAATTTGCCGGGTGTCACAATTTGGATATTCGGATTCGGATTGGATTCGGATTTTAGAATTTAAAATTTAAAATTTCGGTTTACTCAGATATCCGAATAAATCGTATAAGCTTCAATTGGGTTTTAATAAGGGAATGACCAATTGTTTGAAAATTATTCAAGCCATGAGGCATGAAGCCAATACCAGACCCTAATTCTTCAACATCGCCCATCGGACTAATTGGTGTCACGTTTCATGATGCTTTATTTTGTGTTAAAGACTATGTTTTGAAGTTTGATTTTGTGTTTAAGTTTATGTTTTGAAGATTATATTTTTAAGTTTGAATTTTATATTTGTGTTTAAGACTAATCTCTATTTCCGCTTTTATTAAACCTATTAGTTGGCTAATAAGTTTTTAAGTTTTAATAAGATTTCGATGGGCCCAAGATTTAAGTTTAAAATGAGTTTTCTATTAAAAAAAAACACACACACACACAAAATAACATTTTATAAAAAAAAAAAATTGCCACGAATGAAACGGGCCATTAGTAAATTTTGAGAAGACAATGTTCACCTTTAAAATTTTTTAATAATTTGTTAAAGTGGTGAGTTGAAGAGAGAGAGAGATGGTAATGATAAAAATATAAAAATATATGTTATTTAATTGAAAAGGAAAGAAAAAATTCTAGTGATTTTTAGTATAATTATACAGATAAAGATGAAGATACTAGTGTCTCTCATCTCCATCTCTATCAACTAAATTACACTAAAAATCAATATATTTTCTCTGTTCTTTACAAACATATAATATTTTTTATACTTTTATCATTATATTTTTTTCTCTTTTCCAATCTCGTTAGTTTTATAAGATATTAAAAAAATAAATGGGGTGGAATATGTCACACAACGCCAATGGCAGAAATACATGGCGCAACACATAAAAGTATATCAAAGTCAAGATTAACACAAACAATATTTAATTAGAAAATATCATTTCATTAAGATGTCATAATTAAGTACCTTGTCTCAAACATTACACACCACATTAACACAAAAGTTCAAATATTGGGTTTCCCGTCTATGTCCAAACCCAATGGTAAATATAGGTGAAACTCCCGACAAAAATCTGACATCCCATATTCCACCGTACTAGCCACAAATCTATTCAACACTTAGTCACCTGAAAGATATGTTTAAAAAGACGTCAATATTAAAATATTGGTGAGTTCACAGATTTTGGTTCCATAATACAAAACATTTTAACAACAAACATGTGGGAAATAAACACAAGCAGTGGCTATTGTAACGAGTAGCTAGCTCCTACAACCCCTTGAGCCTATAACCAAACCAAGACACGCAATACCCCGCTAGTTGTTTCTCGATACATAACAACTTTGTTCAGAATATGTGCCTCCTTAGTATACACAGTTACATAATTGACGTTATCGATTAGGGGTGGGCCTTGTCAGGCACCAATAGTACTATCCAAGTATTCATTTAGTTTCACACACACACACACACGAATTAATGGTTACAGTAGTGAGGACTCACCCCAAGTGGTGTACAACAAACCCAAGTACTAATCATGCCACTTAACATATTTCCACATTATACAACATTTTGACAAAAAATATCTTTTTCCCAAAACAAAAACAGTAAAATGAGCCCATGAAACTCACCTCAATAACACTGTGCACGCATCAGTAGAGAATAGATATAGTCCACGGTCAAACACCTACAAGTGTTCTACTCATATAAGGCACTAGGTCCTTAGTGTGAGTTTTACCGGTAAGTTATACACTCAACTCCCAACGCTACTATTTACATGCAATTCCCCGTTTAATTAAAACACATGTCCTAGGTTCGTTGGTGATGGATTACCCCCCGATATAAGTTTCACATAACTTATATTTTTTATAACCGTTATTTTCAAAGTTAGTTAGGTTCGTCATCGGGAACCAAGATCATTGCCCGATTTAACCACGTCATGATCTTGTTATTCAATATATATTTACAATATATATTTACTAACTTGAAATGACATTATCTTCGACTCAACTCACTTTACCGTATAATTATTTTCCTATTAAATAATTATACTAGGATCTTGCTGATCGAGATTTCATTTTCAACATTCGACTTGACTCACTTTACCGTATGTTTATTTTCCCATTAAATAAATATACTAGGATCTTGTCGATTTGAGGTTTCATTTCACACAATTAAGTTTTCATACTTAATTTTTATTTAAACATATAATCTTTAAAGATTATTTTACATTAATTCTCCCACAAATAATTTCCAACACTTAGGAAAGCGTTGTATACATTTTCACCCATAATTATTCTTATATATATTTGTCCATAAATATATACTTCACATTCACCCTTAGAATAATTACTCACATTCGACGCAATAACATATATACGTATCTTGCAGGAAGTTATACAATATATACCTATTCGTCCAATTCACATTTTTGTCCGATAACTCGTCGTAATACAATACGTTCATGTCCCATTAGTCAACTTATACATTTTCCGCATCCCGAATTACATAAGTTACACATATATATTTTTGTAGGAATAATTACTTGTTGTCGTAACATTATTTTTCCTACTTCCAAAATATATATTTAGTTATTTTCCTTTATAATATGTTTTACTTGAAATTAATCATCTTTTAATTTCTACATATTTTCACTTGGAAACTTATAAAATAACTTTTGTATGTTCAAAACCAAGAGTTGGTTACTTTTCACATAAAATGCTTCAACATTTTTATATTCCCATAGATATAAAAATGTTCATCTTTATAAAATTTCACCAAGTCTTTAAATTGCCAATTTTAAAAACCTTAATTTTTATTTTTCTCATTATCTTCGGAAGATTCATATTTTTATAAAATCCTATTTTATAAAAATACATTTTTATACGAAAAAAACACATTTTTGTAAGTCTTGCAGTTATTTTTCATAACAAACATTTGGAAAGTACAACTTTCCACCGTTAGCACTAAATTTTACAAAGTCACAATTTTGGACTTAAGTTTTCAACATTACATCTTACACTCTTTAAATTTTAAAATTACCGAATCACAACTTTAACTTTTAAAGGTTACATTTTCTTCCTTGATCTTTCAAAAGTGACATTTTCTATTAAACTAGTAAGCTTGGTTTTGTCAACTTTGTTGTTATGGATTGTTATTATTATTATTATTATTATTATTATCCGACTTTGTTAATAGTCCATAATAAGTTCATTAAGGATAATAATAGGTGTATTTGGTGGATTAAGTCCAAAATGTCCATATGTGGTGTTTCAAAGTTAGTAACTTTGAATATGAAACTTTTATATCTTGTAACATTTCATGGATCCATCATGAGATTATGTTTTATATGGTTATATTAAGATGATCAAAACCATTTTTAAGATTATTCAAGTTACGTTAACAAGATATGTTTAGATCATCATTTTATTCAAGTGTACGTGTAAATTTTCATCTTACATAAACAACTACAATATTAACCACAACATATAGCCCATATACATGGTTTTAAAAATTCATTTTAGTCTCATGAAAACATACAACATTTATGTTTAAACTTAATATCACAATCTATGCTTAGATCTTTATATTTTGCAAGTGTATGTATCATTATAACTTACAATAACAACTACAATCTCACTCCAAACCACGGCCCATGTCCCTTCTTTTTAACCATCCATTATAGTTGTAATAACATGTAAAATCTTATGATTAAAACCATGACCCTAACCCCATGTACAAATTGCCTTTAAAACATGAAAACATGAACAGTCAAGATTTAAAAGACAAGATCAAAAAGCTTACTACTAGTACAAGGATAGGGAAGACAAAACACTTGATTTGGATGTGGTTATGTGTGTTCTTCCAAGGGTTAAGCTCCAGCTTGATAACACACTTGACTAAGGGGTGGAATGGATGTGATTTTGTGTTTGATTTGTTTGAAAAACAATGAGGGGGTGTGTAACACCCCAAAATTTGATAATTAGCGTTTATGCTAATAAGAGTAATAACTGGCTTAAAATCCCAATTTATAATATTAGATAATCTCGGATTAACAATAGTTGGGAACTAACCTCGTTATTCACGTTTGGTTAATAACAATACAAAACGCTTTATAAAAAGCTAACCGGGTTAACAGAAGTTAACCAAAATCCATACATGGAGAGAATAAACCTGCCAAGTGATAAACCTTGGCTTTATAACATGGAAAAGATGCAGGGAATGCATTTTCCCTTACTCAAAACTCACGATCCCAAATACCCTCTTACAACCAAACCCTAAAACTCATAAACAAGCCTAAATCAAGGTGGAATCAAAGGGTTTTTGAGTGCATCGGCCCTAAAATGGATCATTCAAGCATAATACACATCAAGGTAACCTTTTATTTGACTAAATTTGATGGTATGTTCATGGTTGGATATGATGAAAATCATGGGTTATTATAAAAACGTGAATTGAGGACTTGTAATGGTTACTTTTGTATGAGGGAACCATATTACATGTTAAATTGTGTGTTAAGCAAAATCCTTGTGAGAAGGTTATGTCCTTGAAATTCATGTTATAAAATGAATAGGGTTTCTTGGTGGATTGGTAGGAACCACCTTTAAACCATGAAAATACTAGCTTTTGTTGATGATAAACAATGATTAAGATGTTTATAGGAATGCTAGTAATGATAATCTTGGTTATGGGTGGATCCATGAGGTCCATAAGTCCTAAAATTAAAGTTAGGAAATCACGCCTACCAAGTGTTTGATAAAATGCCTCAATGAAACTCGATTTCACTTGGGCATAAATTATTTGTTGAAAACTTGTATATTGGTAAAACACAACAAAAAATGCGTGTAGACAAGTAAAGAATAGGTTCTAACAACCTAAGTGATCATTCACCTCATAGGTGCGAATACAAGAAACCTTGGATAGCCAAGGAGTCTCGGATTGAGGTAAAGAGGAAGCACGCATAAGGTAAGTCACTCGATGGCTTAAATCTCAATATATTGTAGTATGTTTGCATGCTTACTTATACCTTTGTATGTATACCTGGAAACTAGCCATTGGAGTGTCACAAAAGAAGCTTAAACGGGAATCGTAATTCATAGAAAATGGCCTTAAATGAAGGTTGTTAATGTCCCAATTAGGCTAACGGGTCAATTGGGTAGAACACTAGTTAGACAAGGACCTAAGGGTCAACATTATGCCAACATCGCTTTCGTTAGTTGCTTGGGTATATTCGTAGACTCTATATTAAAAATCCAAAGCTAGTCTAGAAGCAAAAAGGGCCGCGAGCTAAGGTAAGTCATAATTATGACTTTATAAACATATACATATATGCATAACTAGGAGAGTATAACAATGAGGATTTCATGTAATTGAGATAGAACTTGTGAATTCCAAGGGATAGAAAAACATCGGATGAAAACCATATCGCGAGTCATAAGGGCCGAGTGAACAAGACCGAGATAAGTGGCACATGTGGCCATGGACACGAGGCATTGCTATCATGGCAAAAATGACTTGGGCGGAAAGTCACTTAGTCGAGTCGAGGCTTGACAAGTGTGAATAAATCATAACTAGAACTTGGAAATCATAAAATTTCAGGTTTTCAACTTATACAAACCTTAATGGGTCAATGTAACACCCCAACCGATGGCGGAAACATCGAGGTGTCACGTAGTGACGATTGTTCAATAGCTCATGGACTAGAAATGTAAATTTTGATACATTAAATGGAATAGTTTATTACATTGAAAGAAATACAACAATTAAAACTAGCAATCTAAACTAAAATACAGTAAATTCCAATCTAAGCCTAAGTTCCAAAAGCTTAGAGGTGATCTCATAAGAACCTGAAACATGTACGAAAATAATTTGGTCAATACAAAAATGTATTGGTGAGCATACCCGTTTGATACATATAGTAAGGAAAATTTAGCAATTCATGTGTTATTTTGCAAAATGTAATAAGTGGTATCTGGGTCAAATCAACCCTGTGAAATGAAAGGAAATATATATAGTATGCGCTAGTAACAGTAGTAATGAAATACATAGCACTGACAAGGACTCTCAACAGAGTCACAAGGGTATATACCATAGATCTATTCATTGAAATGCTAGGCCGCAACGGTTAATGATTTGATAAGTCATAGATACACGAAATAACACAAGCAAACACACATAAGAATTGCTTTTTAGAAATAAGAAATAGAAACTTGGTAATAAGTACATGAGTCACCCCAAAATAGTAAAACAGTAAAAAGGGGAAAAGATATACTTACAGTTTGCGAAAGCGATCAAAATCCAACTTAAACGGTCGTAAGCTAAGTAATGGGAATTCCGAGGAATTCAACCTATAACGTAATAGAATACTAATAAGGAAATGTCTAAGAGTCTAAGGTATCTAGAGTCTAAGGCATTAGGGTTTGCTAAGTCGATTTGGGGAATTAAAGTTTTTATGATAAATCGAATTAATGTAGAAGTTGTATATCAAAAATGATATTTCAAAGTTTGTAAATGTGGTTTAGCTAATATAATTTTTACCAATTGAATATTTAGATAAAAATATGTTTGAATAATTAAGACAAAGTAATTTAATTAATTACTTAAGTTATTGTATATAAATACAATAATCATAAATGTTTAAATAAATAATTATGAGTTACACCATGATCCAAAAAATGGTAATTAAGATTTTCCAACATAGGAATATTTCTATTTTATCAGAAAAGTATTTATAAAATAGATATTTAATAGTATAAATAAATAAATGATTAATTATGTCTAATTAAACATAAATAAGACTAATAATTCAAGACATGATCCAAAAATACCATTTTTTTTTATAGAAAATGGATGCTTTCTGATGTAAATTAATGAAAATAATTTTCTCATAGTTTTTATAAACTTATTTCTATTTAAAACTGATTTAATATTTAATGAGATTAAATCATGTTTAAATGATTAAAAATAGGAAAACCAACAAAAATGAATGTTTTCTGAACCAATAATTTTTATTTTAGTTCATGATAATTAGAAATAATTTATGACAAATTTTGAGATAAAAACCATTAAGGATGAATTTTTAATCAATTAAATATGATTAAAACAAATTAAATAATAAAAATTACGAAAATTAAATATTTTCCAGAAATAAAAATTATGACAATTTTCTATGAGGTGTCAAGAATCTACGCCTAAATTTTCATAATTTTTGGATCAAAGATAATTTTGTTATGAATATTATAATTTTTATATAATATATGATATTTAAAAAAAAACAAAGTAAACATAATAATTAACTTTAAAAACCAAAAAAAAATTAGCCAGATTCGCGGGTATGGTGAGTCGAACCCGGATTTGTTATATGTACACACACACAAAACCACTCCACCACTATGCCTTTTGTTGATTTAATTTGGAAAACAATTATATTTATCTATACACTCAAGTTACCTTCTTCTTCCCCAAATTAGCCTAAGAACTCTAACTCTAAGCCCTTTTTTTAATAATCTGATTTAAACAAGTTTATACCGCGAAACGATAGGGCTTTTGTAAAGGAAGGATAATGGAACATAACGACATAAGAAATAAAGACTCACAATGCGTAACATGGCCGTGAAGGAGGATTTAAGACCCGAACAGAAACCCGATTTTTAGACTTGTTCCAGACACGATTTGAAGGATTTTTTTGTGGGTTTTGAATCAGAATGAATGCAAGAATCAATTGGTGGAATCACTTTATATAATGGATGAACGAAACGAGCGTTATGGAGGTGTCTTTATGTCCGATCGGTTACCACTCTAGATGCGATTAAAGGCTCATTAAAATAGCGTTTTAATGCATGATTGATAGTCAAAACAGTCAGTTAATGATGGAGAAAACGTTTGAAATTACTAGGAGTTGAAACCGGTCATTATCTTTGCGAATTGGGGTTCGCCGGAACTAAATTCCGGCGGCCGGAATTTGTGTTGCCAGAAAAACGGGGTAGGGACCAGGAGGGAGTGCATTTTTTTAAAACTTTTGCCTAATGTCAGTTTTGGTCCCTCATGTTTAACCTTGTTAGTTTATTATATAACTAAGTTAGTTTTTCTTTTATAAACCTTAACCAACTTAACTAGATTTAACTTAAAACTTTTATAAAACTTTTTAAACCTGAAAGTTTTATAGAATCCACTCCGAAATACGTTTCAACCTACTCATTTGATTAAAACTTATACCCGATCCGTAATAAATATAAATGATAAAATTTTAGTTTACCCTAAAATAAATTTTAAAAACGACGAAGCTTATAAGGACTATAATGGAAATATTTGAAGGGCTATTTTGTCAACTAGATGAAAGACGAGGGTGACGAATGTCACAGTCAAGTAGAAGAGGAATCAAATCACTATGGTCATAGTGTTAGAAACCGAACAAGGAATTACATTTATAAACATGTAAGAGATACGTATTATGACCCATAAACGAGTTCTAAGAAGCCCTCCAAATGGTCTTGAAATTTTGGAAAAAATGCAGCCAAAAAGTATGAAATTTGGCTAACACTTGGAAGGAATAAAAAACTGCCCAGGTCTGGAAATTTTCTGCCCAAAACAGGCTCCTCGCACCCCTTGAGGAGTTCCTCATGGTGCGCGAGAAGGTATCAGGTCAAGAAAAATTCGTTTTTCTTACGTTTTAAGCTCAAAACTTGATACCTAATGATGTTTATATAGGTATGAAGTAGGTAGTCGGTATCGTGGATAATGAATGATGATCACGCCATGGGACAAGAACCGAATGCACAAGACTCGATCGCTTCCGCAACTTTTGAACATGAACTTATAAAACTTGGTTTATGGAAGGCGTTATTGTTATCGTTTTCGATGTTAACTTCTTCTTGCGTACGTTTTGAACCATAATACGTAAGTACTAAAAGTAGTGAATCTTGTTAAGTATGCAATGTTTTGAATTCCAAACTTCCAAACCAAGTTTATTAAACTGTAAATTATCCTATAATACCCAGTTATCGGGTAGGGCATTACATGGTGGGGGAGGATGGTTTTGGCCATGAATGCTCTTGAGGGAGGAGAAGAGAGTGTTTGTTGTGTGGTGCATTAAATGATCAAGCATGAAGATTTATAAACTAGCATGGGTGTGTCTTTGATTAGACATATCATAAGCATGCCTTAAAACAACATGATTATGGCAAGGTTAGGAAGCAACACTAGGGTGGCTAAAGCCACTCCTAGTAGCCAGCCTAAGGGACTTATGGGACCCACCATACTTGCAAAAAATATCTCTTAATCATCTAGTTAGTTTCAAAATGCTTCGGTTAGGGTTTTCGGGGTTTTATCACGGGTTTATTATAAGCTATTTCGGACATATAATCGACTCACAATTACCCTTAAACCTTGACTCGTTTAGGCATTGGTAAGATATTTAGGATTTAATTGGGTGGATTTATAAGTTTCGCGCGTATCGGGTGCGATACTCGAACTTTATTCCTCGCCTGGAGATTTGTATTTGGAGTTTTCATTTATGGTTTTGGACTTCCAAACACATAATATTTCATGAAAAATGCCCTTTATTTAATATCCCAGGTGTCCAAGTTTGTTTTCGGTTATTTAATTGTTACCGGGTAATCACCAATGTCCGTATCAGACAAGTTTATTTACACGCGATTTCGCTGTGCTTCAAATTAAACATATGGATTCCTATACATCTTATGGAGAATTTGCTATTCTCTAAGGCCAAGTTAATATAATTAACACAACATTGCACTTAATTATCGTTAATTACATATACTAATTATGTACGAAAACACGCCGAATTTTTATCGGATGTCATAGAATAGTGTCCCCCAAATACATAGATTAACAGTAATTTTTTTTATCCATTCTCCACTCACAACCATTTTTTAAAATACGAGGGATACACTCACAAAAATATGCAAGATGTAATGTGAATGCTCTTATACCTAACTTTAAAATCATGTTTTATACCTGACTCAATATACATCAAGTAAATGTCGAGTAATTATTTGTCGGGTATTAGATATGTATACTTGTCTGTTTCTTATATAATACTCCAAAAGTAATTAACGAGAATGATAACTTTATATTACAAATATCATTTTTCATACAATGACGTTTTAGAATGTACCATTATTAGACTATGTTTTATAAATAAAATTATAAAATTTCAAGCATATGGTTCGGGTAACTGGGTCAAGTATTACCTAATTTCATGTTCGTCTTATACCCACAAAAATTGTAAAAACTAATCCTATGTCCGAATACGTGTCCTGAATGTTTCGGGTGTCAGGTATGCCTAGCATTTCGGGTTCAATTGTCATTCCTATGTGGCTATATTAAGGAGATCAAAAGATTTAGAGATCAAAAGGTGTGTTTATATAACCAAATTTAAGTAGAGAAATTATGATAACCATTATGCATCAAACGTCCCTCTAGAAACCAATGACATTTATAATCATTGTTTATCCGTGTTCTAACATGTTATGATTGACCAAGTGAATGATTGTGCTTGCCTTAACCGGTTGTGGGTTTAAAAAAAGCGTTGATGGTTGTCCCCTTGCGTATTTATAAACATGAGATACTTTTATTATTACATAATTTGTATAAATTTCCTAAACGAAAGGGCGCATTCAACTTTTGTATTCGTATATAGTCTTGGTAATAAGCTTTGTATTGAAATGGATGCTTGGGGTCTGTTTGGTATGGGGTAATGAAATGGATGACGGAATGGAATGGATCATTACCATTCCATATCTTGTTTGGTTGCCATGTGAGAATGAAACAAAACATTACTTTGTGTTGTTGGATAGGCAGGAAAAGACGAAGGAATAAAATCGGTGGTGGCGGTAGTGCCGGTGATGGGTGGCAACGACAGTGGAAGGTGGAGATGGATGGCCGTGATGGTGGGTGGGCAACAATCGTGAGTAGTGGCGGTAGTGGGTGGCAGTGATAGTAGGTGGTGGTGTGTGGCGGTAGCATGGTGGTGGGTGGCGACAACGGTGGTGGGTGGTAGCGACGATGGTGGTAGGTGGTGACGACGGTGGCAATGGGTTGAGGTGGATGGCGATGATGGTGGGTGGGTGACGATGGTGAGTAATGGCGGTGGTCGTGGGTGGCGGTGGCGGTTGTGGGTGGTGGCGGTAGTGGTGGGTAGAGGAAATTGTGGTGAGTGATGGTGGCAGGTGGTGGAGGCGACGATGTGTGGGTGACGATGGGGGAGTGGTGGTCACGGCGGTGGAGGGTGGCGACGACAACGATGGTGGGTGGTGACAATGGTGGTGGTGGGTTATGTCGTTGTTAGTAAAGGGTGAGAGGGATGGAATGAAAAAAAAAACATGGGGGATGGATGGAATGATTTTGAAGGAATGGAATGCGTTGTGGAATGTGTGATTTCATTCCTTTAACCAACCAAACACACTATTTTTCATTACTTCGTAATGATCCATTTCATTCCCCTTTCATTTCATCATCCCAAACGCTACCTTATGTTATATTACTAATAATAATAATAATAACAAGAGAGAATTATACAGATTGTCCTTTAGTTATACATCAAATTGAATCCTATATCCTTTATAGAAATTTTTCACTCCTTATGTCCTTTGTTTTATACACTTATTACACCCTATGTCCTTTAGACCAAACCCAGTTAAATAACTCAGTTAAGTTGGTCATGTGCCCCTCATGTGAGGGGCAAACCTGTCTTTTCACCTTAAAACATGATAAAACTTAAAAAAAAAAAAAAAACCCTTCAACAACCAGACAAACATCATCATCTTCATCTTTACCCCTTACTTCAACAACTCAAACCCTAAGCCACCATTAATTCATCACCAACATACCTATCTCCACCGCCTCCGTAACCACCACCACCTCCTCCATACCTATATCCACCACCGCCTCCACTGCCACGTGTACTACCTTGCACAGGAGCCTCACCAGGCCAGTGACGTTGTCAGTCCTCACACGTATCGCCACAAGCCACCACTACCAACCCATAAACCCATCCTTTGTCTCTCACCTGAAACACCTGTCACCTTCACCTGCCACCACCAATAACCAATTTGTACCTGCAACCACAACCCTAAACCCTAGATTAAGAAATCGAGCCAATTAATTTGTAGGAGATGGTTTTAGGGCTAATCCAATTAATCGTTTATTCTTCACTGAAAACCCTAGATTCAGCCCGTCCCCTTTCTATTTAACGCTGTCAATTTGCTATTCCAACAATTTATTGAGGGCTCAGGTGGTGGGTGGTCGCAGATGGTGGTTTTATGGCTCATGTGGTGGGTGGTAGCAGGTGGTGGGTGGTCGCAGGTGGTGGATTTATGGCTCAGTGGCGGGTGGTAACAGGGGGTAGTGGTCGCAGGTGGTGGTTTTATGGCTCAGTGGTGGGTGGTAGCAGGTGATGGGTGGTCGCAGGTGGTGGTTTTATGGCTCAGGTGGTGGGTGGTAGTAGGTGGTGGAGGTGGTGATTTTATGGCCCAAGTTTTGGTTTTGGTTTTATGGCTCATTGGTTTTGTATTATTATTATTATTATTATTATTATTATTATTATTATTATTATTATTATTATTATTATTATTATATTACACAGATTGTCCTTCATTGAGAGTGAAAAGACAAGATTGCCTCTCATGTGAGGGGCACGTGACACACTTAACAGTCTTTTTTAACTTGGTTTGGTCTAAAGGACATAGGGTGTAACAAGTGTATAAAACAGAGGATATAAGGAGTGAAAAATTTCCATAAAGGACATATGATGCAATTTGATGTATAACTAAAGGGCAATCTGTGTAATTCTCTCTAATAACAACTTAACATGAAATATGTGATTATCATAAAACATAACTAGGTGTTAGTTGACCGGCGCTTTGTTGCGGGCGCAGCTGTTGTGCATACATGTTAATGTTTAAGTAGTCCTATGTAACGAGTTTTATTGAAGTTTTATTTAGGCCGGTAAAAGTGATCTTTGATTGTAAGTGCCCTTATGTGTGTGGCCTTATGTGCTAGGCTATATTGTTTAAATTGCAACCTTTGTTTGAAAAGTAAAAAATATTTTGTAAGTAGCTTTATGTGTGTAGACTATATTGTTTAGTGGCCAAATTGTAAAAAAAGTAAAGTGCCAAGTTGGGAAAAAATGAGGTACGCAAGTTTTAGTGGCCAAATTATAAAAAAGAATAAAGTGGCCAATCGGGAAAAAAGGAAACATGCAATTTGGTGGCTAAAGTGTAAAAAGTTAAAGGGACAATAAAGAGGAAAAAGAAAAAAAAAACAAAGACGCTACTGTAACGAAGCATGCAATTTGGTGGCCTAAGTGTAAAAAGTCAAATGGAGAGTTGTGGCTTTTGTTTGGGCGGTTTGGTCAAATTTGGGCGGCGGCGTATTTTAGACAGCGACGTTGTAGAAGTGTCGTTGTTTTAATATATATATATATATATATATATATATATATATAATACAATATAGCAAGGAGGGATAAAATCGCGAACTTGTTTTATGTGGTAACAATAATGCAAGCGTAAACGGTAAAGGGGCAATGTAAGCGAAAGATTTTGACTAAAACAGGATTATATGATCATACAAGTCACAAAACCAGGTGCGGAAACCCTAGTTCTGAACAAATTGATAAAACTCTAATCAAAACACAATCAAGATCATTTTCAACATCTTTTCATAGATTAACTTTTGTCAAATAAGCTTTTACAACGACTTACATGTTAATCTAGATCAAACATACACTTTCACAAAATGACCTCGAACCTGACCTGAACACATACACAAATGACAACTCTATTACATTCACAAAAACTCAAAACCTATATATAGATGCTGCACATTCGCCCACTTGCACTGGTCGAATGTGGAACTTTTCCACATTCGCCCACTACAATGGTACGAATGTGTCTTCTGATCAGCTCCAGTCTACCTTCGTCCACTATTAGTCTACCTTCGCCCCTTTTATCTACCTTCGCCCATATTAACAAATCTTAACATATGTTAGTTATCCAATCATTAGTCGCAAAATGCATCAACAGGCAAAATGAAACATAAATGACTGGTCTGGTGAAATGGGTCATTTGGTGATACGACCAAGGCCAAGGAGCCACATGGGTGGTGTGTAGTATTTCATGGGAGTATTGGGAAGTAAGAGGAGAATGCTACCACTTAGGATCCAACACCTTTTCTTATACATTTTAAAACAAAATGACCGCCAAGGATGGTGAGAAGTTGACTGTGATGACAAACTGTCACCAGTGTAGATGCAGTTGTGCGACTAGTGCTTCGGATTGTTCAAATAAACTTGTTTTGATAAATGTCGAAGGTGCGAAGGAGAAATGAAAGGTGCGAAGGAACAGTTTTTGTTTGGTCGAAGGAGAATCAAAGGGTGCGAAGGAATGGTTTTGGACGAACGTAGAATAGAGTTTTATGTATGGCTTGGTTCGATCGGTTGGTTTGGTCGAACCTGCACATTCGCACAAACTGTTTGGGCGAATGTGCAGTCTATAAATAGTCAAGCTGATTTTTTGAATGTAACTTTGAGTCATATTATTCCCTCCACTTTCTGATTCTCTCTCTAGGATATTATTTAGCTTAATTCACGTTCTTACCCTGTTTGTTTCAATCTTTAAATGTGTAATTGAGTTTCTAATTAATGAAAAAGCTTTGAAATGATGATTTACGTGTTTTGATCTGTTTGATTATCATTTTGTGATTGTTTTAGGGATTCCGCACCTAAAACTAACTTGTTTGATCATTCTTTGTTGATTATACGATCCATATAGAACATACAAAGTGGTATCAGAGCCATTCTGGATCAAACAACCACAAATTGATAGTTTCTCAGTTGATTTGGACCCAATTTTGGTCAAAAGTTTCTGTTTTCATTGAACAAACTGATATGATGAGTTTTTGATTGATTACAACTTGTTTTCATGGTTAAAGTGGATAATTCTCTTTGATAAACTTGTTCCAAATCAATTCCGATTCAAAACCTGATGTAGATCATCAAAATCCATCAACATTTGATAAACATGATCAAAATTAACTGATTTTCAAAGAATAACCGTTTTTGAATTACCAGGGGTCGAACCTAGAGAGTTTGGTCGAAAGTGTGATTTCTTTGGTCGAAAGAGAGAGTTTGTGGTCGAAGGTGTTGTATTTGTGGTCGAACGTAGACTTTCATTGCTTATTTGTGTTCATTCGCCCGTCTGTGTTACATTCGACTGATCGAACGGTCGAAGGAGAGGGAAAACGGTCGAACGAGAGAAGCAAACGGTCGAGAGAGTTTGTGTGATATTGATGTGCTAAAAGTAGTTTAATAAAAATAACTAAATTAAACCTAAAACTAGACACCTAGTAATACTCTAGACTCTCTAAAACTAAACTACTGACAGGCAAGTGAACCTATCGACTCTAGTATAGCTAAAGTAAGTCCGGATATCGAACCCACGAGACTCTAATGGAAAACGAAAACTAGACTCGATTACTTATCCTAAATATCTATTAAATTAATTTATTATTTTAAAGGGGGGTTTTACTGAAAAATAAATTGCAATAAAATAAAGAATAACTAAAATTCCTAAACTGAACTAGAGACACGAACTTAGTTGAGCTGAATTCAGATGATGACTAGACACTACCTAGACCAGACTCCTAACTATGCCTGATAAGCTTCTATGGTTATGGAACTAAATTGGAACCGGGATCTTAAAATACTAAACATCAAGAATAAACTAGACACCCTCGACCCTTCTCAAGGGGAAACCCTAGAATATTTTTGTGCTGTTAAACTACCGGCTGGAGTACAAACCCTCACAGGTTATCTAACTCTTATGATCGAGTACCCGCTAGACAATCTACCTCACAGCGCGAAAGCCTCACTACACTAGGTGTAAGGGGTAATTATTGAAGCCTAGATCTAACTTGATATGCAAGAGTTGAAAGGGAAACTAGGCAGATCTTCTCACAAAGCCTCTAACCTAGCAATCTAACAACCTAGACATACCAACAAGTCCTCACCTCACAGCTATTGAACTTGAAAGAATACCTAAAATCTTCTAACCACCAAATACCACTCCTATGGTAAACTCGCGACTATTGACCATAAACTAGTTGCTACACACAGTTTGCAACCTAACTAGCACTCATACATGAAAGACATTCACAAAAGTGCAAGTGGAGTGAATAAGTGACAATAAGAAAATAATAAATACGCATACACACCAGATCTAGAGAAATCAAAATCTTTACTGAATCATAAATCCAAAACAAATTCCAAAACCATAGAAAACGTAAATCAAAACATAGTTATTTGTCTTAGTCTAGGTAGCTATAAAAAGTTTTAGCCACAAATCATCTTGAAAAGAAAAACAAAGCCAAATAAAATTTCAACAATCATTATATAGAACAAAGATAATAAAGGAACGAAAACACCGAATGATTGACACCCGAATAATCGCTGGCTTAAAACCTTTGATCCCTGGCCTGCCCCTATAATAATATTTTTGCTCCTGCTGTCCTCGATGTCTCTTCTGCCAAGAATAATATATCCCCCTCACGAATTGGCTGCCCTCTTAATATATAATCGTGCGCCGCTTCATAAAATAGAATATATCCTCCTCTAATGTTCAGAAATATATCCCTTTAAAACAATTGAAGTGCGCCGCCTTCCAAGAATTGTTTTGGGCCTTTAACCTTTTGCAAAGTCATGATGTATTTATTTTTTTATATTTTATTATTATTATTAAACTTATTATTATTAGTTTATTATTAATATATATAGTATTATAACTTCGTGCTTTAGACTCGGGTGTTCTTGACTTGCTCAAAGTTGCTCGTTTACGCTCCAACGTCCATTTGAACACCTACCAAAATAGAAAATAAATAAATAAGCGCTAAAACTGGCTCAAAACTAATAAAAATCTATAAAACCTATACTAAATAAAATAGACCGGTACAAGCCTAAAACTAATAAAAGTACATTTAAACGACTCGAAAACTATACAAATTTTACACTGGAAATAGATGTATTTTACAATACATCAAATATCCCCACACTTATCTTTTTTTCGTCCCTGAAAAAGAATTATGCTATGGAATCACAGTTAGGTTTACATCCAGTTTCAAAACATAGGTTACTTAATTAATAATCTACTAACGTGTTGATTGCGATTGCAGGTATACTGATCCTCTTAAACCCATACCGGTTTCCAAGCCCCTTTTTATTTATGTTAAGTTCATGTTGATTAGTCTATCTAGGGTCTCACTCAAAGGAAGCCACAGATCCTCCTAATCCCGCCTCAAGCTTATGAAGCTAAAGGAACGACCAATTGACCATTTCCCAACCGTCTTATGTAAAAAACCAAGAGAATTTAAAATCACTTATTTCTTTTTTTTTTTCAACATACTTAACTCAGAGGGTGTGACCAATCCAAGTCGCTATCCCAGTGGCCAGGCACCTTAAGCTTCAGCACTTTTTTTTTTTTTCTCAGCATACTTAACTTAGAGGGTGTGACCAATCCAAGTCGCTATCCCAGTGGCCAGGCACCTTAAGCTTCAGCATTTTTTGCTTTGATTTCTAATTTTTTTTAACGCAATTAGAAATTCTAACGGTTTTCTACTTATAACGGTGCTTCTTATACTATTTTTGGTGGTTTCGGTCTCCCCGTTTCTCCTAGATGAGAACCCACAAAATAGCCTAACATAATTAATTTATTATTTTTCAGAGGAAACCTTTCTACCGGCCGAGCCTACCCACATATCCCAAATCAGACACGTTTTCAATCAATTTTAATCTCTTATTATACATACTATTTGAAAACCGGACACCTAACTTTACCTATCATTTTCCATATTTTATATAATGCAAACTTCAAAATCAGGGACTTTTTTTTTTTTTTGGACTCAAAACGACTCTGTATATAGACTAAACGACACAGACTAAACGATAGTTTCCCATCCCCACACTTAAACTCTACATTGCCCTCAATGTAGGAATAGAAAACGACTTAAAACAAAAAATAAATTCCGAATACAAAAATAAAAAGAAAAGGGCAAATTGGAAAGGACTTAGCTGGTTTATTAACGCGTAAGCTCCAAAAACTCTAGTCCAATCCAGCTCGATCGTATAGCATTTCATTCGCGATCGGCTCTGACACAGTAATAAACTCTCGGGTTTGCCTTGATAAATGTTAAACAGCTCCGGAATCACCCGAATGGAGATTGAGTACGGGCGGTGCAATCCAAACCTGCGCAAAATGAAACAAACAAAACCCGAGCATAATACCGAACCACAAATAAAATAAAATAAAATAAATGAAAAGCTAAAAATAAAAAAAATAAATTTACAAACTCTACACTTGGGATTGTACCCAAGAACTCAACCATTTCTCATTCTAAGGAGTCTCGAGGGGAGTTTCCTCCTTTTCCGTCGGGTCTAACGGTCCTCCGATATAAAGCTTAAGCCTATGACCGTTAACCTTCCAAGTGCTTCCATCTGCATCATTTAGTAATTCGACTGTGCCATATGGGAAAACCTCATTAACTGTGTATGGACCCGCCCATTTGGACTTAAGCTTACCTGCGAACAACTTCAACCGTGAATTATATAAAAGCACTCTATCTCCCTTTCTAAACTCCTTCACCTTCTTGATCCTCTTATCATGCAACTCCTTAGTTTTCTCTTTAATGCTCAATGACCGTGCATATGCTGCATCCCGATGCTCCTCCAACTCATGAAGCTGGAAAAATCGTCTCCGAGCAGCCTCGGTAAGATCAAGATTAACCGCCTTGAGGGCCCAAAGAGCTCGATGTTCTAGCTCAACGGGTAGATGACACGCTTTACCATAAACAATCATAAAAGGTGTAGTACCTAATGGCGTTTTATAAGCCGTCCTAAACGCCCAAAGCGCATCATCTAACTTGTCGGACCAATCCTTCCGACTTTTCCCAACGGTTTTCTCAAGAATTCTCTTCACTCCTCGGTTTGCATTCTCCACTTAACCGCTTGTTTGGGGATGGTAAGCGGTCGATAAACGGTGAGTGACCCCGTAGCGCGCTAACACCTTTTCCATCATGGTGTTACAAAAATGCGTACCACGGTCACTAATAAGTGCCTTGGGAGTACCAAACCGAGTGAACAACTTCTTCAAAAATTTCACCACCACTCGGGCATCATTAGTAGGTAAAGCTTGCGCTTCCACCCACTTGGAAACATAATCAATGGCCACGAGGATGTACCGGTTCCCTCCAGAAATGGGGAACGGTCCCATGAAATCAATGCCCCAGACATCAAAAACTTCAAGAACCTGAATGGGGTTCTGAGGCATCTCATCCTTGGATGAAATGTTACCGGTGTGTTGACAGGTGTCGCACCGCTTCACAAAATCGAGGGCATCCTTCACCACAGTAGGCCAATAAAAACCACTATCAAAGACCTTTTGCACAGTGGTGTGATGAGCATGGTGCCCTCCATAGAGACTCTCATGGCAACGCCTAATAATCTCTAGTCCCTCCTCTCTTCTAACACATCTCCTCAAAATCCTATCACCTCCTATCCTAAACAGAAAAGGATCATCCCACACATACCTAGTAGCATCTCTCAGGAATTTCTTACGCTGTTGGGTATTCATACCCTCCACCAACATCCCATGAGCAAGGTAATTTGCCAAATCAGTGAACCATGGCATACCCTGCTTCTCAGCTTCAACGAAATCAATGGACTCGTGAGGGAATTTATCTCCAATCGCCTCCTCACGAATCTCCTCCCTACTCGGATCCTCTAAACGAGAAAGGTGATCTGCAGCCACATTCTCTGCTCCCCGTTTATCCTTAATCTCAATATCAAACTCGGAAAGCAAAAGAATCCACCGAATTAGATGAGGTTTGGCGTCCTTCTTTGCGAAGAGAAACCGCAAAGCCGAGTGATCAGTAAAAACGGTGGTTTTGGAAAGCACGAGATAAGAACGAAATTTATCAAAAGCAAACACAACCGCCAAGAGCTCTTTTTCGGTGGTTGTGTAGTTCTCCTGAGCATCATTAAGGGTCTTACTGGCGTAGTAGATAGGATGAAAGTGTTTGTCACGCCTTTGCCCTAAGACTGCCCCAACCGCGTAGTCACTCGCATCACACATGAGCTCAAAAGGCAAGCTCCAGTCGGGTGAAACTAAGATAGGAGCAATCACCAACCGCTCCTTCAAAAACTCAAAAGCCTTAAGACACTCCTCATCAAAGACAAAAGGAACGTCTTTCTCAAGAAGACGCGTCATGGGGCGAGTGATTTTGGAAAAATCCTTAATGAACCTACGATAGAAACCCGCATGACCTAGAAAACTACGGATGGACTTGTCATTGGTCGGAGGTGGAAGCCTACTAATGGTGTCAATCTTAGCACTATCAACCTCTATACCATCCCTAGAAATCTTGTGTCCTAGTACTATCCCCTCAGTCACCATGAAGTGACACTTCTCCCAATTCAACATTAACTTAGACTCTACACATCTCTCTAGCATCCTCTCTAAGTTAACCAAGCAAACATCAAAAGAGCTACCATAAACCGAAAAATCATCCATGAAAACCTCCATAGACGTCTCAATCATATCCTGAAAGATAGCTATCATGCAACGCTGAAAAGTGGCTGGAGCGTTACATAACCCAAACGGCATGCGGCGATACGCATAAGTGCCATAGGGGCATGTAAAGGTGGTCTTCTCCTGATCCTCCGGTGCAATGGGGATCTGGAAATAACCTGAAAATCCGTCAAGGAAACAGTAAAACTGCTGCCCTGCCAAACGCTCCAACATTTGATCAATGAACGGGAGAGGAAAGTGGTCTTTCCTGGTGGCGTCATTCAGTCTCCTGTAATCAATACAAACACGCCAACCATTGACAGTACGAGTGGGAATGAGCTCATTTTTCTCATTAGTGACCACTGTCATCCCTCCCTTCTTAGGGACAACCTGAGTCGGGCTCACCCACGGGGAATCAGAGATGGGATAGATCAGACCGGCATCCATAAGCTTAAGAACCTCACTCCTAACTACTTCCTGCATGTTTGGATTTAGGCGTCTCTGAGGCTGCACCACAGGCTTATAATCATCCTCCATGAGTATCCTATGGGTGCAGTAGGTAGGGCTGATGCCCTTGATGTCAGAGAGCCTCCATGCAATGGCTTGCTTATGTGCCTTCAACACATCAAGCAACCGACTCTTCTCCTCCTCCGTCAGTTTAGATGAAATAATGACGGGCAAACTAGCATTCTCCCCTAAGTAGGCATACTCTAAGTGAGACGGTAAAACCTTAAGTTCTAAAGGCGGTGGTATCTCTAATGAAGGTTTACTACTCTCCTCACGAACCTCACTAATCTCTAATGCCTCGGGAAACAAAGGGGCTTCCTCCCCAACTAACTCTAACTCCTCATCATGGGTCTCAACTACCAAATCACCCCCACAGATGTAATCAAGACATCGGTCCACCCGAGAAATAAAAGAATTTATGAAGTAAACAGAGTCAGTGGGACCGCTAAAATCGTCTTGACTACCAGGGTATCTCATGGATTTGACGATCTCAAAGGTGACCGTCTCATCTCCTACGCGTAGAGTGATCTTCCCGTCAAAGACATCAATGAGTGCCTTGGCGGTGCGCAGAAACGGACGACCTAGAATTAGAGGTACTTTGTCGTCTACCTCCATGTCAAGAATAACGAAATCCACGGGGAAAACAAATTTATCAACTTTCACCAACAAGTTTTCCACAATGCCCCGTGGATATTTGACTGATCGATCAGCAAGGGATAAAGTCATGCGCGTTGGGGTCAGGTCACCTAGGTCTAGTTTCTCATAAAGAGAATAAGGCATCATGTTGATACTAGCACCTAAGTCCGCCAACGCGTGGTTCTGAGTGTCACTACCAAACATACACGGGATTGTAAAAATCCCGGGGTCTGTCAATTTCTCCGGTAGCTTGTTCAAAACCACCGCAGAACATCCCGCAGTCAATGGAATGTTTGAGACCTCCCCCAGCCTGTCTTTCCTTTTCAGAAGATCTTTAAGGAATTTGGCATATTTAGGCATATGCTGGAGGGCCTCAATGAACGGGAGATTGATTTTGAGCTGCTTAAACATATCTAGAAAATGTCCATACTCCTTAGCATATTTCTGGTTCCTAAGGTGGGCTGGGTATGGAAGACGAGAAGGATCAATCTCAGGGGTAGGCCTAATCGGTGTGGGTGTCCTACCTACAACCTTCTCTATCTGAGGCTCACTATTTGGTGCGGTACTTGCTGGGACTAGCCTAGGTTGCACCCTACTAGGAGCCTCCATCTCTATTTCCTCATCTATCTGCTCCTCTACCTCACTCTCTACCTGCTCTCTAACTCTCTCTGCCCCTCTACCACTACGAATGGTGACTGCTTTCAGTTGGGCGGCTGGGTTGGGTTGAGTACTACCCGAGAACTGGCCTTGGGGCCGCTCTTCCAACTGCCTAGCAATGTCACCAACGGTACGCTGAAGATCTAAGAACGCGGAGTGGTGATTTTTCAAGAGCATAGCCTGATTTTTCAACAAGGTGTCATGCTCTGCTAGAGTTTTCTGGGTATGGGCATCCTTAGCTACTAACTGGGTTAAAAGTTCTTCTATTTTACCCAAACCACCCTCAGTACCCGAACCTACATTAGTTCCCGAATTTCCACCCGAATACTGACCCTGCCCCTGGTTATGAGTAGAGTTTGATGAGAAACCAGGGGGATTACCAGAAGATTTCTAGCTGAAGTTTGGATGATTCCTCCAACCTGGGTTGTAAGAATTTCCATACGAGTTGCTTGACCCGCGGTTCTGACCGCCTACAAAATCCACCTGCTCATTCTGATGAATCAAAGGACATTCAGAAGTAGCATGCCCTCCCCTACACATCTCACACTTTTCAGATTTCAACTTCAACTCCTTCACTTCCTTAGTTAATGCATCTAAAGCAGCAGCCACACTAGTATCCAATGTGACTTGGTAAACACCTCGAGCTGGTGAGGTGGTACTAGGTGCAGGAATGGAATTCCTGAGTAAAACCCGCTGCTCATGGTCTGTCTGGGCAAAACTTTCAAATAAGTCATTGCATTCGGCTGCAGTTTTCTTACCCATCATGTGGCCGCCTGCAGAAGTATCAAAGCGGTTCTTTGCCTCATAAGTTAGGCCATTGTAGAATTTCTCTACAAGGGCCCAATCAGTCAGACCATGTTGGGAGCACCTGCTAAGCAGGTTTTGAAAACGCTCCCATGCAAGATAATAAGGCTCATCAGGTTCCATCCGGAACGAATGGATCTGATCGCGAAGGCGGGATGCCTTGCTAGGTGGAAAGTACTTATTTAGAAAAGCTTCTTTAAGGGCATCCCATGTGGTAAAAGTGTCGGTAGGGTGAGAGTCGAGCCAAGTGGCGGCTCGACTAGCAAGGGAAAAGGGGAAAAGGTGGAGAAATTTAGCATCATCATTGGCACCCTGTAGCTTAAAGGTAGCTAGGATGCGAGTCAGACGGGCTATGTGGGCCGGGGCATCCTCATCATCGCGGCCGTGGAATTGACAGGTGTTATTAATGGCCGTCATGATGTAGGAGGGTATCTGCCAGGACCCATCATTGTTGATGGCTGGAATGGTAATAGGGGAGTTAACTCCCGTAAAACCCTGGGTGGATTGTTGGTGGACAGTGCGACGCTCAGCCATTTGGGGAAAGTTTGGTGGTGGACTGGGTGGTGGGGAAGACGACCTAGAAGAACAAGAGCTAGAAGAACTTACCTCTTCAAGCTTAACTTCAGCAGCTGACTTGCTCCTTGAACGAGTAACTGGCATAAAACTGCAGAGTAGACAATAAAAGAGGTAAGAGAATAACAGATAGAAGAAACTAAGAAAAATAGAAAAGACTCGAAATAAAAAAATAAAAATTAACAATTAACTAAAATAAAAATAACAAATAGCATAGATATTTCAGATAAGTTCAATCAAAGCTAATTAACGCAATCGCCAAGAGTCCCCGGCAACGGCGCCAAAAACTTGATGTGCTAAAAGGAGTTTAATAAAAATAACTAAATTAAACCTAAAACTAGACACCTAGTAATACTCTAGACTCTCTAAAACTAAACTACTGACAGGCAAGTGAACCTATCGACTCTAGTATAGCTAAAGTAAGTCCGGATATCGAACCCACGAGACTCTAATGGAAAACGAAAACTAGACTCGATTACTTATCCTAAATATCTATTAAATTAATTTATTATTTTAAAGGGGGGTTTTACTGAAAAATAAATTGCAATAAAATAAAGAATAACTAAAATTACTAAACTGAACTAGAGACACGAACTTAGTTGAGCTGAATTCAGATGATGACTAGACACTACCTAGACCAGACTCCTAACTATGCCTGATAAGCTTCTATGGTTATGGAACTGAATTGGAACCGGGATCTTAAAATACTAAACATCAAGAATAAACTAGACACCCTCGACCCTTCTCAAGGGGAAACCCTAGAATATTTTGTGCTGTTAAACTACCGGTTGGAGTACAAACCCTCACAGGTTATCTAACTCTTATGATCGAGTACCCGCTAGACAATCTACCTCACAGCGCGAAAGCCTCACTACACTAGGTGTAAGGGGTAATTATTGAAGCCTAGATCTAACTTGATATGCAAGAGTTGAAAGGGAAACTAGGCAGATCTTCTCACAAAGCCTCTAACCTAGCAATCTAACAACCTAGACATACCAACAAGTCCTCACCTCACAGCTATTGAACTTGGAAGAATACCTAAAATCTTCTAACCACCAAATACCACTCCTATGGTAAACTCGTGACTATTGACCATAAACTAGTTGCTACACACAGTCTGCAACCTAACTAGCACTCATACATGAAAGACATTCACAAAAGTGCAAGTGGAGTGAATAAGTGACAATAAGAAAATAATAAATACGCATATACACCAGATCTAGAGAAATCAAAATCTTTACTGAATCATAAATCCAAAACAAATTCCAAAAACCATAGAAAACGTAAATCATCTTGAAAAGAAAAACAAAGCCAAATAAAATTTCAACAATCATTATATGGAACAAAGATAATAAAGGAACGAAAACACCGAATGATTGACACCCGAATAATCGCTGGCTTAAAACCTTTGATCCCTGGCCTGCCCCTATAATAATATTTTTGCTCCTGCTGTCCTCGATGTCTCTTCTGCCAAGAATAATATATCCCCCTCACGAATTGGCTGCCCTCTTAATATATAATCGTGCGCCGCTTCATAAAATAGAATATATCCTCCTCTAATGTTCAGAAATATATCCCTTTAAAACAATTGAAGTGCGCCGCCTTCCAAGAATTGTTTTGGGCCTTTAACCTTTTGCAAAGTCACGATGTATTTATTTTTATATATTATTATTATTATTATTAAACTTATTATTATTAGTTTATTATTAATATATATAGTATTATAACTTCGTGCTTTAGACTCGGGTGTTCTTGACTTGCTCAAAGTTGCTCGTTTACGCTCCAACGTCCATTTGAACACCTACCAAAATAGAAAATAAATAAATAAGCGCTAAAACTGGCTCAAAACTAATAAAAATCTATAAAACCTATACTAAATAAAATAGACCGGTACAAGCCTAAAACTAATAAAAGTACATTTAAACGACTCGAAAACTATACAAATTTTACACTGGAAATAGATGCATTTTACAATACATCAGGTATCAATCCACATTCGTACCATTCAAAACGGTCGAAGGAGAAGGATTTTTCTCATTCGCCCGTCCGATAGTGCGAAAGAGTATTCTGTTTTAAAACTTTTCTAATCTTTTCGTGTTTAAACATTTACAGGTTAAGATATGGAACTTTCCAACAACGCCAAGACCTACTCAAGCACCACAGCAGCAGACAACAAGAGATCCATGGTCAGTTGCAGCCCAGAAGACTAGTCCACCATCCCAGCCAATCGATTACATGGCTATGACTAGTTCTGCTCCTCAGCAAGTTGTGCAACCGTTACAGCAACCAATTGACAACTATTGGGGAGTAGCAGCAGCTGCCGTTCATTCGCAGACGACCAATGCCATATCTACACTCATTCATGATCTATCATCTGGTAGTGGCAATCGTCCACCGAAGCTCATGGATATGATGGAATACAACACATGGAAGACAAAGTTCAAGATACATGTGGAGGGACAAGGTTTAGAGGGAGCTGAGGCATGGCAGATGATAGTGAAGGGTTATGTTGCTCCTATCCTGGAGAACACTGGAGAACCGATACCGTTGGAGAATTTGGCTGATGATGAGAAAAAGAAGTTTGCGATCGAGAAGAAGGCATCTTCTCAGTTATCTCAGGCGATCAACACTGATTTGCTGCATTAGTTCGGATCGTGTACAACATCAAAACAATTGTGGGATATGCTGAGAAACAGACATGATGGTAATGAGAAGACAAGGAAGCTGAGAATGGAAGAGCTTCGAAAAGAGTTCGAGAACTTTAGTTACATGGGCAATGAGACTCTAAAAGAATTGGTTCCACGGTATTGCCATTTGCTCACAGAACTTTCGAGCTATGAGATCAGCATACCGATGTCAGAACTGGTGGATAAATTTGCTGATGCTTTACCACCATACTGGAACCAACACATTGAAGTGTTGAAGGAAAAAGATGCATACCAGTATTGGACTATCAACGAGTTCATACAAAAACTGGAGAACAAAGAAATGGAGGAGAAGAGGAAAGCCAAGAGAGCACAGATCCCACAGAATCCAGATCTGTATGTGAGTGGTACATCTACTTCTCTTTCTACTTCAAGCTCTACTTCAAATGTTGCACCTCACATTGCTTGCGTATCCAATGTTGTTGAACCCACAAAAGCACCAATAAACTATCTAGCCCAAACTTCATCATACGCACCACAATCTTATCAAACACCAAATTTCATTCCACCTTTTTCACCTTTACAACAAGCTTCCTGTTACACAGCAAGTCAACCTCAACAACAACAATCATGTAATCCTCACATGAACCAAATGCAGATCACTCAAACACAATAAAATCAAAGTCCGATTGTGTTAGAGACTTCTAATCTTAACAATGTGACTGTTGAGATTGCTCAACAACATGTTGCATTAGTATCTGCTATGGTTGCATCATACAACGGTTTAGTTGCTAGTTAGATTGGAAACAACAATCTCACCAATGAGGACTACGCACAAATCGATAAAGAAGAGATGGAGCTTATGGACATACAGTGGGCATTTGCGAGCATAATGAGGAGAGCCACTGATTTTATCCAAAAAACTGGAAGAACTGACCTTTCAACTTCTCCTAACACCACTTACGGCTTCAACAAAGCCAAGGTTACATGCTTCAATTGTGGTGAGAAGGGTCATTTCAAGAGAGAGTGTACACAGCCAGCTCAGCAAGGTAATCGAAACCCGTTCAATTCAACCTACCAAAACAGACAAAACCAAAACCAGAATCAGGTATCATACAACAGTCCCAACATCTCTAGCTTTCAACCTCAAAACAACTACCAGAACCGTCAAAACACACAACAAAACACCAATACTAGACAACCCACATCTCAAAACCAATCACAACAGAATCCAAACCGAACCATTGTTCCCATCTCTACACCTAACACCCAAAACCAAACTGAAAATCAAAACCAAGCACTAGTGATTCAAAAAGATGAAGGTTTTGATTGGACGGGTATGCAATTGGGAGTGGAAGAGATTACTGCTAGAAATGTGGCTTGTGTGGCACAAAAGATGAGTTTGGATGAGCATGAGGAGATTGAAGAGGAGGTTGTGATAGAGAAAGTGTCGAAGTTGAAAATAAAGGAGTTGAATGAGGATGTGAATGCTGAGAGTGAAGACAAGAAGTCTAGAATGATTCTTGATTCTGTCACAGATGTTGGAGAGCACTATGATTAAGCTTATTCGGATATGGAGAGTGATTCTGACTCGGAAGCTAGTGTGAACTCACTAGACGATGACATTGATCAGTTGCTAGCTGAAGCAGATTTCCTAATGACCCGCAAGTCGTGCATGGTGGATGATACCTGCACCAAGATTGACTACTCAAAATTCTTTGCAGGGAAGGAAGCTCACTTCGCGCTGATGGCAATGACAGAACCACCTAAACCGGTAAGTTCTGAATCTCAATCTAAAGTGTGTGTTAAATGTGCTGATTTTGATAAATTGACAGAAGAAAATAAGCTTCTCAAGGTACAACTTGAGAGTGCCAAAATAAACTGTCAAATTTATCAAAAAGAATCAAAAGATTTCAACAAAGTACTTAATGGTTACAAAAATGATATTTCTGAACTCAAAAAGACTTTGTCTATAAAACAACTTGCCATTAATAACTATATTAATGAAATGGAAAACACCAAGTTAGAAATGGCAACCATCAAGTGCTTCGCTGAAAAAGTGAATAAAAAGTTAGAGAGTTATAAGCACATTGCATATGTAGTTGACCACATCATCGAAGAACCTTCACAGTCGAATAGTGCAAACTACAAAGTTGTCCCATCTCCGGTGTTGTTCGAAAACCATAATTTACATGCGATAGCACCAGAGAGTATAGTCAAATCTGACTCCACATCAGATAACGTGTCCAACACTTCCAGTGTCAGGGACCCGTATTCTGATGTGAGACCTGTATTGGGAAACAATGAGGGTGTGGTCGCTGCAGATGATTCTGATGAAGAAGATGAACAGTCTGAGACGGTTGAAAATGAAAGTGATATCCCTGTTGAAAATCATATAATCACTACTGAACCAGTCTCACCATCTCAGATCGTTCATCCCATGGCAAATGCTCATAGAAAGAATGTTGTTAAGAAAACTGAGCAGTCTGTTGGTAAAAATGTTGAAAAGAAAGAGGTAAAGAAAATTGAGAAAAATGTGGTTAAATCGGTTGAAAAGAAAACTGAAATTAAAAATGAGAAACCAAATGAAATGAGCAACGAATCATGTGACAAACCTGTAAAAGTTTGTCTGATGATGAATATCCGATTAAATTTGTGAATTATTCCAAAATTGAAAAGATCTGGCAGGAAAGTACAATTTGGTTCCCAAAACATGAACGAACCAATGACATTCCTCCAGCCATTTTAGAGAAAATTTATTCGGATAATTCTAAAGACGCAAAGGTCAATGTCACACAATTCGTTCTGCCAGTTGATAAGTCAAATAGTTTCATTGAACCGACTTACTCGAAGGAACCAGCACCTGAGAGTTTAAGGAAACAGTGCATGGTTGATCAATATCCCATTGCGACTTTTTCCGAGTCGCACATCAAAGAGAACTATGAAGAGTACCGTGCGTGTTTTAAGTGCGGGGAAAGGGGACATTTACTTGCCACCTGCCCGTATGTACGACACAAGAGGCACGAGGTGGAGATGAGGCAACGTCATGATTATCCGGTTGACAACTACAGTTATCCACAATGACGGTTTTTCCCTCAGCCAGTACCTTATTATAATCAAAACAATTTTTACAACAAAAGGGAAAACCGTCCGATGACTTATGACAAACGCAACCGGATAGCCACTGAGAAACCAGTAAAGAAACCTGTGATGAACACAACTGCTGAAAACAAAAAGGTCCCTCCTAAACCTAATGTAAAACCAGCAGTTGGACCTGTCTTTGTTAAATCAGAGAAGGTAACCAAGAAGGTTGCATTTAAAGACGAAGTAAAGAAACCGATTGAGACCTCAAAATTTCAGATCCGGATCTTGAAAAGGTCTGAACAATCTTGGTCATCAAAGGAGTCTGAGGGTGCCTCAACTTCACAGAATGTGAAAACTGAGAAAAAGAAAGTTGAGTGTGAGAAGAAAGGGGTTGAGAAAACCCAAGATGTTTGTGAATCTAAAGAATCTTTGAAACAACCAGTTCAAAGACCCAAGAACAAACAGGCTTGGGTCCCCCGAAAGATCTAATTGCTTTACTGGATATGTGTAGGGAGCTCCAGCTGGCCCTGTTAACAGCCTTTGGATTGTTGACAGTGGAGCTTCTGGTCACATGACAGGGGATCTCACGCTACTCTTTGATATCTAGAATATAAATGGAGGTTATGTAGCGTTTGCAGGAAATAAAGGAGGCTACATTACGATGGAGGGTAGTGTTAGCAATGGGGTTGTGACATTTGAGCGGATATCGTATGTGAAACAGATAGATTACAATCTGCTCAGTGTTAGCCAAATCTGTGATAAGCAATTTTCTGTTTATTTTGACGACAAATCTTGCTACATCCTAAAACCGGGTTTTGAACTTCCAAAAGAGTGGGTGATGCTAAAGTCACCGAGAGTAAACAACTTGTATATTCTCGATATGTCCAAAGCTATGACCACCCATGGCCAAGTCACGTGTTTCCTCTCTAAGGCTACAGAAAAAGAATCTATAATGTGGCACAGGAGAATGGGACACATTCATTTGAGAAAGATGAACCAGTTGGTTAAGAATGAATTTGTCACGGGAGTTAATGTGAAACATTTCCATTTGAATGACAAGTGTGTTAGTTGTAAAAAGGGAAAGCGGCACAAACAGGCCCATAGACCAAAGAAAGTAAATTCCGTTGAACTACCGCTTGAGCGTTTGCACATGGATTTATTCGGTCCAGTCAAGCGTAAAAGTCATGCCGGGGAATTGTACTGTCTTGTGGTGACTGACGATTATTCAAGATTCTCATGGGTTATGTGCTTACACCAGAAAAGCGACACGTTTGCCAACCTGAAAGTTCTGTTTACACGTCTGGAGAATATCTATGGTCTTAAGATCAAACGAATCCGGAGTGATAATGGGACGGAGTTCAAAAACGCTCAGATGGAGGATCTTTGTGAAAACAAGGGAATTCATCATGAATATAGCGCTCCGTATACACCCCAGCAGAACGGTGTCGCAGAAAGAAAGAACAGGACTCTAATCGAAACAGCGAGAACTATGCTTGCGGACTCAAATCTTCCAGTCATGTTCTGGAACGAAGCAATTTACGCAGCATGTTATACTTTAAATCGTGTTTTAACAGTGAAGAAGTTTGGCAAAACTTCTTATGAGCTGTTGAACCGACGAAAGCCGAATCTGGAGTATCTAGAACCATTTGGTGCCCCGTGTACAATGCTTAATCCTTCGGAGAAGTTCGCACCAAAGGCTGAAGAAGGTTATTTTGTTGGATATGCAACCCCACTAAAATGGGTATTCAACAAAAGAACTAGAAAAGTCGAGGAGTGGGCTAATGTCGAAGTACAAAGATATACTCAAAATGTACAGGGTAGAGGTCCGGATTGGATGTTTGATTACAATGACTTCTTTGAATCATTCAATCTAGATAGCATGGTTGAAGAAGCTGTACTCCGCTTATATTACGAGGTTGAAAACGCAGTGACTTCACCGTTAGTGCGTCCGATCACTGTAAATCCTCAAGCAGCTTCTAATGATACCACTGTTCCTGTGATGGAAGAAGAGGTGTTCCAAGAAGCTTCCACAACGCTTAATTCATCAGATTCAGAAGATGAAGACGATGATGCAACAAGTGAAGCTATTCTGGACAATGCTACAGTGACACCACCAGTGAACCCAACTACAACTGATGCTTCAACATCGAATGTGGGTAATGATCTGGTTTCTACAGAGAATTTGACGACTCAAACGGGAGTACAAGTACCTGATTATCCGGAATCTCGGATAGATCGGATACACCCGCTTGAACAGGTTATTGGTGATCCTGGTAGCAGCGTTATGACAAGAGGGCAATTGAGAAATGCTCAAGCACCAGAAAATATTGGCAACCTTGCTTTATATGCCAAAATACAAAAATCTGGTTTTCAAAATGACTGGTCTTTCGCTTGTTATGTTTCGCAGGTCGAGCCGCGGACGTACAAGGAAGCTCTTTTGGATGATGCCTGGGTGGAAGCAATGCAAGAAGAGTTGTTACAATTTCAGAAACTCGGAGTATGGACGCTGACAGATTTGCCCCCGGGAAGAAAGAAGATCGGAACCAAATGGGTGTTTAAGTGTAAGAAGGATGATAGAGGAGTCATAGTGAGAAACAAAGCTCGTTTGGTTGTTCAAGGTTTTCATCAAGTTGAGGGAATCGACTACAATGAAATCTATGCACCTGTTGCACGCTTGGAAGATATCCGAATGTTTCTGGCGTTTGCATCCTGGAAGAAATTCAAGGTGTATCAGATGGATGTAAAGAGCACATTTCTTTATGGTGTGGTCAAAGAGGAAGTTTACGTAGGTCAACCACCAGGCTTTGAGGACCCTATTCACCGGGATAAGGTTTATGTTTTAAACAAAGCTCTCTACGGGTTACACCAAGCTCCGAGACAATGGTATGAGGAGCTGAGCACGTATCTTCTCTCGAAAGGATTCAAACGCGGATTGGTAGACTGCACACTGTTCACGAAACGAGCAGGAGATGACTTGCTTCTTGTGCAAATTTATGTTGATGATATTATTTTCGGGTCAACTAACGAACTTTCGTGCAGGGAATTTGAAAAAGTTATGCAGGAAAAGTTCGAAATGAGCGCAATGGGAGAAATGCAGTTTTTCCTAGGCTAGCAGGTGGAGCAAAGACCAACGGGGATCTTTATTCACCAGACGAAATACGTTTCTGAAGTCTTGAGCCGATTCCAGATGGATGATTCGAAGCCGATGGATACCCCGATACAACCTAATCACGGGATTGGAGTTGACGTTAAGGGGGAGCTGACTGATCCATTTACATACAGAGCAATCGTCGGATCTCTGATGTATCTCACCGCGTCTAGACCGGATATAATGTTTGCAACATGTCTTTGTGCACGATATCAGTCAAAGCCGAAACAGAGTCATCTTGCAGCTGTCAAGCGTATCCTTAGATATCTGAAGGGTTGTCCATCGAAAGGACTTTGGTACCCTCATGATGATAATTTTGACCTAATCGCTTTTAGTGATGCAGATTGTGGCGGCTGTGACAAAGATAGCAAATCCACAACGGCTGGATGTCAGTTTATGGGGAGCAGGCTCGTGACCTGGCAATGCAAGAAACAAACCGCAGTTGCACTATCCACATGTGAAGCAGAATACGTTTCAGCATCGAGCGGCTGCTCACAGGTTCTTTGGATCCAACAACAGATGGTGGATTACGGTTTGCAATTTCTTAAAACCCCTATTTACTGTGATAATGAAGCCGCAATCGCAT
This sequence comes from Ambrosia trifida, assembly GCA_028751855.1. NCBI lineage: Eukaryota > Viridiplantae > Streptophyta > Magnoliopsida > Asterales > Asteraceae > Ambrosia > Ambrosia trifida. The sequence goes on from CM054122.1 coordinate 161,499,657, forward strand.
TAACAAAAGACTTAGTAAATCACTCAAAGGCTAAACATATCCGGATTAAATATCATTTTATCCGTGATTGTTATGCTAAAGAGTTGATCGATATGGTCAAAATCCACACTGATTACTAACGCGCAGATCTTTTTACCAAAGCTTTTGACAAATCCAGATTTGATTATCTTTTAAAAGCTAATGGTATTAAAGAAAAACAAGACTGATCACCACCCCAGTCTATCATTTTTTTTTGTTTGAATTTTTTACTGCTTTTCAGAAAACTTTTGAAAATCCAAAAACATTGAAAATTTTCAAAATCCATAAAAATTAGAAAATTTCTTTGCTGACTGCTATATCTTCTTCCCTTAGATTAATGCCGTCAGATTTCTGTGAACAAACGATATCTGGGCAATCACATATTTGAAATGCTCCAGCTTATCCTTGGGAACAGTAAATTCAAAAATTTATAAAAATCAGAAAAATCAAAAATGATTTCCTGGAGTATAAAGGGAAATGATAGTACATCAGTGGGGATCTGACACATTCTAAGTAATGTACTGATATATAGGGCGTGTGTCTGAGTCCGTGCGATGTGCTGATAGGCTTCGTAGACCTATTACTGCGTGCCTGATACATACATATCAAACGAATTATTGTGTGGATGAACTCCTCATAGGCATATGGTCTTAGTACCGTAATTTCGTTTGATAGGGTATTTGTACAAAACTCGGAGGTTTAGGGTCGTTATGTTATTAGTTGTCTGGGGATAGCCTCTCTGATCTTCTGCTGTAAGTCATTACGGACCTAGATCAGACAGGGTGTCTTTATAAAAGAGCTTTATGCCAAATCCTAAAGTTACCGAATTGAGGAACTTTCCATGTTATATGATGATCAAAGATTATCTATTACATCGTAATAATCACTGATGCAAATCATGATTAATATCAGTCCTCAACCTGGTACAGTGCATATGTTACTTTGCTGCATTAATTTGCTGACCTGTATACCTCTATGCATTATACCTTGTAAATTACAGACGACGAAAGCATAATCACGCTTTACAATGAGTCTTTGTGCATTTACTTCTTGATACGGGAGTATGTCTTGTGCGTGGGAACCACAGACAATTTTGTTTATACTATAAATATCAGTATCAGTTTAAAGCACTGCACAAAAGTCTGCATGTGAGTTTATGTGGATCACAATATCAGCAGTTGCCAGATCACACATTGTCTTTAATGATAATAATTCAAAAAGATCAACGGTGTGATCAGATTTCTCAAAAAAAAAAAAAATAACTGATATGATCCCTTTACCGGAATTCACAAAAACATTTACTGTTTTTCATTTACATTTCTGCATTTTATTTTCTCGTCAAAAAATTACAAAACTCAAAAAGATTTTAGGTGTGTTTTAGCATAAATTTTAGAAAATTCAAAAAGATTTTTCATTTCCATCTTATTTTTGATAACTGATGGTGGTTGATGTTGATTTTCTAACCCTTGTTACACCATTTGAGCTTTGTAACTTTTTAAATATGAAAATATGAATGTTGGATGCTTAAAAGTTGAAAAATAATTGGAACGGGACTCGGTTTTGAGATTTGGAAATTTTATCAAAAATCCCAATTCTCATTCGCCCATTCGGTTGGTCGAATGTGGGATTTTTCATGTTCCTTCGTATGTTTAAAACGGGCGAAGGAGAGTGTTCTTGAACATTTGTTTCATTCGAACCCTTTTGGCTCATTCGAACCTTTAACTAGGGTCGAAGGAGACAAAAGCTTCTCCTTCGTACGGTCACAACGGGCGAAGGAGTATGCCTATATATATACTTTCACTCTCATTCGAACCTTTACAAAAAATTTTCAAAATTTCTTCAGTAACCTCACCTTGTTGCCCTGTTGATTTGTACCATACCATTGTGTTCGTCTATATTCACTGATCATTTTCCATCAAATTTTACAGGTTAACATCTCGGATTAAAGGCCTAATCACTGATTCTCTGTTTCGAGCCCTAATTCTTAAAATCTGATATTAACAAGTTCTTTGTTACAATTGATTTTAAGGATTCATTATATCTGTGTTTTAGGGGGAGAAAAACCACAAATCAAGGATTCAAAACCAACAGATTTATCAATTGATCATCAGTTTATTTCGAACCCTAGTTTTAGTTGAAAACACTGATATAATGATCATCTGATGAAACTGTTAGTTTAAAATGATTAATCGGCATTGTTAGTTGCCATACAAATCAAAAGAACATGATCAGAAACCATAAAATTCAAAATTGAAAATTCAAAAATATGAACAGACTCCTTCGACCCTTTCGAATGGGCAAAGGAGATGATAAACTAGTCGAAAGAACAAAATGTGGGCGAATGAAACTTTTTATCAAAATTCTTACATTCGTACCATTAAATTTTCACATTCGCACCATGTTTTTCACATTCGCACCCCCGTTTGGGCGAATGAGAAGGTTTATTACCAAATTTTCAAGGTTTGAAATTTTGTCGATTTTTAACATGTTTCTTTGTTTTGTTTTGCAGATTAAATCATGTCCGAGCAGGAAAAGACTACTAAGCAAGCTGGATCGTCTTCACAACCTGCTAAGAAAGCTTCTGAAGAGCTTTTAACCTTCGAGAATGCGCATAATTGATGTGCGTATCTCGGAGAAGTTAAAAAGCACACTGAGTTTGTCTAGATCATTGAATTCTTGAAGAGGAGTAGGGTGATTGATGCGATTGCTACACCTACTATTATTTACAGAGATATGATGCAAGAATTCTGGTCAGGAGCAAAGCTAGATTTCTGGAATTGCGAGTCATGCTTGATTAGCAAGATCCAAGGTCAGAGAGTTATTGTATGTGAGGAGGATTTAAGAAAAGCATTGAATCTACAAGATGAGAAGGCGGATCCTAAGGAGCTGAGTTTCATGGAACAAAGAAAGTGCTTCCTGAGAATGAAGTACAATGGACCGATCACTGATGGTTCATTGCACAAGGGAAAATTGTGTCCTCAATTCAAATATTTGGCACACGTTTTGATACACGTTTTCGGATCAGCCGCTGGAGGATATGACTTGATGCGCAAGAGTATTAGCTCTATGATGGTAGCCCTGGTATTGAACAAACCGTTCAATGTTTCAGGAATGCTGATGGAACACTTGTTAGAGCCAGTGAATGGCACGAGGAATCTAAAGTTTTTGCTATATCCTCGTTTCCTCCAGATGGTATTTGATAACAAGTATAAAGACTTGAAGAGGGATCCTAAGCATATTGTTGTTCAGGAACATATGTCGATCAATACACTTGCTAGGATGAAAGCTTACAAAGGATTGTCTGTCAATGAACGTCCACCAGTAAGGTGTTTATTTGGACATCTAGCAAGGATTGACTATACAGATCCAGGAGAAGGGCTTGTAAGACATGCGAACAGTGATTCAGATCCAGATAACCCATTACATCCTGTTGATCCAGATGCAAAGCGCAAGAGACAGGTTGTTAATGTCGGTGCTAAGAGTGGAAACTTTAAGGAGAAAGGGATAAGGTTAGAGGTTGTGCCTGAACCTGAAAAGAAGAAGAGTACACCAAGACGAAACAAGACGATGGCAAAGAAAGGTTTGCATATTGTGGATGAAGCGTCAATTGATTCTGAGGAGACGCAAGAAGATGAACATTGGGACTCGGAAACTGAAACGTTAAAGACCACCACGCCCAAGGCCACTGTGGCTGGTGAGTCTGTTAGTCAAACTGTTGAAGATCAAGGAGATAAGAGTCCAATTCCTGTTGATGATGATGAAGTGATTCTGAATTTAGATGAAGATTTTCCTGGTTCACCTGTACAGGCTGCAAAGTCAAAGAAGAAGTCTTAGGATAAGAAACAGGAGAAACCAAGTCAGAAGAGAAAGATAGATATTGAATCGCTCATTGCTGGTAAGAAACTACCACCAGCTTCTAGTTCTAAGTCACCGGTTACTGCATCTTTATCAAAGAAACAAAAGACTGCAACTACTTCGAGCACACAACAGGGAGATGAATTACCTGTTGATTAGTTCAATGAAGCGTTAGATAATGTGCTCAAGAAGATGAGGAAAGGCAAACTGCCTGAAGTTGCTGAAGTGCCTATTAAGAAGAAGGTCACAGTTGATAGTGACGTGATGACTACTGTGAATCAAAGGCTATCTGAGATGATGAGCATTATCAACAAACAGCAAACAGAGATCGAGCAATTGAAGTCAAATGATCGAAAGATGTTGGAAGTTGTAGTCACATCCCATGATGATAGTGAAGAATTGAAGAAAACAATTAAGAAGTTAAAAAGAGAGAACAAGAAGTTGCTGAAGCACGAACAGAGAAACACCAGACGTAAAATAGTCTTGAAAGAGGAAAACAAACAGCTGAAGAAGAGTAACAAGCACATGGATGATTTGATAAAAGAGTTGTACTCTCGAGCTCCTCTACTTCAAGCTGGTGAAGAAGATAAAGAACGAGAAGAAGAGCAGGTAGACTTTGAACCATCTAACGAAGAAGAGGATGAAGATCTTGATGAAGATGCTGGTAATGATCCTCAAAAGAAGAAGAAGAAAGATGATGGAGATGATGGAGGTTCAGATGGTGGATCGAGTGATGGAAACAGCTCTGCTTTTGATAGTGATGACGATGATGATGATGATGATGATGATGATGACAACACTGAGAAGTATACGTATGAAAAGCGTGATTCGAGCAAAGGGGGAGAGTCAAGCTCTAAGACTCCAGGTGAAAATGTTGATGACGATATTTTCTGGAATGAAAAACTGCAGTCGTTATCTGAAGAAGACAAGAACATGTATCGCCAGATGCTTACAGATCGAGTCTGGACGATTGACATGACAAGCAGATTTCCAGAAATATTCGAGTCTAGCAATAAGTTGTTTGAGTTGGAGTTTGATGATCCAGATCTTGAAGATGAAGAGGTTTCTGCGGCAGTTTCTAAGGAAATCCTTGAAGGTTTAGCTAAACAGGTTGGAACGACTTTGGAAGAGTTACTCGCTGATAATTACATTCCAAAGATACCTGAAAAGGAAGCCGGTAATCATTCTGATGACCGTGATGTTCCTGCTTTTGAAGAAGTTGAGATGGAAGACATAACAAGTGAGGAATATCCACAATACTTCAAGAATGATCAAGATTCTGGATTTCCTGGATTTTCTGATGAAGTGCTAAACCAGGCCGAGAAACTGGCTAAGGAAAAGAGTAAAATGTTTGAAGATGAGATATTCAAAGGGCATGATAAACCACGGTTCGAGCAATCAGATAGTTTGAAGGAGTTTTTGAGGAAATTGAAAGAAAAAGAGAATAACCGTCCGAAAGCTGAAATACAAGGTAGCTTTTACAAACTTCACAGTGGGATTTTCAAAGGTCGTGCATTAGCCTCGAAGTTTGTTAAGCAACTGAGATGCATAGCAGTGAAGTGGGAGAAGGGGATCTTATATTTTGATAAGTTTCATCATTTGAAGACTCTTCCTTATTGGGCTATTCTTGATATTTGTCGTCACCGTTTAACGGGAGCGTCAAATAGTCAGATTACATACTTTGCTGAGAAGATGACGAGAGAAAGCCGAACCAAGTGGGATTTATTTGAACCACAATATCCAAAACGAATTGTTCATAAAAAGGATATTGATTTGATTACTGGAATGCCCAAAGTGACGTTGAAGTACAAGCCACCGCGAGTGTTGAAGAAGATTCCTTTGTTGCCTATTCCACAACACTTCGCCAAAGATTTCATTTGGTGGTATTATGATTGGAAGATAGCAGAGGCTGTAATTGTGCTAAAAGACGGAGAAAAGAACTTCAAGAAGATACACATTTTTGATCCCATGTGGTTAATCAACTGTTCACATGAGGATATAATAATGTTGTTTTACAATCCGATCTATTCTGAAGTGAAAGATGCTGAACAAGCAGGAAAATACCAACGTGTGGTATTTCTGTGCTTTGCGTATGATATAAACGCTGGTTGTGACTATGACAAGAAGCTCGGAAAGTTTGTAGAGAAACAGAAGGTGCCTGAAGTGAAAAAGACGAAGCCGAAGCAATTTCAGGAACCGGTTTTGACTAGAGAACAGAAGATTCAGCGACATATCAAGTTGATGAACATCAGAATGGACGAAGAACGTCGACGACAATCCAAGCAATAGTCGAGGGGGAGTTTGTAGATGCAGTTGTGCGACTAGTGCTTCGGATTGTTCAAATAAACTTGTTTTGATAAATGTCGAAGGTGCGAAGGAGAAATGAAAGGTGCGAAGGAACAGTTTTTGTTTGGTCAAAGGAGAATCAAAGGGTGCGAAGGAATGGTTTTGGACGAACGTAGAATAGAGTTTTATGTATGGCTTGGTTCGACCGGTTGGTTTGGTCGAACCTGCACATTCGCACAAACTGTTTGGGCGAATGTGCAGTCTATAAATAGTCAAGCTGATTTTTTGAATGTAACTTTGAGTCATATTATTCCCTCCACTTTCTGATTCTCTCTAGGATATTATTTAGCTTAATTCACATTCTTACCCTGTTTGTTTCAATCTTTAAATGTGTAATTGAGTTTCTAATTAATGAAAAAGCTTTGAAATGATGATTTACATGTTTTGATCTGTTTGATTATCATTTTGTGATTGTTTTAGGGATTCCGCACCTAAAACTAACTTGTTTGATCATTCTTTGTTGATTATACGATCCATATAGAACATACAACCAGAAGTTTTATCTTCCTTTTCATAGCCTAGGAAGGGCATAAATGTAATTGTAGGTTTTTGTCGGTTGTGCACCGACTTTGTCTTCACCGTTGTTTAGGAGGATGAAGACGGTGGCTGCCGGTTCTTTTTCTCCATGAGGGTGACTGCCAGAGAGTAGAGCGGTGAGACACGTAATCAGAAAAGAAACGTGGAAAGTTGGTCGGCACTGAGTTTTCGGTGATTTGATGGGGGTAGAAATGTAATTTGGGTTTAATGCTTAGAAAGCATGGACTATGCAGAACCAAGTTCGCGCACCATGAGTCGCTGAAAGATCTAGGCGTTTATGAGGGAGTGAAGAATTTGTTTGAAAACATAGGATGGGGCAAGATTCTAAAGTGGTTTGATATCGGTTTTGAAAGCGTTACCTTGGAGTTTTTGAGTTCCTTGTCTCTTGAAGATGATAATATACATTTCCGTCTTTTTAAGAAGAATTGTGAACTCTCTATGAATGATATTTGTCGTATGATAGATGCTTCAATTGAAGGAACATTTGGCCCTACTGACCCCGTTCACGAGGCCTTCAATCCTAAAATTTTTTGGAGAGCTATTACTAATGATGAATCCTATTTAAGTAGCAAGCTCAAGGCCTCGCAAATCATCCATCCTGTCTTACAGGTTACTCACCGTCTGCTATCAAGCATCATCGATAGCAGGCAACATACAGGCTCTGTTACACTGAGAGAGCTCTACTTATTATGGAACATAATACACATGCAACCTTCCAGCCCAATTTTGGGAAATACTTAGAGCACTCGACTGTTGTAGGTGTCAAATGTAACAAAGGGGCTAATCTGTTGTGCCTTGGTAATTACTATATTAGCCCGCCATTGATCCCTAAAGCTTCACTTCCCAACATCATTGTAAGAACTAAAGGGTGCTCAGTATCTGGACATGGTTCAGTTGGCGAAAATGAAGTTATACGAGCTCCCAAAGAGTGGCGATGGTATCATGTGGATAAAAAGGACAAAGAGCACAATTACTCTATCAAAAACTTCACATCACAGGTTGTCCCTAGCTAACCCAGTCTCCAAGACGAATTGGGCAAAGTTTTATAGCCAGTTCAGAGTTTGTGAGCCAGAAGTTTCAAGCGAAACTCTCGAAGACTCACTCCACTACTGTTGACCGACTCGGGCCTTAGCCGCCCCCACCTCCTCGGTAGTTGCCTTCCACCCTCATCTCTAAGCATTGAGGATAATGCTATATTCAAGCTTGGAGAGTGGTAATTTCATATTTCTATTCTTTCATGCATTTAGTTTATATATATATATATATGCAAAATGGCTACTAATGCATGAAATATATAAAAACTAAATGCATGAAAGAATAGAAATATGAAATTACCTCTCCCCAAGCTAGAATATAGCATTGTCCTCAATGCTCAGAGATGAGGGTGGAAGGCAACTACTAAGGCGGTGGAGGCGGCTGATGCCCGAGTCGATCACGAATAGCAACAATAGCACGACCAATCTCCCGCTGATGTGCATAAATAGAGCGAAGCATTGCTCTCTGATTGGACATCTTAGTGCGGAGATGATCCAAGTCACCTCGTATGGCGGCAAGCTCGCTGTCAATAGCAGTGGAGTGAGTCTCCGGGAGTTTCGCTTGAAACTTATGGCTCACAAACTCTGAACTGGCTATAAAACTCTATCCAAACGTCTCGGAGACTGGGTTAGCTATGGACAACCTGTGATGTGAAGTTTTTTTATAGAGAAATTGTCCTTTTTGTCCCCTTTAACCACATGATACCCTCGCCACTCTTTGGGAGCTCATATAACTTCATTTTCGCCAACTGAACCATGTCCAGATACTGAGCACCCTTTAGCTCTTCCAATGATGGTGGGATGTGAAGCTTTAGGGATCGATGGCGTGCTAATATAGTAATTACCGAACCACAACAGATTTGCCCCTTTGTTGCATTCGACACCTGCAACAGTCGAGTGCTCAAGTATTTTCAAAAATTGGGCCTGTAAGGTTGCTGGTGTATCATGTTCCATAATAAGTAGAGTTTACTCAGGGAAACATAGAGCCTGTATCTTGCCTGCTATCGATGATGTTTGATAGCAAAAGGTGAGTAACCCGTAGGACAGGATGGATGATATGCGGGGCCTTGAGCTTGCTTGATAATTAAATAGGATTCATCAGAAGTAATAACTCTCCAATAATTTTTAGGCTTGAAGGCCTTGTAAACAGGATCACTAGGGCCAATTGTTCCTTCAATTGTCGCATCTATCATACGAAAAATATCATTCATAGAGAGTTCACAATTCTTCTTAAAAAAGTGGAAATATATATTAACATCTTCAAGAGACAAGGAACTCAAAAACTCCAAGGTAACCCTTTCAAAGCCGATATCAAACCACTTTAGAGGCTTGCCCCATCCTATGTTTTCAAACAAATTCTTCACTCCCTCATAAATGCCTAGATCTTTCAGCGACTCTTCGTGCGCGAACTTGGTGCTGCATAGTCCACGCCTTCTAAGCATTTCAAGTTTATCACTTTCTTTAAGTTTGTTAGTTTTCTTAGAACTACTCGATGCTTACTCCTGATTTGATTTTGTCTTTGCCCATTTTGCCGGTGTTGGTGACATGACGGTTGATCCATGCTTTGCTGATTTACGCATCATAAAACCTGGAATTAAAATTGATAACCAACAATGAGCAATAAGGAAGTTGGTTCCAAATAAACAAAAGATTAATACCAATAGTGTTTGTTACTGTCAAATGCACACCGGGTTTCCTTAAAAAATTCAATCGACGTATCTGGTGTGTTTCCTCAAAAACCCATGAGATTCAACAAACATCAAGATAATCATTCAATAGCATTAACAAACTCAAGTGTTCAACATTTTTTAATTTCTCTTCTTTTATATATATATATATATAGGTTTAGGTTCCTGTACAAAGGACATATTTCGTGAGAAGAGTGAGAAGGATTAAAAATTGACATGTAGGCATCATGTTTTGAATTTATGAATGATGTTTTAGGCTGTTTTAACTTGAAAAACACCAAACACAACAATCTAAAACACAATGCAATGTGTTATAGTCATTAAATTTAAAAAACAGTTAAAACACACTACTTAACACTTAAAACACACTGCTTAATGTTCTTAGCATGGTGTTTTAAGTTTTAAGCCTAAAATACATTATTTTTGGTTATTAATTGTCACACCCCGTCTAGGCGGAAACACGGGAGTGCAACGACCGAATGGTTTTCAAGCACAAGGTTCAAGCACTACACATTTATTCAAATAGTACCACCATGAATGATGGAATTTGTCATGAATTTATTGAAAGTTAACCATAGTGTAAACACATGAACATTGTTTTATGGAACTTAGAAACATAATAATTTGAAGCTGACAAAAGCCATCAAAGTGATACCATGGGGTGCATGCTCGAACCCTTCCCTCAATCCTCTGTGGCCCTCCATTAGTCACCTGAAACACATGCATAAGGAGTTTTGTCAACAATAATGTTGGTAAGTCTATGGGTTTAGTATGTACTGTAAAATGAACGTCTCATCTTTGTTTGACCAATCATAAGCTAGCTAAGCAAATGATCACTGTGAGAACCATGAGTCCTGTAACCAAACCTCTTGATTGTGGTGCCTCGTGCATTGTACATTAAAGATAATGTATGTATAGTAGAATACTAACACTCTTTTGCATGTGGCCGGTTAGAGCGACTAACCAAGAGTGGGGGTGTCAACCCAATAGATCTATTAAAGTGTTCCATGGCTAAATGTCTAGCTAATGGTTACAGTGAACGATGTACGAGGACTAGTGAGCTCATGAACTAAAATGTCTCATGTTCCACATGGTAGTCATGCTAGAATGTACACACACTTGAAAATGACACAAGTATTGATGCATGTATTTCCCCCAAAATGTAAAATAGTAAAATGGGGCCATACAAAACTCACCTGTTTGAGTCGTGTGTGGTCTAGTGAGCTAGTAGATGATCACCGTCCTGACAAATGATACCCTATGATCATTATGGACACGATAAGTCACCCGAAGGTTGTTTATCATACAAATTGTTCACCCGACACTTGTGGACCATTGTGTTTAGCGTGGTTCATTGTTCATGATACTTGTTAATGTTCTAACAAAACATATAGTTCCAAAACTTTGTTGTTTCGAAATGTAGTAACCATGGTGAACTATAATGGGCCTCACATGGGGTATTTGGGCCGTATTAGTACCAAATCACCATGTGTGGTTGGTTTTTGAGAAAATATTGCTTAACACATATTTATTTCCTCTTTTGAAACCATTTATGAGGCAACACATGTTTCGGCTCTTGTTAACACATGTATATTAGCTATAGCCGAAGCAATTTCATAACATGTGCGTAGTAATCGATCCTTTAGTGGCTTTTATTAGGCCGATCCATGTTTGTAAAAGAATAATGGATGTTTTGAAATCAACTTGGGTTCGTTTTAAGTGAGACTCGATTGCCTTTATACCAAAAGAAAGCTTTTAGTTTTACAAGTGTCTTAGCACTAGTATTGATCATGAAACCAATTTCTAACATGTTTAATTACACCATGACTTTGCCTCAAAACATTATTTAGATTACAATGCTTAGATAGAGTCGATTTGTTCTAGTTGTTAGATTATTTCGGCTACTAGGCTAAGTATAGCATTGAACCATTACATAGTGATCATGCTCATGCCTAGTGAGTGTGTAAGTGTGCAAGCCGATAGTGATTAAGGCTTATGGTCGGGTATAGAACCTTAAGATCGAATGGAATGATGTCTAAAAGATTGGAAGGGTAAGATCTTACCTATTTGAAGTGAGGTGAGGCTAGTTAAGAGCTTGATCCTTGATCCCTCCTTAGAACTAGATCCTCTTCGGTTGTGGCTTACTTGGAGCCGAGATGTTAGTGTGTGAGAGTGAGAGTTGTGAGTGAAGAATGGTGCAAGAATTAAGCTTACACATGACCTCATTTTATAGTGCAATTCATGGTAAGTCTTTTCTCTTGATCTTTGCATCTTGCAAGTACATTCTAATCTAGTATAAAGAGTTGACATGAGGTGAAAGGGACTTGAGCTTCTTGTGTTTGTGGTGTTCGGCCGAATCAAGGATCAAGGAGGATCCTTCATGCTTCAAGTCTATAATTGTCCTATATGAGGTCTATTAGTTGGAAAAGGTTAACCAAGAAAGGGGAAAGAGTTAACTTGGTAGGAGATTAAGTTAGTTTTGGCTATTATCCTTTTGTGTGCAAGTTCTTAGGCTTCCTTATCATGTGTAATGACCCATCACTATCTCACTTCCTTGGGAATGTTTCAGCCGATTTCTAGGAGTCTAGGAATGATATTTGTGGCAAGCCTCCTTGTGTAAGACTCATGGTGAAAGTCTGTTCTTCCAACTTATGTGTAAACTTGGTGGCATGAGTTGAGAGTGACCCTTCATAAGACAAAGGTTTCCTTGTCTCTTCCTTGTTGTACTCATGCAAGGGGGTGGGAAACAAGGGACATGTGTTGAAAACAAGGTGGCAATCCATAAGGGGAAAGGTTGACTTCCTATGGTGTGTTCTAGTGTTATCTATAAAGGTGAAAGTTGCTAATTTCCTAGTCATCTTGGCCGATTACAAGACAAGAAAAAGGTAGAGCATGTTCTTGTGATAATGATGGTTCATACAACATTCTTGAAGAAACAAATGGTCCTACCACCGGTTAAGGATTATAATATTATTGTGTCTACAAGGTTGATCCTTCACTAGCAGCTATGTATTGTGGAACCTGCAAATAAGAGTTGATTGTGGATGTGGAGACGACTACACGAGGTAGTAGTTTATGACAAAAATGGGTAAAATGGGGATACTATCTTGTTATTGATAGCTCTCCGGGTTCCATCTCCTTTTATATTACAATTCATGGTAAGTCTTTTCTCTTGATCTTTGCATCTTGCAAGTACATTCTAATCTAGTATAAAGAGTTGACATGAGGTGAAAGGGACTTGAGCTTCTTGTGTTTGTGGTGTTCGGCCGAATCAAGGATCAAGGAGGATCCTTCATGCTTCAAGTCTATAATTGTCATGTATGAGGTCTATTAGTTGGAAAAGGTTAATCAAGAAAGGGGAAAGAGTTAACTTGGTAGGAGATGAAGTTAGTTTTGGCTTTTATCCTTTTGTGTGCAAGTTCTTAGGCTTCCTTATCATGTGTAATGACCCATCACTATCTCACTTCCTTGGGAATGTTTCAGCTGATTTCTAGGAGTCTAGGAATGATATTTGTGGCAAGCCTCCTTGTGTAAGACTCATGGTGAAAGTCTGTTCTTCCAACTTATGTGTAAACTTCGTGGCATGAGTTGAGAGTGACCCTTCATAAGACAAAGATTTCCTTGTCTCTTCCTTGTTGTACTCGTGCAAGGGGGTGGGAAAAACAAGGGACATTTGTTGAAAACAAGGTGGCAATCCATAAGGGGAAAGGTTGACTTCCTATGGTGTGTTCTAGTGTTATCTATAAAGGTGAAAGTTGCTCATTTCCTAGTCATCTTGGCCGATTACAAGATAAGAAAAAGGTAAAGCATGTTCTTGTGATAATGATGGTTCATACAATATTCTTGAAGAAACAAATGGTCTTACCACCGGTTAAGGATGATAAGATTATTGTGTCTACAAGGTTGATCCTTCACTAGCAGCTATGGATTGTGGAACCTGCAAATAAGAGTTGATTGTGGATGTGGAGACGACTACACGAGGTAGTAGTTTATGACAAAAACGGGTAAAATGGGGATACTATCTTGTTATTGATAGCTTTCCGGGTTCCACCTCCTTTTATAGTGCAATTCATGGTAAGTCTTTTCTCTTGATCTTTGCATCTTGCAAGTACATTCTAATCTAGTATAAAGAGTTGACATGAGGTGAAAGGGACTTGAGCTTGTTGTGTTTGTGGTGTTCGGCCGAATCAAGGATCAAGGAGGATCCTTCATGCTTCAAGTCTATAATTGTCCTATATGAGATCTATTAGTTGGAAAAGGTTAATCAAGAAAGGGGAAAGAGTTAACTTGGTAGGAGATGAAGTTAGTTTTGGCTTTTATCCTTTTGTGTGCAAGTTCTTAGGCTTCCTTATCATGTGTAATCTCATCACTATCTCACTTCCTTGGGAATGTTTCAGCCGATTTCTAGGAGTCTAGGAATGATATTTGTGGCAAGCCTCCTTGTGTAAGACTCATGGTGAAAGTCTGTTCTTCCAACTTATGTGTAAACTTGGTGGCATGAGTTCAGAGTGACCCTTCATAAGACAAAGATTTCCTTGTCTCTCCCTTGTTGTACTCATGCAAGGGGGTGGGAAACAAGGGACATGTGTTGAAAACAAGGTGGCAATCCATAAGGGGAAAGGTTGACTTCCTATGGTGTGTTCTAGTGTTATCTATAAAGGTGAAAGTTGCTCATTTCCTAGTCATCTTGGCCGATTACAAGACAAGAAAAAGGTAGAGCATGTTCTTGTGATAATGATGGTTCATACAACATTCGTGAAGATACAAATGGTCTTACCACCGGTTAAGGATGATAAGATTATTGTGTCTACAAGGTTGATCCTTCACTAGCAGCTATGGATTGTGGAACCTGCAAATAAGAGTTGATTGTGGATGTGGAGACGACTACACGAGGTAGTAGTTTATGACAAAAACGGGTAAAATGGGGATACTATCTTGTTATTGATAGCTCTCCGGGTTCCACCTCCTTTTATAGTGCAATTCATGGTAAGTCTTTTCTCTTGATCTTTGCATCTTGCAAGTACATTCTAATGTAGTATAAAGAGTTGACATGAGGTGAAAGGGACTTGAGCTTGTTGTGTTTGTGGTGTTCGGCCGAATCAAGGATCAAGGAGGATCCTTCATGCTTCAAGTCTATAATTGTCCTATATGAGGTCTATTAGTTGGAAAAGGTTAATCAAGAAAGGGGAAAGAGTTAACTTGGTAGGAGATGAAGTTAGTTTTGGCTTTTATCCTTTTGTGTGCAAGTTCTTAGGCTTCCTTATCATGTGTAATGACCCATCACTATCTCACTTCCTTGGGAATGTTTCAGCCGATTTCTAGGAGTCTAGGAATGATATTTGTGGCAAGCCTCCTTGTGCAAGACTCATGGTGAAAGTCTGTTCTTCCAACTTATGTGTAAACTTGGTGGCATGAGTTGAGAGTGACCCTTCATAAGACAAAGATTTCCTTGTCTCTTCCTTGTTGTACTCGTGCAAGGGGGTGGGAAAAACAAGGGAAATTTGTTGAAAACCAGTAGGCAATCCATTAGGGGAAAGGTTGACTTCCTATGGTGTGTTCTAGTGTTATCTATAAAAGTGAAAGTTGCTCATTTCCTAGTCATCTTGGCCGATTACCAGACAAGAAAAAGGTAAGGCATGCTCTTGTGATAATGATGGTTCATACAACATTCTTGAAGAAACAAATGGTCTTACCACCGGTTAAGGATGATAAGATTATTGTGTCTACAAGGTTGATCCTTCACTAGCAGCTATGGATTGTGGAACCTGCAAATAAGAGTTGATTGTGGATGTGGAGACGACTACACGAGATAGTAGTTTATGACAAAAACGGGTAAAATGGGGATACTATCTTGTTATTGATAGCTCTCCGGGTTCCACCTCCTTTTATAGTGCAATTCATGGTAAGTCTTTTCTCTTGATCTTTGCATCTTGCGAGTACATTCTAATCTAGTATAAAGAGTTGACATGAGGTGAAAGGGACTTGAGCTTCTTGTGTTGGTGGTGTTCGGCCGAATCAAGGATCAAGGAGGATCCTTCATGCTTCAAGTCTATAATTGTCCTACATGAGGTCTATTAGTTGGAAAAGGTTAATCAAGAAAGGGGAAAGAGTTAACTTGGTAGGAGATTAAGTTAGTTTTGGCTTTTATCCTTTTGTGTGCAAGTTCTTAGGCTTCCTTATCATGTGTAATGACCCATCACTATCTCACTTCCTTGGGAATGTTTCAGCCGATTTCTAGGAGTCTAGGAATGATATTTGTGGCAAGCCTCCTTGTGTAAGACTCATGGTGAAAGTCTGTTCTTCCAACTTATGTGTAAACTTGGTGGCATGAGTTGAGAGTGACCCTTCATAAGACAAAGGTTTCCTTGTCTCTTCCTTGTTGTACTCATGCAAGGGGGTGGGAAACAAGGGACATGTGTTGAAAACAAGGTGGCAATCCATAAGGGGAAAGGTTGACTTCCTATGGTGTGTTCTAGTGTTATCTATAAAGGTGAAAGTTGCTCATTTCCTAGTCATCTTGGCCGATTACAAGACAAGAAAAAGGTACAGCATGTTCTTGTCCTGGCGAGTGGGGTTGGCGTGACTAGTGACAGTTGAGACGTGTGCTGTCACGTTGATCGGCAGTTTGTCAGGCGAGTGGGAGCGTGAGGCGCGTGTAGCGTCTGTTTGTCTCCATATCTACACGTGTCACTTCCCTATTAGGCTCATGTACAAAAAGGTATCGCTGGCTCACTGATCCTGACATCAGCTACATTAATTACCAAGCCTATATATTAAATTTCGAAGTTGCCTTTTTTCCATTTCCACTCATTTCAAATTTGAAATTCATTTTAACGTATCTTTTCTCCTGTCTTCGTTTCATCTTCTCGAGTTTAGCTATGTCTCAAGATACACAGAACATTCCAAAGTCAAGCAAGACATCTGATTCCGTGAAAGATTCTGGAAAAGAGTCTTCCAAAAGTTAGGATGCCACTACAATTAAGTGGGATGAAGCCTCCTTTTCTTGGTTTCTTGATCAGTATGGTATTTTGAAGGAATGGGAACCAGAGCTTCCGACAGAAGGTAAAAATGCTTTACAGGCACCACCAGGCAAAATAACTCTATATGCAGCAGCGTTTTCGAAGTGCTGCTTTTGTCTTTCGGCCACGAAATTTGAAGTGAATGCCCTTCTGACGTATGGCATTCATCCGACACAATTGACCTGTTTGGACCATGTTTACTTGTTTTTGTGGTACAGATGGCTTGGTCAGCACCTCAACTCGCACGTCTTTTGCCATGTGATCAAATGCGGTTGATGCCATTTTGCTTAAGGCATCTGCTGGCTTGTTTTGGCTTCTACGCACGTGGGTGACTTTGCAGTAGATGAAGCTGTTCATCAGTTCTTTGGTGTGCTGTAAATATAAGATCATATATGGATGAGTGTCCAGAGAATGTGTTGGCTTTGTTGGGACTCAGCCTTATCTGTCCGGAAGGACATGATCCTAATCCTCCTGAAGGTGATAATGTTATCCCTGAGTTTTGTTTTTGATTATGCTATGTTGTTAAGAATATGTTTTGCAATTATTTCCAGGTGTATCTCTGTTTGACTTGTTTGCGAAGAGGGGTGAGGCAAAAGTCTTATGTACACCGATTGTTGAGGGTGGGCTGGTGGAGAGGATGAGCTCGAATTTTTTACTTCCAAACCTCATTGACCCCCCAGGCAGTATGCTAGAACAGGTTAGATACTGCATCTGTTTCATCTATTTTGCTAAGTATCATGCGTGCGCGAAGTATGCGCAGGTAGGTACACGGCCCGCGTGCGGATTATATGCGTTCTTTGTGACAGGTGCGGGTATTCAACTCCGCAGAAAGGTTTCCGTCAAAGTTGAGGAAGTTACCTCTGAGCGTCGGGAACGCGTTGGTTAGTTATTGCAATTCTTTTGTTTTTACTCACGTATAGTTTGATGTATACAGATGTGATTTCCGCACCAGGCACGAGTACATTCAAGAAGCGTGCCAAGGCGGGTAAGAAAACAAAGCCACCGACTGCTCCCATTATTATTGAGGAAGTCGATGATGAACTCGCAGAGTCTGACACGGAGTTGGAACATAAACGCACCAGGCGTTTGTCACCTGTGCGTCAGTCTGAGGTTTCAACAAAGGATAGATGAGTTGAAGCAGAAGCAGATTCAGATCCCGCAATCATCTGGAGAAGCATCCGAGTTGCTACGTCCGGAACCTATTGCAGCGGTTCCCATTGATGTTTTTAAGCCCTTGGCTGGGTCGAAAGGTAGCAAACTTGAAGTGGATGTTAAGCCCCCACCAGTGCGCCAGAATCTTCCTATGAAGACTCTGAGGCATTTATCAGGTATGGCGAGCTTAGCCTTCTTTTAGTACTTTGAGCGTTATTTCATATAACTTTTGTAATAGCTTTTTATTAAGGGGAACATCCATTTGCGGAGTCCCGCTCGGAGCGGACTTCATCTGTTTTTGAGAAGGTATCTTCTCCGGACCATCCGATTACTGAAAACGTTGGTGCGGTTGAAGATCCAACGAAGAATGTGACTAATCTTAATGTTTCCGTGGTAATTGTTGAGGAAGATGTAACACCTCAGGTAGATCCGATCGCAGATGACTCCGCTATTGCTATGGAGAAGGCAGCTGGGAAGAAGGTGGACGAGTCTTCAACTCCCAATTTAAGTGATGAAAATCCTGATGTTTCGTTGGAGCGAGTGCAAGAGCCAAGTTCTCCGCAGGGACCAAAAGTTGCTATTAACTTGGAGAAAGAAAAAGAGGATGAGGTTGTCAAGGAGAACCCTTCTACCTTTGTGCGGACTGTGGAAGATTCTACAGGCATATATAAGAAGGCACATTCGAAGGGTAGTTGGAGATCTAGCCAGTCCGGTCATTGGCGAGGAAAGTTTTCCTCGCTTGAAACTGACCAATCGAGGTCGTATCAGCCACGCTGGGACATCATGGATACAACTCGCTTCACAAATGCGCTTGACGCTCAAGAATTTGTGACGTTGTCTGCTCCACCTGCTGAACGTGATTATCAGGATAGTGTGGAGCGTCGATCGCTTTTTATCGACATGTCAATGAATCTTGCCTTGGGTGTTAGTAGCCTCGGTTCTCTTATCCGGCGCGAAAACGAGTTCATGCGTGATTGGCAGAACTTAAAGGAGTCAGAGGCCAGCTTGTTGAAGCGTGAAGAAGAATTCCAGCTTGCACGCCATGACATCCGATCGAAGATTGATCATCATAAGAAGATGGCTTCTGAGGCTCCGGAGGAGGTTAACAGGTTAAAGAAAGAGAAGACTGAAGCTGCTAAGGCATGGTCCGTTGCTTGTCAAAGGACCAATCAAGAGACTGAGCTGTTGCGCTCCACTATTGAAAATTTGAAGAACGAAAATTCCCGACTTGTCAAGGAAGCAGAGCAGAGTCGAAAAACTTGTGATGAGAAGCAAGCAGAGCTGGCTGATACCATTCGTAAGTATAATAGTCAACATGATGATCTCATCAAAGCAACCACCTCATTGTCTGATGCGGAGGCCAAGATAAAACAGCTTGGTGTGAAGAAGGCAAAACTACAGGAGGAAAAGGTTTTGGCAGAATCCTCCTGTTCCCAAGCAAAATTGGAGTTAGATGAAGTGCGTAGTGCGTTTGGAGAGGCCACAGACATAGCTGTTGCTGCTAATGAAAGGATTGCCTGGTTGATGAGAGATGGTGCTGCGGGGGTAAGTTAGCCTTTGCTCTTTTGAATACACTATTTTGTTTTGTTCCATGAGTGTATAACATTTTGTCTTTGTAGATATTCAAGCGTGTTTGGAATGATCCCAAGCTGACAGAGGTGATTGCCCGCATCTCCAGTACTTCCGTGAAGCAAGGTTTGAAGCTGGGATTTTGTGAAGGCTTTTGTCATCATGAGGACGGTAAGAAGAAAGAGGATGGGCCATATCATGACGAGTCTTATGATGATGAACTGATAAAGGCCTATGATGATTATGAGCATTTGGATTTTGAGGTGTTTGATCTGTTGGAGGCATGTATGAAGACTGATGACCCCGTTGGCGAGTTGCGCAATTACTTCAGGGAGTCAGATCGCCTTGGTGATGAATTAGCTCAGAAGGCAAACAAAGAAGAGGAAACCAAGAAGGCTGCCTCTACTGGCGGAGCGGGTACATCGTCCGCAGCTGGTGATATGTGCGAAGAGACTCCTAATACTGATGATGTTTCTCAGTATTTAAATCTTGGATAAATGTCCTTCTTTCTTTTCTTTTTGTGGTTATGTAACAACTATGAACAATTTGTCATGTTTTCTTTATGTCGAACTGATGATATGTTTCTTTAGCTTGCGCACCCTTACCAATCATTAGGTGATGTCATCCCTTTTCTGACACAAGTGTCTGTCAGTCTAGCAATGATTGATGTGACAGTTATGACGACTATTGTCAGGGCGACTGTCACATTACTCTAGGGTAATCGAGTGGTTGCCATTAATGGAAATTAATTACCAAATTTTCTCTCCTCTATATATAGCAAGTGCATGCTAATATCTTCTTTATAAGTTACTTTGAAAAAATTCTTTCATATCATCTGAGTGAATGTCGACTAGCATTTCTACACGTAGGCTTCGAGCAACAGAAAAATTAGCTCTACAAGGGATGATGGATTTGTCTCAGCATCCTATCCATAATGAGTCTTCAACAGATGCTCTTGATTGACTTGCTGAGTATTGTGGGTATTAGTTATCAGAAGAAGATATGAGACCTGATGATCTTGATGATCAAGGGACCTCTGATGGCCAGCCATTAAAGATGAAGAAGCTTTCAGAGTTAGGAGATTTACCCAAGACTTCCCTTCGTAATTTCAGGAAGGTTAGGTATTAATGGAAGCATGCTTCTTATTTCTTTAAGTACTTAGGGGTAGATCATAAGTAGAAGCTTTTGAAATTGCTATTGAATGTCTCTATGTGGGGTATGTTTGTTTTTTGTGATGATCCCCTTTCCTTTGTGTATATCAATGTATCGACAACTTATGTCTTTTGTTTGGATTTTGAATGACATGTATGAAAAATGCTTGCTTGTAATATAAATGAATTGGACTTAAAGTCCTTATTACAAAATCTAAAACAATAGATTAAATATAGCATGTGCGCAGTTGCGCTGCGTTCCAAGTACATGGCACTGGTGAACCATCCAGGCGTTCTAAGGCATACGCGCCCTTTCCCAATACTTCTTGGATTTTGTAAGGCCCTTCCCAGTTTGGAGCAAGCTTACCAGGTTTTTCAGCGTTTGATGCCTCGTTGCTGCGGAAAATGAAATCCCCCATGCGGAAAAGGTGTTCCTTGACTCGCGCGTTGTAGTATTTCTCCAACTGTTGTTTATAAGAAGCTTCGCGAACGTAGGATGAATCTCGACGTTCGTCTAGCAAGTCTAAATTCATTCTCAGTTCTTTATCGTTATCAGTTCGTTGCACGAACAAGACCCTTGGAGATGGGTATGTTACTTTTGTAGGGATTACCGCTTCAGTTCCATACGTCAGACTGAACGGAGTATCTCCGTTGCTTGTTTATGAAAGGGTGCGATGAGCCCACAAAACATGAGGTAACTCGTCGACCCAACCACTTCGTCTTGTTACCAGACGGGTTTTGATACCCTCAACGATACTTCGGTTTGCGCATTCTACTTGGCCATTGCCTTGAGGGTGCGCAACTGAAGTGAATATTTGTTTGATTTTCATGGATGAGAGCCATTCTTGTAGATGTTGATCCGTGAACTGCGTACCATTTTCACTTACAATTTCCAGTGGCAGGCCAAATCTGCAAATGATGAATTCCGATATGAATTTTTTGATGTTGCGCCTATCGATTGTGGCCAATGTTTTAGCTTCTACCCATTTGGTGAAGTAGTCGATGGCGACCACTAGGTACTTCACGTTACCCAGCGCTGTAGGGAAGGGTCCAACTAGATCGATAACCCATTTTTGGAATGGCCATGCTGCAGTATCTGGGACCAAGTTGTTTTTTGGCATGAGTGTTTCAGGCGCGTGCCGTTGGCAAGCGTCGCATTTGCACAATTCCTTTAATGCATCAAGGTGCATTCCGGGCCAGTAGTACCCCGCGTTCATGAGCTTTGCTATGACCATCCTAGGTCCCGCGTGCAAACCGCAGGTTCCTTCGTGGATGTCCTTTATCAAGTATGTGGCTTCCGCAGAGTCTACGCATCGTAGTAATGGTCCAAGGTAAGATCGTTGGTATAGGATACCGTCGACGACCTCATAATGCAGGGCTTTGTGATGCAGCTTCCTCGCTTCCGCTCTATTTGATGGAAGAATTCCTTTGGTCAAGAAAGCCATTATGGGAGTGATCCATGATTCTTTCCCTGTTTGGACCATGTTTACTTGTTTTTATGGTATAGATGGCTTGGTCAGCACCTCAACTCGCACGTCTTTTGCCATGTGATTAAATGCGGTTGATGCCATTTTGCTTAAGGCATCTGCCGGCTTGTTTTGGCTTCTACGCACGTGGGTGACTTTGCAGTGGATGAAGCTGTTCATCAGTTCTTTGGTGTGCTGTAAATATAAGATCATAAATGGATGAGTGTCCAGAGAGTGTGTTGGCTTTGTTGGGACTCAGCCTTATCTGTCTGGAAGGACATGATCCTAATCCTCCTGAAGGTGATAATGTTATCCTTGAGTTTTGTTTTTGATTATGCCATGTTGTTGAGACTATGTTTTGCAATTATTTCCAGGTGTATCTCTGTTTGACTTGTTTGCGAAGAGGTGTGAGGCAAAAGTCTTATATACTCCTATTGTTGAGGGTGATCAAGGGCTGGTGGAGAGGATGAGCTCGAATTTTTTATTTCCAAACCTCATTGATCCCCCCAGGCATTATGCTAGAACAGGTTAGATACTACATCTGTTTCATCTATTTTGCTAAGTATCATGCGTGCGCGAAGTATGCGCAGGTAGGTACGCGGCCCGCGTGCTGATTATGCGCGTTCTTCGTGACAGGTGCGGGTATTCAACTCCGCAGAAAGGTTTCCGTCGAAGTTGAGGAAGTTACCTCTGAGCGTCCGGAACCCGTTGGTTAGTTATTGCAATTCTTTTGTTTTTACTCACGTATAGTTTGATGTATACAGATGTGATTTCCGCACCAGGCACGAGTACATCCAAGAAGCGTGCCAAGGCGGATAAGAAAACCAAGCCACCGACTGCTCTCATTATTGTTGAGGAAGTGGATGATGAACTCACAGAGTCTGACACGGAGTTGGAACATAAACGCACCAGGCATTTGTCACCTGTGCGTCAGTCTGAGGGTGTGTCTGCGGAATTCTTTCAACAAAGGATGGATGAGTTGAAGCAGAAGCAGATTCAGATCCCGCAATCATCTGGAGAAGCATCCGAGTTGCTACGTCCGGAACCTATTGTAGCGGTTCCCGTTGATGTTTTTAAGCCCTTGGCTGGGTCGAAAGGTAGCAAACTTGAAGGGGCTTATTAGCAAACTTGAAGTGGCTGTTAAGCCCCCACCGGTGCGCCAGAATCTTCCTATGAAGACTCTGAGGCATTTATCAGGTATGGCGAGCTTAGCCTTCTTTTAGTACTTTGAGCGTTATTTCATATAACTTTTGTAATAGCTTTTTATGTAGGGCAACATCCATTTGCGGAGTCCCGCTCGGAGCGGACTTCATCTGTTTTTGTGATGGTATCTTCTCCGGACCATCCGATTACTGAAAATGTTGGTGCGGTTGAAGATCCAACGAAGAATGTGACTAATCTTAATGTTTCCGAGGTAATTGTTGAGGAAGATGTAACACCTCAAGTAGAGCCGATCGTAGATGACTCCGCTATTGCTATGGAGAAGGCAGCTGCTAGTGATCGAGTGTTCTCCTAATTCGATGGCCCATTTGGCCAATAGTCCAGAGAGTTCTGGCTTGCGCAAGATGTCGTTGATGCGGAAGTCTGTGAGGACATTGATTGGATGCCCTTGGAAGTACCTGCGCAATCTTCTGGATGCGTGGACTAACGCGAGAACCAGTTTCTCCATCGTGGAGTAGCAGGTTTCGGCGTCTAGCAATGTGTGGCTGACGTAATAGATTGGGGTTTGTACCCCTTTCCTGTCAACCATAAGTACTGCGCCAACCGCCTTGTCAGTGACGGATAAGTACATAGTAAGTGGTTCTTTAGGTAGCGGAGCGTGAGTGTTGGCAGATTTCTCAGACACTTCTTGATTTCTTGAAAAGCCATTTTCGCTTATGTGGTCCAATGAAAGTTGGATTTCTTCAAGCAACTCTTCAGTGTGTCCACGAAGGGGAAAGATTTGGACGCGTAGTTTGACAAGAATCTGTTCAAAGCTACGAGGCGTCCCATTAATGTTTGGACTTCTTTGACCGAAGATGGAGATGGCATGCGTTCGATTGCTTGTACTTTGTCTGGATTGGCGCGGAATCCATCTTTTGTTACAATGACCCCTAGGAACTTTCCTTCCTCCATTCCGAAAGAACATTTTCCCGGGTTCAATTTCATCCGCACGCTGCGCAGTTGATCAAAGGTTTTTTGGATGTCGTTTAGCATCTGATCTTCCTCTCTACTTTTGATTACCAGATCGTCAAAGTACACCTCCAAGTTTACACCGATTTGTTTACAAACGCGGTGTCCATTAAACGCTGATATGTTGCCCCAGCGTTTTTCAGCCTAAATGGCATTTTGGTATAACAAAAAGTTCCCATATCCGTGCAGAACGTTGTCTTGTCTTCATCTTCTTTGGCCATCTGGATTTGGTGATAACCCTTGTAAGCATCCAGAAAGCATTTGAATCTGTAAGGTGCTAACGAGTCGACTTTTAAATCGATCTCGGGCAGCGGGTAACAATCTTTTGGGCAGGCTTTATTCAAATCCTTGTAATCGACGCACATGCGCCAAGTGCCATTGGATTTACCAACCATGACTGGGTTTGCCACCCAAGTTTGATACTTGCTTTTGCGAAGAATACCTGCTTTTAAGATTTCCATTACTTGTTCATTCATCGCCTTTGTTTACTCCGGCCCCATGTTGCGTTTCTTTTGAGCAACTGGCTCTGCGTTCTTGTAGACGTTGAGTCTGTGCTCCGCGATGTGACGCAGAACGCCAACCATGTCTGCTGGCTTAAAGGCAAATATATCCATGTTCTTTGTTAACAGTTGCTTCAAATGTGTGCGAATGGAGTCGGAGATTACATGGCCGATGACAACTGTCTGTTCCGGGAATGCAGGGTTGATAACCCATTTTTCCGGCTCGATTCTGACAGTTGGTTTTGTTTGCTTTGCGGGTTTCGGCGCATCTGTTGTATGGCATGTTTTGTTCCCGCGTATGAATGCGACTCCTGTTCGCATGGGAAAACGTGCCATCTGATGTGGTGTAGATGCGTTGCGATTGAATTTTGCCAGTCCTTCACATCCTAGCAGGATGTCATGCGAGGAATTGACGGGAAGGACAATGAAATCACATGTTTCAGTGCGCGAGTGCTTTCCGTCTGAGAGTGTTACTGGGAACGTGAGTATTCCCAGTGGATAGATTGTTTCATGGATAAAGCCGGAAATTGGCTCTATGACTCGTATTATTCTTGCTTTGTCATCATCATCCAGCTGGTCGAAACATTGCTGGTACATGATGTCTGTGTTGCTACCGTTGTCTAAAAACATATACCTTGTCCGGTAATGTCCGAAAACGCCTGTGCTGATCAATGGAGCTATCGACGAAGCCCATCCCTTCACTCTTGGCATGATCACTTGTTCTTCTTTCCATGAACCATCGTTTGTATCCGCAAACTTGTGTTTGTGTTTGTGATTTGTGGTTCTCTGGATCATGTTGCAGTTATTGCGCGATGTGCTGTACACGTGATGCGCATTGAGGTTACGTATCCTCTTCTGAGGGGGCTCGTTTCCTTCGGTGTGGTCCCTTTGCTTTCTCCGCATGTTCTTCACGAGGTGTGTTAGCTGCCCAAATTTTATAGCATTTTCTATTTCCATCTTCAAACTGTAACAAATGTCTGTTAGATGGCCGTAGTCTTCATGGTACTCGCAGTATTTGGATTTATCCACGTTCCGTTTGTCACCTCGGAGCTCTTGCGGTTTTGGGAATTGGATCTGTTCAGTTTTTAACACTTCGGATAGTGTTTTAGACAGCGGGGTCCACTCGTAATTTTTCTTTGAGTGCCCTTTGTGATCGCGAGGTCCTCTCGAGCTGAGCATGTTCCGTGTGTCTTGTGCGGAAAAGTATTTTCCCTCTTCTGCCGTGCCGGAAATTCTCGACCAAACGGATTGCTTTCCTTTCCCTCTGTTGTTAGAGGGTGGATGATGGTTGATGCTTTGGTGCATGTTTTTGTTTCGATGAAAAGATCGTTCGGAGGACGCGTATACCTTTGCGGCTTCAATCACTTCGTCTCAGGCGTGCGGCACGCCATCCTTTCCCGTCAGACACTTCATTAAATCATCATTTCTTACCCCGTGTATGAATGCTGCACGGGTAAGTTCTTCTCCGCAGCCTAGCTGAAGGGCTTCTTTGTTGTATCTGACGATGTAGTCTTCCAAGGATTCATTCTCATGTCGTGTGCACAAGAGAATGTGCGCTTTATCCTTCTTGTGTTTGTGCAGATGTGAAAAGTGATTCTTGAATTTTCTTATGAGATCATCAAAGTCTATCAGACTTCCGACAGGCAAACTTTCGTACCAGACTCTGGCTGCCCCTGTTAACGTTTGCACGAACAGATGACACCAGGCTTGTAAAGGCCACAATTTAGAACTGCCTACGCAGTCAAAAGCATGCAAGTGATCGTCTGGATCACGTAAACCATCGTATTTCCCAATTGTACTTGGGAGTTTGCACTCTTGAGGCATTGGTGCTAGCGCGATGCGTGCACAGAATTTTTATCTCTCAGCGAAAGTCTTTGGCCTGTACGGCTTGTAGAGATCATCATCTGTTGGTGTTGGGTTACTGGCAACTGATTTAGAATGCCGCTTTCGATTTGAATCATGATGCACCTCATTTTCTGATTCGTAGCCGTCTGGTTCCTCATTCAGGTTGACGGGGTCCTGACCGTGAGTATTTCTACCACGGTCTCCACCACGTACCGCCTGGCGAGGCCCGTTATTACGACGGCCATTGTTGTTTTCCCGAGGTGATTCTGAATCATCCTCCCTTGTGTCGAAACTTAATGTCTTTTGAACATTGAGTTTGGCTTTTTCCATCACCATCTTCTGATACTCGGCAATTGTTTTTGAATTTTGCCGAGCCGACCACTCATCCGGATCTACCGGAGATTGGTTGTCTTGTTTCTTCTTTCCTCCAGCAAATCCCCCCCTGATTGAGTTGAACTGGAATGTTGAGGCTGGTTGCTTTGGAGCCACGTTTTTTGTGACGGTGTTTGGTGTGACGTCTTGGATTTCATCGTTGATTGTTGCATCTACTTCAGCAGTGTTGTTGTTTGCATCCTTTGAGAAAGCCATGGTTGCTAGTTTGAAAGATATGTTAACCGTAAGGGATGGCGCCAATGGAGAAACAAATGGTCTTACCACCGGTTAAGGATGATAAGATTATTGTGTCTACAAGGTTGATCCTTCACTAGTATCTATGGATTGTGGAACCTGCAAATAAGAGTTGATTGTGGATGTGGAGACGACTACACGAGGTAGTAGTTTATGACAAAAACGGGGTAAATGGGGATACTATCTTGTTATTGATAGCTCTCCGGGTTAGCAGAAAGTGTCCTCTCCTACTAGGGATGTGATCCCTTTTATAGGAGAGTTCGTATGCCACCATTACCCAAGTCCTAACTGTGGTTAGGTTGTCTCCATCACCCTTAATTATGTTAGTATGGTGATATAAGGGAAGCTAAATTAATGGGAATAGTGGAACATAATACCGCCTTTATTATTGAGCCTACGTGATTTATGCATGGCAGTTGACCATGCATAAAATCCGCCTTTGACCAGGACTTGACCTTTGACCGGTCATTAACGTGCTTTGACTACTCCTTGCGCGTAACCCTTCTCCGCGTGGCAGTATTTTTACGGGTTTGAGTATGCGGAATAGTGTATTCAGTACCCAATCCCATCACACTTTATACCACATATCATGCATTTATCATGTGGTTTAAGCATTATTTTGTTCAACATTTTTTTGGTGGAATGGAATCTACTTTGGTTTGTTTTTGGTTATTTTTATAGGTTTGGAGTGATTATGAAAGATGTCAATGAGCGTTAGAACAACTTGTAAGGGTTCAAGATCAAAAATTGATGACAATTATAAATTGATCAAGCTTGGAAAGTTAGAAGGTTAACAAAATAATCGGACTAGCAAATTATTTTGTGGAAACAAATTTGGAATCAAATGTGATGGAGATTTAGGTGCTGTTTGTTTTTTCTGCAGGAAAAGGCTTGCAGTCTGCGGACCACATCTGCAGACATCGGCAAGAGAAGAGGTGGACCAAAGGTCTGCAGTGTGCAAGAAGAAGACTGTTTGTTTGTTAATGTCTGCAGGCTGCTGAAATAAACTGAAATTTAAATAAACTGATTTTTTACAGCAGTTTGGTGGTAGATGGTGGTGGTGGACCGTGAAGGTGGTGGACGGTGGTGGTGGTGGTGGTGGTGGTGGGTGGACCGTGGTGGACCGTGGTGGTGGCGGACGGTGGTAGGTGGTGGTGGTGGTGGACCGTGGTGGTGGTGGACGGTGGTGGTGGACCATGGTGGAAGTGGACGGTGGTGGTGGACGGTGGTGGATGGTGGTGGACGGTGGTGGTGGATGGTGGTGGTGGTGGTGGACGGTGGTGGTGGTGGACGGTGGTGGTGGATGGTGGTGGTGGTGGACGGTGGTGGTGGATGGTGGTGGACAGTGGGTGGTGGTGGGTGGTATGTGGACTGTGGTAGGTGGTGGTGGTGGTGGTGGACTGTGGTTGGTGGTGGTGGTGGTGGTGGGTGAGGAGAAGAGAAGTGGAGAAGACCTTTGAAGACCTTAGAAGACTTAGGTGCTGTTTGTTTTTTGCTCAGAAGCACTTCTGACCTCTTTTGTCTGCACCAAGAAGACGAGCGCAGACGTTTGGGGTCTGCAGATTGTTTGTTTTTTGGAAGACCTTTCACTCAAAAAGGTCTTCCTAACCTCTTCTTGGTGCAGACTTGTTCCAAAATCTTCTAAGGTCTTCTCCACTTCTCTTCTCCTCACCTACCACCACCACCGTCCACCACCACCACGGACCACCACCACCCACCACCACCACCGTCCACCACCACGGTCCACCACGGTCCACCACCCACCACCACCACCACCGTTCACCACCACCACCACCACCACCGTTCACCACCACCACCATCCACCACGGTCCACCACCACCACCACCACCACCACCGTCTACCACCACCACGGTCCACCACCGTCCACCACCATGGTCCACATCCACCACCACCACCCACCATCCACCACCACCACCGTCCACCACCACGGTCCACCACCATCCACCACCACCACCCACCACCACCGTCCACCACCACCATGGTCCACCACCACCACCACGGTCCACCACCACCACCCCCGTCTACCACCACCACCACGGTCCACCACCGTCCACCACCATGGTCCACATCCACCACCACCACCGTCCACCACCACGGTCCACCACCATCCACCACCCGCCACCACCGTCCACCACCACCATAGTCCACCACCACCACCACGGTCCACCACCACCACCTTCCACCACCACCACCACGGTCCACCACCACCACGGTCCAGCACCACCACCCACCACCCACCACCACCACCACCGTTCACCACCACCATGGTCCACCACCATCACCACCACCGTCCACCACCATCACGGTCCACCACCACCACCGACCACCACCACCACCGTCTACCACCACCACCTACCACCGTCGACCACCATGGTCCACCACATCCACCACCACCACCGTCCACCACCACGGTTCACCACCATCCACCACCACCACCACCACCGTCCACCACCACCATGGTCCACCACCACCACCATCCACCACTACCACGGTCCACCACCACCACCACCACCGTCCACCACCACCACCCACCACCACCATGGTCCACCACCCACCACCACCACCACCCACCACCACCACGGTCCACCATCCACCACCACTGTCCACCACCACCATGGTCCACCACCATCCACCACTACCACGGTCCACCACCACCCACCACCACCACGGTCCACCACCACCACCAACCACGGTCCACGACCACCACGGTCCACCACCGTCTACCACCAGACTGCTGTAAAAAATCAGTTTATTTAAATTTCAGTTTATTTCAGCAACTTGCAGACATTAATAAACAAACAGTCTTCTTCTTGCAGACTGCAGACCTTTGGTCCACCTCTTCTCATGCAGATGTCTGCAGATGTGGTCCGCAGACTGCAGACCTTTTCCTGCAGAAAAAACAAACAACACCTTAGGAACAAGTCTGCACCAAGAAGAGGTCAGGAAGACCTTTTTGAGTGAAAGGTCTTCCAAAAAAACAAACAATCTGCAGACCCTAAACGTCTGTGCGCGTCTGCGTGACGCAGACGAAGGAGGTCAGAAGTGCTTCTGAGCAAAAAAAAACAAACAGCACCTTAATTATCATCGGTTGAAGATAGTAGTAGTAATAATAATAATAATAATAATAATAATAATAATAGTGTTGGACTTAAATGGCCCTAAACTTCATGGAGAATGGGGTGCAAGAAAATCGGCACTTTTGGGAGGAGAAAAAAAAAACTTTGGGATGGCAGTTAGTAGGGAAGAATTTATCTTTGGACGACTGTTGGAATATCGAAGAGAGAGGAGAAGAAACTTTGGAATTTTTGTTATTGGGCATTAAAGACAATTTCTATTTTTGTTTTGTAAGCTTTTATTTGGAATATTTCGTTTCGTATTTATTTTGATTGATGTGGCCGTCATGTACAACTAGAACCTTTTGATTCCGACACTTTGGTATGTTCTTAGCTTTGATTCGAAAACTTATGTGAAACTCTTATGAGATCCAACTTTTGAATGGTTTGTTTTGTTGATTCTTGATTTTATACCTTTAGTTAATATATTAGTTGATTAATAAAAATGGCCACTTTGTTAACCAATCTAATAGTGATAAAAGGAACAAATAGCGATTTAGGTATGTTTGTCTATGAATTTAAATTCGTTATAGAATTAAACAATATAACTAAGCATTCCAAATGGCGTGAGTGTTTGGTTATAATTAATACTTCTATCATTGCAACCCGCACACTAAGATTCGAACGGCGTGA
Organism: Ambrosia trifida; assembly: GCA_028751855.1. Classification (NCBI taxonomy): domain Eukaryota; kingdom Viridiplantae; phylum Streptophyta; class Magnoliopsida; order Asterales; family Asteraceae; genus Ambrosia; species Ambrosia trifida. Next base: position 161,530,403 of record CM054122.1, read on the forward strand.
GCTTGGAGTAGCGGGTTGGCTCTAATCAACGAACGACGTTTGGTTAGCCTTTAGATAGAGTGGATGTCCGAACGGCGTGATGTCTAGTATTGATACAAATCGTTTAATTAAAGGATCATTGCACCATAATTGTTAATGATCATAAGTCCAGATCAAAGGAAGAAACTGCCTTAGTGGTGGAATTAGTTTTAATATCTGAATTCATCTCACAATTTAATTAACGTTTTCTAGTCATCTATTTTAAAAATTTTGGTTTTATTTTCACTAATTTAAAATACACCAACCCCGCCTCCTTTATATAATAGATTTTTTGTGCGAAAACACGCTTTTGGTATAATCAATTTATTTGTTCCCTAAGGACACAAACTCTACTTTCACTTATACTAAGTAAACTATTTATTATATTTATTTGTTGGATTCGACACCCAACAACTAAACGTGCAACATGGTCGACACACTTACCTAGAGTATTAATTGCACAACCTATATAAGGCAACCTTCTCCACCACACTTCTCTTCCATCGTTTGGAATTTTTTTGAAAAATCCTTCATATAAAAAAATTTGCTCACAATGCTTCGTGATGATCGCCATTCTTCTGATTACTACCGATCACTGACTAAATCGAAAGGTTTATTAACTATGCAATCTCGAGCATCAAAACAAGGTTATGCGAACTTTATTGGTGGTGTATGTGGGATAGGGTTAGACCTAATCTTGGTTCTAGGATTCTTGAGTTTAGTGCAACAACACAATTGAAAGAGGTTTTTCCTAAAGTTATGTGGTCAATAAATGGGATTGCATTGTTTGTGGGGGATCGTGATGATTGTTTCTTGTTGAATCCTTTAGCAAATGAACTACTTAGGTTACCTAAACCAGTAAACTTTGACACTTTTAGGTCATATGGATTTGGAGTGTATGGGGGTAGGTATACATTTGTTAGGATTTGTTTCTCATTTTTCAGTGAGGCTCCTACGAAGACCGAAGCTTATAATGTTGGATTTGGTGCTTGGAGAGCAATAGAGTCGGTGTTCCCACAAGTTCATAGCGAAACCGGGACAACTTTAAATGAAAACATATATTGGTTGGTTTACCGATCCGGTATAACCAGATTAAACCTGGTTAAGGAAAAATTTACTAATTTTCCCGATACACCTACCGGTACAATCGAGAAAGAGAAGACGTATACACCCTAATTAGGGGTAATACGTGAGCATTTGTGTGTTTCATATGTCGTTGCTGTTGAGTTTATTGTCTGGGTTTTCAATGGTGATGCAATTTGGCAGAAAATGGTTACACAATCCTATAATTTTGCACGTCCCGTGATGTTGTCTATTGTAGCGAAACTTGGATTGGAGAATGGTGGTGTTATAATGATTGAAAATGAACAATGGGTTATGGAAGTCAGGCCTCAAAGTGTTAGGCGAGTTCTTGGATCAAGATATCATTATCTGGATGCGGTATTGTCACAAACATGATATGATACCAGAAACATAAAGAACTTTATTAAGAATGAAAAGAGAATAAAAAAACAATACAAGATCTTTACAAAACTCTCTACATATCCAAACAAGAACTCTTTCAAACAAAACTAACTCTCTAAACCAATCAACAAATCTACACAGACTTCAACAGAGAACAGAAACAAGATGTATCTGAACAATCAACAATGAAACACTAGAATTATTTAGACGAAAGAGGGGAAATTACAAAGAGAATCAAAAGAAACCAGAGCTAAACTATGCACAGGTGAAGGTGAAAGAGCATAGTTTATATACTAGTATATAGAACCTTCTATTGAGAAAACACAATCTCAGCCAATGTGCACCATTAGATCAGAAACTCACACGGATTGTGGATATAGACGGCTGAGATTAAAGCCAAGAAACACACTTCATATAAGAGGCCTTGGACTATGGAACCTAGACAAGCCCAATAAAGATCACGAGCTGGGCTTCCATACTGCTACAATCTGGGCCCAAACAAGCTTCCAATCAGCAACATATCAATATCCAGCCCAACTTATAGAACCTCACAAAAAAAATAGGAAAACAAATATAAATAAATGTAATAAAAATAAATAATATGTAAAAGAATTGAAAATACTGAAATCAACATATTACCTTAATATTTCAACAGGTATCGTATGAACCGACGTTTGTTTCTATTAGGGATATGTTAGGTTGTGAAACAAGACAAGTTCAAATGTTGGAGTTAGGTGAAACTATTGAAGAATATCTGTTTGAATCAACTTCACAACTGTTTGTTACAACAGATGTCCTCCAAATGTAACCAATTTGTCATTGGCTTGGGGAAATTCATAAGGCTGGTACGTTGTGGAAATGAGTGATGACCCAGGCCATTGGCGTAAATGGCCTGGTAAGAATAAATTACTAGAGAACAAGTAATAGAACATACTAGTAATAGGCCAGAATTTTGCACAAAAGAAAAAAAAGTTAAAGGGACAAAAAAGAGGAAAAGAAAAAAAAAACAAAGACGCTACTGTAACGAAGCATGTAATTTGGTGGCGTAAGTGTAAAAAGTCAAATGGAGAGTTGTGGCTTTTGTTTGGGCGGTTTGGTCAAATTTGGGCGGCGGCATATTTTAGACGACGTTGTAGAAGTGTCGTTGTTTTAATAGACTAGTAGGAAGCCCGCGCGTTGCTGCGGGAGCGATAATATAAAATGTGATATTCTATATTTAGTTTTATCAATTCTCTCGTGTATCGTGTCCATAAGGATTTATGTACCCTAACTGAGCCTTAAAAATATGCTAAAACTATGTGGAATGCATATACATGTGTTGGTAACTATAAATACTCTAAATCACTATGTCCACCATTCAAATTATAAGTTTTTTAATCAATTCATAATCGAATTCCATGTTTAAATAAGTTTGAAATTAGGAGTGGAGGTTAGTGGTCGATTGAGGGTGCCCCGCCCCACTCTCATTTTCTTTGCTCAATAGTGTAAGTTTACGTGTCATCGGCCTAAATTTTATACGCAATATTGTGTCCAACCCCTTCCATTTTAAGGGTCGTCCCTAACTGTCGTTGCGACGAGGATCCGGTGTATGTGCAAAACACTTAGAACCCTATAGCAAACTAACCATGCTTCTAATCAAATTCTCACTTCTAAATGAGAATGAATTTCCCTATGTTTCAATACTTATTTTAAAAAAAAACATAACATAGATGAATAACCTATTAAAAGCTCAATTTAAGATTCATATTATTAATCAATACAGGAAATGAGTTCAAAAATCATTAATCAAAGTTGTAGACTCTAATTATACAGCACACCTAAATGATTGTAACCTTTAATATAGTTATTTTAAAAAGCATAACATGCATGAATAACCAATTAAAAGCTCAATTTATAGTCTAAGTTAAGACTAAAAGATTGATATTACCAATCAAAACAAAACAGGAAATATGTTAATAAATCATTAATCAAATTTGTTAGTTGTAGTTATACAACACAACTAGTGGGCGAACCAATCCTCAGGATTAAAGATTTAAACATTTTTATAGTCTTGACCAGACATAGCATAGATCAATAACAAACAAAAAAAAAAATAATTAACAGCAAAAAAAAACATATCAATTCATGTGTTTGCTACAAATTTAGAATTTTTTTTCTACAACAACAAAGCTTGCTTCCAACCGGAACTCCTCTTACTCGGTCCAGGCGAATTCTTTAGACCACTCACCTGAAAAATAGCACTGAATTTGTATTATAAAAGCAAAGAAACACAACAAGAAAAATCAAGAACATATAACTATAAAAACAATAAAATAGAAATCCAACCTTAGCAGCATCACAAATTGTCAATCGAAGAGAAGAACCAGCAAGATGCGAAAATTTGGGTGTGATGGGTATGGAAGAACTTATAGTTTCAAGAAGATGGAGTTATGGAACTCGAATAGACGATTTCGAATTTCCGAACTAAATTTTTGGTTAAAGTGAATTTGTTCTTTATAACAATGTTATGCGAATGATGATTGGAATGTGAACTAATCACCATTTGTGTAGTTAATATTGTATTCATTATGATGAACCACCAAGGAAGATGAAAGGTTAGTATGAATTGAATTGACTAAGATGGCCTTAAATTGTCTTAAAAGTTTAATGAATGTCCAACTTTAATCCCTCTAAATTGGCTTTAAGTGTATTGTAAATTATGCTTAAATATTTGTACACAATAAAAAAAACTACAATGGTGTACATCTTTGGACATAATATTTATCAAACTCTTTGAAAGGCACTCAAATTTTATTTACAATGTATACAACTTCCTAATCGAATATGCTATATTCACTACAAGAAAATTAAGCTAATGCAACCCCGGTAAAATGTTGCATTTGGCCTTGAAAAGGTTGCATTAGGCCTAATGCAACCTTTTATCAAAGGCTGCATTAGGTGAAGTTGCATTAGACCTAATGCAACCTTTTTGTTAGATAATGCAACCTTTTTTAAAGGAGTTGCATTTACTATACAAATGCAACCTTTTTGTGATGCAACTTTTTTTATGCTAATGCAACTTTTCTAACACTCAAATACAACCTTTGTTACCTCAAATGCGACCTTTGTTACACTTAAATGCAACCTTTCTTACATCAAATGCAACATTTTTTAAAGGTTTTAGTTTCAACAAATGCAACCTTTTTCAAATGCAAATGTAGCTTTTTATAGGAACATTGTATGAAGAATTTCTATTGATATACAATAGTATCTCAACGACACCAACACAATAATAACATAAATATAATAGATAATCTTATCTCATGATACGAAATATCTCAAAATTTAAAATAATATTGTAATTAGAATAAGGTTGTCAATTACAACAATAAAAAAATAAAGAAAACTTCCTACTCGTCTTTAAGATCCTGAAGTACTTAGATAAGTAACTTTTTCCATAAAACTACGCTTTGCAGCTTCTAAGTTTGTTTGTTGGCTGACAAAAACTTTATGCATAGCTTCTAGCTTAGCTTCTTTTTTTTTTCCCCTTTGATGGTCCTCTCAATTTGTTTCCGCATTTCAAGCAACTTCAACTTCAAGGCTCACGTTAAATAATCCCATAAGCCCTAAGGCCACCCGGAACGATAGCTATCATGCTCCATGCTAATTACCACTGTAAAAGGACCAGCCAAAGCACTTCCATCTTCTAGCGATTTGTAGTTCCTCATTTGTTCCTTCAAAAGAGAATAAGACGGTATTTAAAAAAACAAAGAACAATAAAAAAGTGATACAAGTTGCTTGTTGAAAATATATATCATTAACAATACAAGTTAATTGTTGAAAACATCAGCCAAAATACTGACAAAAATAAACCTGGAACTTAAAAAGTTTTGATTATCTGTAGAAATGGAAAATGATTCACCCCATTAGTTTAAACCCATATGTATCACTTATATGCCTTCAAAAATATGTATAACTAATTATGTCCAGCTTCTCCATGTTTATATTTCAAGCCAACTAGTGGTTTCACATGTCGCGCTTTGCGCGAGCGTTTTGAACATGGGACGCAACAATGGTTAGTTACGGTTAATAAAATTCCAAATAAAGTGTAATTACAAAATCACATAACCTGGTGATTACAATATAATAAACTTGCTTATTACTGTTTTGCTTTATATTTCGGGATGTGGCATGCGTAATAATGAACTTGCTTTTATGTACACCAACTTGTTGTATATGAAACTTGAGATGATGCAAATAATAAGCGGGTACCTCGCCGGCAAGGATCTGTAAGCAATTGAAACACGACCACAACAGGACTCATCCATATTAGCAATACAAGTCTCACATCTCATCTTCCTCTCAATGGTCCCAAGCTGGTCACTAAGCCCAAGTACCTTGTGTTTCCCAAGGTCGGTCGTTTCACCGTGCTTGATATACGCCACAAACATTTGCCTCTACAAACCAAAGAAAATGCAAAAACAGTCTCTTTATCATTTATTGTGGTATTCTACTAAGAGCAAGTAACCGAACAAAGTGAATAAGTACATCATTGTTTAAGAAATAGCCTAGTGAACATAACATCATACACCACAGCTTACAGATGGGTTATTGTCTGAAACAAAACGTATATCTCATGGTAACCTTGGCCATACATCCTTCCAATTTGCGAATGATCAACCGCGACTTAATATAACCTTGCTCATGCATTCTTATGTATCTCCTAGGATAAGTTGGTGCATACATACCTCTAAATTGTGAATGCCCAAACGCCTTAATCTATTCTCCATTATACAAAGATCATTGATTTTTGAATGAATCTGAAGCTGTTTAGTTTCCTGATTCCTGAATCAACAAAAAAATGTATTTAATATATCACAACATTTATGTAGCAGAGTATTAACTTTGAACAAAGTCTCAAGATATGTCTCTCATTACAAAAATATAGTGATTCATAATCAAACATAGATATATATAACCCATTAAAAGACCCATGCGACATATTTATGTTTCCTTACCATTCATCATGACACTTAAACATATTCTTTGCTTTTGTAAATATAGAATCTCAGTGTGATCTTTATAGTATTAACTCTCTACTATATAGCATATGTCATTCAACAACAGAAAATTAATTGTGTTTTTTTTAATATAATAGATCAGTGATACTTATGAGCAAAAAATCAAAGTTAATAATTAGATTTATCTCTCACATAACAGAGTTTGGTGTTTTAACCAACTTACTTATTTTCCGGTATTTCATAAGGCATGAAATCTGATTCCCGTAATGCCGTTTTACCAACAAGATAGCCCCACAATATATTCTTCTTAGTGCATGCAATTACCAAAGTCAAGAAACATTAGAACCTCAAATTAATTTAGCTCAAGTCATTATAGGATGAAACTCGATTTTGATGAAAACTTGAATCAAATTCACATAGGCACTATCAGCTAAGGATGTCTATGCCCATGCAGGAGTTCCAACAATCAGCTAAAATTTATAGATTTAGATGTTTATGCACATAAGCACTATCACCAAAATTTACAGACTTAGATGCTTACTAAAACAACAATTATATTCAATTAAATATAATTGCATCAAAAAGGTCAAGAACAAGGTAGATTCAGTACGTTACTAATAACCAATTAATAATACTCAAGAACGTTAATTTAAATAGAGTCACCTGTCATCAAAAAAATGATTTAAAAGAATCAAGAACTTAACAAGACGATCGATTCGGTGGAGGTCCAACGTGTTATGCCTCTTTCCTTTTGACAAAATCCACTAGACGGAATCAGTTCTTTGTTGTGCTTGATTCATTATCAGATCTACAGATACAAAAAATAAAAATACAAAATCCAATTTAAAAATCTTGAAACAAGAACTAAGTTCACAACAACTAAGTTAGGGCAAGAAAACATGGACATCAACCAAGCTTCGATTATCAAACAGAAAGCTTAAATTATCAAAGAAAATAATCGCCAAAACCATAAGAAAGGATAAGGAAAGAGAAAAGCTTATTCTTCAGATCGATTTTGACTCCCCACAGATCGCATTAACACACAAAGGTTCAATTCAATATGGGAAAAAAAATAAAAGCGCATCTTTGCATATCTGCACATAAACAAATCAGCGTGGCACATTATTAGTCAATTGAAGATAATCGTTTACTTTATGTTTGCTGACCTAGGATTGAAGGTGGGTTAAAGCACCGATTGAACGACTCTTAATCGACGATTGAACCCGGTCAACTTCTGGATATGAATCGTACTGGTGATTGAGCCACATACGATCACCGATAATTAACACCGATATATTGTTTGAGGGTGAATTGGTTATAGGGTTTGAGAGTGATAAGAGGGAAACTAAACTTTTTAAAGTCTTGTTGCTGCTAATCTTAAATGAAAGCAGTTTTAGGGTGAATGGAGGGAACCCAAAATTTTCATAATGTAATTGCCGCTAATTAGCTTTCTAAATTGAATGAGATCGGAAGCTTTATTGGTTCACTAGTTAGACAGGTTTGACAGGATTTGAGAACCGGATAACGTAAAAAATAATTTAATAATTCAAATGTAGATAATATGAGAATATACTAGGGGTGCAAACGAGCCAAGTCGAGCCCGAGCTCGTTTAAGTTATGAAAGCTCGAGCTCAACTCGATTTAAGTTTCTTTTTTAAAGCTCGGGCTCGTTTATTACTTATTTGTTATTTTTTATTGATTATAAATATTATTTTTTATATAATTTAGATATTTTTTCATAATTTTATAATTAGAAATTGTTATTCAAATATATAGCTAAAATTATAATTATAATTCATATAAATAGTAGACTCATTTAGGCTCGTGAGCCACCTGGTAAACTTTGTTAAATTTCTTAATGCAACCTTTTGTTATAAAGGTTGCAAATTGTAGTAAAACCTTGCAATCTTTCAAGAAAAAAGGTTGCAATTTCAATATAGTTTTGCAACCTTTTATAAGAAAGGTTGCATTAGATCCTCTAATGCAACCTTTATATTCAACAAAGTTGCATTAGAGTCAAATGCAACACATTTGAAAAATGTTGCTTTTAAAAAGTTGCATTAGGCCTATTTTCTAGTAGTGATTGGACACTATATAAAGGTAAAACTTGGACCAAAAACAAATTGTATGCAAGGCAACCAAATCCTGAATCGGCCTGTTTCAACCAAACAAACTGTATTAAAGCAGCAGTGAAATAAAATGACGGGAAGATATTACCGATCCAATCTCGATCTCCAAGAACATTTTCAGTTTAGCGTTGTGATTCTTATTTGAAACTTCCCTCAATTACCCAACCTGCAGTTCCAATAACAGTTTTGAGTTCAGCTTGTTAATAAAACCAATAGCAACATGATAAATATTGATCTGAAATCTATAGATAAAACACATTAACATTTATAAAAGATATTAGCAATTAAAGAAAAACAATTCCGATCGGGTTTCCTACAGCAATTAAAGAAAAACAATTCCGATTGGGTTTCCTACAAAGCTGTTGAAGGTCGACTAGGACGATGTGTGTGGTTCTACCTCTTTGACCATAAAAGAAGTGTTGAAATTGAATAGGCACACCAATTCTTTAGCAACCTCATCCTGTACACCGTAAATATTTGATGAATATAAGTAAGTGTATGTTTCCAACAACTAAAGGTATATTATTAACAATGTAGCAGGAAAAAAATTACAAATCAACAGTAAATCAAATCGAGCAATGAAAAATACCTCGAATTGGTTAAATGGCGTTTCTTTCTGTATGCAAAATCTATGAACTTTATCATTGTTTGCATCATGAGTAACCTAGACATGTCAAGTAATGATATTAGTAAGACGAGTTTCTTGAAAAGTAAAACAAGTGTAGAAATGTGATGGAATGAAGTATAGAAAAACTTATCTCTAGAGGTTCCCAACATATGAACATATGGGTCAAGTTTTCCTTCTTCTTCAATAATTCTTTTATTGATCCTCTTCTTTATTTTTCTTGTATTTTTTTTAGTCTTTCAAATGAGGCACAAAGCCTTCTATGTATACAAGACCTAAGAATGAGTGTAGAGACTAACTTAATTAGAGTCATAAACTCTAATAAAGTGAAATAAAGAACTCTACTCAAGAGTCTCCTTAATAATTTCACTAAAATCAATTAAATTCCATTTATCATATTATTAAATTTTTGTAATTTCTAACATCTACTTGGATGAATCATTCATTGGTAACATTGATGATGAAGAAGGAAAACCATAAGGCAATTGATGTTTGTGAGGGTAGGGATGGAAAAAGAGGGTAGTATTGTAAAAGTGTTTTGATATTGTAAAGGATGATGTGGGTGAAATGTCTACATTACCCTCCTAAGTGTCTTAATTGTCACAACTATCCCCATAATACCCTTAAATTTCTTGCTTAAATATGTTGTACATGTTGCTTCTTAAGTTGTACGGAAATGAAAATTACCATCTTGTACATCACTCCTCCTTTATAATGTATATTATAAATTATAAATTATAAATTATAGATTATAGATTATAGATATATATAATGCAATATAGAAAGGAGGGATAAAATCTTGAACTAGTTTTATGTGGTAACAATAATGCAAGCGTAAAAGGTAAAGGGGCAAAATGAAACATAAATGACTGATCTGGTGCAATGGGTCATTTGGAGCATAACAACAAAGTCGGTTAGGGATAAGTGAGGTTTATAATGATAATAAACACTCAATAGTAATGGCGATAAACACTAAACAGTTTCTAAACTGATATAACTTTAATCTTGAAGTTCTTCTCATAAATTTGTATGTATAAAAAAATATGAATTAAATAAAATACAAGTTTTATACTTGGAGTAATATTATGTTAAGAAATTATATATATAATTTTCATTGAAATCTATAAATGTAATCCTAAAGAATTTAAAAATACTAGGAAGCAAATATCAAAATGAAATATGAGTTATAGACTTAACAATTATGTGGTTAAAACTTCTTGACTTCATAAAACCAAAAGCCCAAATAAATAAATAATACAACCTTTCATGTACCGGTACATAATTAGTCTTAAATAGTCAATTTTTTTCGATCCTATAAATTGTGATGTCAAACAAGGGGAGGAAAAACCAATTATAGATTGTTGTTTGATTCCTTCTCAGTTTCATCATCCGTTGTCCCATGGTATTTACATAACCACCTCACATGGATTATCAAAATTCTAAAAACATTAGAGTAGCTACCTACGGAAAAACCAAAGTCGTACTAGACTTCCAAACCATCAAATCTCGTTGTGTGCCACCACAAAGACTTGTCGACAGCCGCGATTGTTTACTAGATGCAAAAAAAAATAGAGTTGCGTCTGATTTCATTTGATTTTAAAAGAAGTAATTTTGTTTGATGTTAAAGCGAGGTATAATTTCTAACTTTTGTCTTTACTTGTAAATGTCATGATACAATGGAGTGTAGATAATTTTTAACTACTTTATTTGCTAAGATCAAGCCTTAGGACTTAGTTGTCTAATGTTTATTATAGAGAGAAAATTTCAGTAGCAACTATAACATGTTTGTTACCATGTAAATCTTAGTTCTTTTTATCATATGAACATAAGTCGTAGAAATCTTAGAGATTTTGTAAAATTAAAGCTTTTGAAAAATTTAAAAATTTGAAGAATTTGAAGATATCCTTTATTTGGTTATGATAACAAAATCCCCCATATTGCCTATCCACATTAGATTTAAATAAATAAAATCATGAAATTTAATTATGATAACAATATCTTTATACATTGACGATATCTTTGAATAAAAGCTATTTACGAGGTTGTGTACGTAAATATAAATGATATGTAGGTTGTATAATGACCTCCTATGCCATCCTTACTTCATTGAGCACTTGATTGTCTTAACCATTTTGTCTTTTAATTACGTATTGTCAACTCCGCTGCAACGCACACGCTCCGCACTAGTTAATTATTGTACGTACATTATAAATTGAAGACTAAACCGCTTAAACAACTAATTAATGTTAGTTGATATTAAAAATGTTCATTAATGTATTATAAATTTATTAGACAGAGAAATAATAGACTTTAGGATCAGCTAGAAGTCTAAATTAGATGGTCTAACAAGAATGGGTACCAAGTTGCAATCTTGGCGTAAATCCCCTTACGGTGGAGTGACACCTTCCTTCCTTACTTTCCTTATATGGGAGGTGGGGAGTTTGAGTCTTACCGGCATCAAAATGCTGCTAGTGGGCCGGGATTACCGCAGTGGGCATTCGAGCGGCGGGTTTTTCTTCAGAAACTGGTGTGAAATTACTGGTGGACCCAGGTTACTCTCAGAGTACTCTTTTGTCTAGTAGGTACTTCGAAAGTGCTCATGATTGATTTGTTAGCCGTTAAAAAAAAGTTGTAATCTTGACTTTAGGTAAAAAAAAAAAAAAAAAAAAAAAAAAAAAAAAAAAAAAAAAAAAAAACCATTAATCTCAGATAAACCATTAAAGCGAATCAACAAGTCAAAAAAAATTTTAAAGTGAAATGGTATCTAGGTTGTAAATAAGGGATAATAATAATAATAACTTAAGATAGTTTTGGCCGGTGGAAAAAAAAAAAGTCAAATTTAACATGAATGTTAAAGTGATCAGATTTAGGTGTTATAACAACCATGTTGGATCTTTTGAAAGAAACCAACATTACAAGCTACTTCAGTTATACAAGTGACTAAGTAGGCTAGAAGAACCATGCATCATTGCATCCTAGCTAGCTATAAAAAACGCTAGGGTTTTAGGCCTCCAATAATACAAGGTCAACTTTATTACCAAGAAAAACCCGTTTTTTCTTTTTTAATCTATCTCAACTTTGAAAATGAATTCATGAACACAGGGGTCGTGTTTGATAATTCCTAATAGATAAGATGTTGATTTAGTCAATTTTGCATTAGTGGATAACTTGATTCAACCATCACTTGTCATATTCATTAGTTATCATATGCAATACAAACATTGAATCTTCATATTGATTCTGGCCTAACTATCCAAGTTGCAGGCAGGGGCGGAGCATTAAAGGGGCGGGGAGGGGCGGCCGACCCCCCCGAATTTTCGCTCAGAAGTTTCGAGTATATAGTTTTCGTATGGAATTTTTTTGGTATATACGGTTTCGACCCCCCGTTAAAAATAATAGTTATATAAACCAAAACTTTTACCCAAAACAAAGTAAATGTAAAGCTCAAATCCTAAAGTACTAAGCACAATAACTACAAAAGCGGGATAGTAGATTCAATGAGCAAGCGATTGCGTTGTTATCCCTTAGCTACTCGAGCTTGGCTGGGTAAAAAGGTCGAAACGAGCCGAGCCTTATCGAGCCTGAGCTTGAGTTTAAAGCAAAGCTCGTTTACTAATCGAGCCCGAGCTCAGCCTAGCATGTGAAGTTCGCCAGGCTCGTCAAACCTTAGTGTAATATTAGGTTTATTAATATTTGATAATATTTACCCACTCATTTAAGCTTGTTTACTAAACGAGCCCGAGCCGGACTTCATTTATCGAGCTCCGAACCAATTATTTATATTACTTTTATTTAAAATATTAACTAATAGATAGTAAATGAGCCGAGCTCGAGCTCTCATAAGTGTTTTGAGCTCGAGCCTGATCGAGCTCGGGCTTAGCTCGGCTCGTTTGCACCCCAATCCATAATTGAAGAATTCAAAAATCTTAAAGGTTGATAGGGTGAACTATAATTCTTCATCCAGGTACCAACCCTTTGTCTTATTTTTAATGTTTTAGTGTCTTTGTTCAATTGTTTGTTAAAAAATGCTTAAAACTTTTATATTTATTGTATTTAATGTTTGACTCGACTCGACCCGACCCGACCCGAATCGAATCACCGACACGAACATATAACCCGAACTATAGCTACAGAAAAAAAAAATTAGGTCCTGTCCCGTGACCGCTGACTTCCGACCCCCCGGATCAAATTCTCAAGCTTCGCCACTGGTTGCAGGGTTGGCCTTGAAAACTCAGGTGTTAGGGCTGAGCTGTAAAAAATGTGCTCCTTAGCTTTAGCTTTAGGCCATAACGAAATAAATAATGTAAACTATTTTTTAAGCTACAATTAAAGTAATATCAAATTGATGGATTAAATTTTATTTCTCACTTAGGTTGTAGTTTAACGGTAGAGGGAACAGACCCTCTAGGGGGAGGTTGGGAGTTCAAATCCCACAAAGTATGAAAATATAAATGGGTGAAAGTTTAGAAATTAAAAAAAAAAATTTGTTTCATAACAAAAATAAAAGTTAAAAAAAAAAAGTCAAAACCAACCGGTAAAAACAAAAACAACTAAGCAGGGTCGGCCTTAAAAAATTCAGGTTTTTATGTATGTAGAGAGATACTTTTTACCGTCTTCATTTTATCTTCTTCATCCTCTCTAGTTCTACACTCATTAATAAACCTGCATTTTTTTTTTCTCAAACCATTTTATTTTCTTTTTTAGTTTTTAGCCTCTCTCAACATTTATTTACTTTCTGTTTTATATAAACTACCATTCAATTTAATTAATACTTGATTAACAATTTTGTGCCCAAACATACAAATCTCCATCGAATTAAAGACATCACTGTTAAGAAAACTTGGATTGCCGGAGGGTCAATGTGCCCTCAAGAAATTAAGCCCGGGCCGGGAGTCCTCCCCGCACCCCCTTAAGGGCCGGCCGTGACAAGTTGTGTGCAAGACAAAGAAATATTGAATAGTTTATAATAACCAAAGGTTATTAGTGACATATTTGTGTAAAAAAACAATAATCTTTTACTATAAATAGAGTTTGTTTGAGACAAAGAAATATTGAATGGTTTATAATACTTACTACTAACGAATAAAGACGTGATTGATGGTTGTTTATTTATGTGTTTCAACAACGGCATGATATTCTCTGTGTCTCATTAACGGCCCAAAACTAGCCCATTTACTTTCCTAGCCCATTTGATAAAAGTCCAGTTAGATTGATTGGTTTTTTTGCTTTCTAGATATTGCACCATTAATCCTCAACGTTTAATAATTACACGAATGATCATGATGGTTTGCAGTTACAATTTATGTCGTTTTTTGTTTCGCTATTGTTCAAGGCTGTTCGGGTTAGCTGATTCAGATACAAAAGCAATCAAATGACTTAAATAACTCGAATGATAAGCAAAGGGTTGAACAGGAAGGTTACAAAAAAACCTTCATAGGAATGAACCCTAGATATCCTATTTATATGATATGAATCATAATTTAAAAGGAAAGTAAATAACAAGATATTCGGATATCTATATCTATATCTATATATATAATAAACCAGAGCATTTTTTATGACATGTCACAATCTCTCTTTTGAAAGATGTCAAATAGGATGTGATGTGGCAACTCTAGACCAATTAAAAAAGATATAAATATGGTTTAAATATGAATTAAGATAATCTATTAAATATCTAATCTACTAAATGTAAATATTAAAACTTTATTATTTTCTCTCTCTCATGTTTTCTCTCATAACTTTTAAACGTTAATATCTTTTATATACGAGATTTTTAAAAGGAAAAAATTACACCAAATTAACGAGCGTTTTATTATCTTTCCAACGAGTACCATAGTGCTATATAAAAAACGGAGAAAAAAAACGACTATTTTTTGTAACCCGACAGGTATTGTGTCAGGTTTGGAATTAGTTTAAAAAAATTGTGGGTTTGGGTCGGGCCTGAGATTAGGTGATACCCGACCCAATTACCCTTTTTTTATATTAGAATATGATAACTTATGACGGATTTCCTCTCATAACTTTTAAACGTTAATATCTTTTATATACGAGATTTTTTAAAGGAAAAATTACACCAAATTAACGAGCGTTTTATTATCTTTCCAACAAGTACCATAGTGCTATATAAAAAACGGAGAAAAAAAACGACTATTTTTTGTAGGGTGGTTATATTTAAACCCCCACCTTCTATTTTCACCCCCTCAAAGCGCCTCGCTTAGGCCTAAGCGAGGCGCTTTGAACTCATTCCGAGGAGGTCAGTACGAGGGGGCAGAAAAAGCTGATTTTTAAATTCGAAGCGCCTCGCTTAGGCCTAAACGAGGCGCTTCGAGGGGGTAATTTATTTTGGTAGTTGTTTTGATGTTTTGAGTTGGTTTTTTTATTTTTTTTTTTTAATTTAATAATTATAAAAAGTTAAAAAAATTTAAAAAAACAAAGTAATAACCCTAATCATTGTCAATGACTTAAACTTGACATCATCAACCACGTATAGTCAATGAATGCGGTATGCGTGTTAAATTTCATTAAATGCGGCAATACTTGGATCCGGTTGGAGTCTAAAGCTTCGTGTGTCATCTTGGTCGAACTCATGTTGCAACATTCGTCTTGTGTGTCAACGATGAAGGCAACATACTTGAAATCAATGGGAAGATAAACAATCCTCATCCACAATGTTCTTACCTATAGCTACCAACCATCCGGTTGTTTTCAGGTTGTCATCATCGTTGACCGCTATCTCTCGGATAACAACTGAAAAGTTGTCTTCAATGATTATAAAGAAACTTGAAAGTAATTACAAGAAGATGATCAAAGATGCTACAACATAACTTGCACCGGCTTGAGATATGAGTTTGATTAGCTTAAATCTCTCTGATCCATGGTATCCACTTTCAGGTTGTCTTCATCGTTGACCGCTATCGTTGACCATGGATCATCGTTACAATAAACTTTTCATGCAAGCAAGTAAAATTCAGTTGTTGGACAGTGAGATTGATAACTGGACAGGTTAGCCAGGCGTTTGTCAAACGGACAATTAAAATAAACTTTTCATGCAAGCAAGTAAAATTCAGTTGTTGGACAGTGAGATTGAAAGGTGGCAGGAAAAAACTGACATTTTGTTCCTTGTTGCAGAAAGAAATCAACAGTCGGATTGACGATTTTGTTTACCCTCCCATTGACATAAAAAATGTTCTTTTGAAAAACGTCTGACTGCAAAAAAAAAAAAAAAAAAAAACCAACTCAAAAGACCAAAAAAAAAAAAAAAAAAAAATTGATCCGAAGCGCCTCGCTTAGGCCTAAGCGAGGCGCTTCGAGTCAAAAATCAGCTTTTTCTGACCTCGTACCGACGTAGTTAAAAAGTAAAGAAAGCGCCTCGCTTAGGCCTAAGCGAGGCGCTTTCAGGGGGGTGAAAATAGAAGGGGGGGTTGAAATAGACGGAGCCTTTTTTGTAACCCGACAGGTTTTGTGTCAGGTTTGGAATTAGTTTAAAAAAATTGTGGGTTTGGGTCGGGCCTGAGATTAGGTGATACCCAACCCAATTACCCTTTTTTTATATTAGAATATGATAACTTATGACGGATTTTTGTTTAAAATAATAATAATAATAATAATAATAATATTCATTAATCATATATTGGCAAGTCATTAATTATGTTGTCATATTAGATATTTTATTATGTCATATTAGATATTTCAACCCGAGACGCTCTCCAATAGGTAATTGCTATGTTTTCTTTTTCTACCATATTCTGAAATAGCTAAAATCTTATTGTATACAGTTAAAAACCTTTGACTGAATGTATTGGTGCTAAACAATCTCTGTCCCCTTGAAATGCTTGGGATCTTAATATTTTGTTTTAAGTGTTGATATTGTAAGATGAAATGGATCTTTTGGTATATTTTTTTTAAAGTATCTAATGTAAGTTGATACATAGATGTCATTTTTATAGTTTAAATACTTCTAATTTTATTTACTTTACTTAGATTTCTCAACCCGGGACGCTCCCGAGGTACAAGCTAGTTAGTTAATATTCAAATTGATGATAAAATAATCTTCATTAATATTCTTGCACTATACTTCCCGTCTTCGAAAAAAACTCGTCCTTGAGTTTTGCCTTCTAGACCTAAGCCACATAGATAAAAAAGAACATCAACCTGATTCCTAATTAAGTAAAGTTCTACTTTGCGAAACCTCTCGCCTGACTCTGAACCTGTACCACTTGAGTCGAATAAAGCATTAGATCATTGCCTGTTCACCAGCGGTTGGATGTCTTCAGGGTTGCTATTCGCTAATCGTCATTTTACTCGGTCCAATTATTTGTGGCCCATCACCAAAATCATTTAAACTAACTGGGCTCAACAACGGCTTGTGGTTCCACATGACGTGATTAGCGACATAAAGCCCAACCCATTCCAATTTACCACTTAAATTCATGGGCCCAATATTTTGATCCATGGGTCCATCTTTTACTCATTCCATGTGAATTATTTCATCTAGTTTTACAAATTTGGTCAATTTAGTTATGTGGCTGGAATGAGTTCAGTCCCTAGCTTTCAATTTGCATTTGTGGTTTTTAAGTTTTAAGTGTTTAACTATGATGCAATGTTTTCATAACTGGACCGGACATTGAACCGGTCTTCTTAGCGGTTCACTGGTCGGACCGGTCTAACCGGTCGGACCGGATGTAAGAACCGGATGACATTATAAATTATAATAATATATTATATATACAATAATTTATATTAAAATACTTATCTATACTACTATATAATGTATTCTAGATGGGCACCATAGTCATTTCCTATTCAACTACATGGGTAAAATCGTAATTTCAG
Source organism: Ambrosia trifida (assembly GCA_028751855.1). Lineage (NCBI taxonomy): Eukaryota > Viridiplantae > Streptophyta > Magnoliopsida > Asterales > Asteraceae > Ambrosia > Ambrosia trifida. The sequence goes on from CM054122.1 coordinate 161,548,474, forward strand.
AAAATAAGAAAGACAAATTTAATACACAATTTTAATACAAGAATTTAACACAAGTCAAACTTCATTTATAATATTTTTTTCTTGATTTTTTGCTTGCCCTGAGAGTAATTTTTTCTGACTTTTGGCTTGCCAGAGAGTAATTTCTTAGGAAACTCAACTGGCGGGAAGAGTTATCGCCTGAGAAACTCAACCGACGCCATTACTTTTAGTGAATACAACTTGCTTATAAACTCTCACTTTGTATTTGTGGTTGCAGAAAGGTGATGCTTCGAGTAGATGCAAAACAAGGAGCTCCAATGGATGACAACTTAACTATTGAATTATTCCAGGTGAAAATTTTCACTCGCTGCTATAGTTTAAGTTGTTTTAAGAATTTGAAATAGTCAATATTAACAATTTTGGTGAATTATAAGGTCACAACTGACCCTACCTATGCCTGTTCCCACTACAAAAAAGTGATCTCTCTAATCATTTGTAATTCTATATAGTATAATATAACGGATGTGAGCGGGATGATCTATGCTGATTTTTTAATTCTTACACCATTTTACATTGATGTTTAAGCTTGTGCTAAATTACTAACAAGTCTAATTGTCTAGCAAACCTGCCTATTCACCATACGCCTATATAGGGGTGAAGCTTGGTTTTTTGATCGGGAGGGGCCGGACTTAACCCGGACTCAATTTATCTACAAAATCGCAAATTTATACCACTACGTCAAAAAATAGGAGGGGCCAGGGCCACCCTTGGCTCAACATATCCTTCGCCTCTGCGCCTATAGTTTATGTGCAACTCAAGAAGGCAATAAGCAGACCATCACCAAATAATCTAATTGACGCATAGAGCATGCAGTTACAGTATTCATTGGTCTTTCCGTGTCATAACCTGTGACTAATATCTATATCAATACCCAGTCAACTAAAACAGTTACTATTCATTAGTGCTTAATATTGTTGAAGCACTTATCATCTTTTACTAATTAAAATTCTTTATTTTTTATTGGTGGATTTTTAACCAAGTGCTTAATATTGTTGAAGCGCTTATCATCTTTTACTAATTAAAGTTGTTTATTTTTTATAGGTGGATTTTTAACTATTGGAAATACATTTGACTCAATTTATCTACGAAGAGGAGCAAGATAGTCAACGTCGCCAAGTTAGTTGGTCTTCAGTTATTAGCTAGCTTTAGAGGTGACAAAATGGGTGTGTCATTAGATTTTGAAACATTAATAGAAAAAACAAAGTAAGTTACCTCAACTCCAGCTTTAATGGTGGTAAGTGATCCAAATTATACAGTGTCACTATGCAGGAGGGCTGCTTCTCCCTCATATAACTGTTGATTGGGTTCTTAATCAATTGCAGCTACTCTTGTTGAATCTCAGCATTGATATATTTCTGAAGATGGTAAAATTGATGGGTCAAGTAACGCGTTAACACTATACTTTTTTGGGTATGGTTTGAGTATTTGTTTTCCCAAAAATTCTGGATAGCATATGCTTTTGAAAGGATTAGTTCTTTTAGGAGATTTTGACGACTACATTGACCTACAAAAACTAAATTACAAATGAAGACACTTGAAGCAAAAGATAAAAAAGATTAAAAAAAAAGTTAATGGTAGGTTTCCAATGTCAATGATCTTACTATAATTTTGTTTTTCTTGTTTTATATATAGTTCTAATGCAAACTTCAAATCAAGTAATTTGAGAATATGATAATATGCTTATGTTTTCTGCAATTTGTCTAAACTCTCTCATTTGATCGCTTACTTGTTTTATATTAGATCTAAGACTAAAATTCGATGTGGGATTTTATGTTTTTTAAGGGCAAAATGGTCAACAGTGTTTGGAAAAGATGCAGCATGTGGTGGAAAATGATGTTATAGTAACTATGTGACTTTAAGGTAAACAAACATTTAAGGTGATATGTTGCTTTTGGAAAATAGGTTAGAATGTTAATTTTATAGTGACTCACTTGTCTTCATGGCTTTGAATTTGTAACATGTATAACACTTAATTGCCAGGTACAGGCTGTTTTTAGGTTGAACAACAAACACCGTAAACGGGTAGTGTTCGGAGTGATCTGGTGGGTTTACAAGAGCACTAAACACAAAGACAAACAACGTACATTCCCGCCGCAACACGCGGGTTTCTACTAGTAACTTGTAAATAGTTATTGAATACGTACATAATATCATTAATGTTATAATATTAAATTTCATAAATCTAATTCAAATATGTCATCATTATATCTACTGGACAGCTTTTTAGTTTGTATTTTTATGAATAGCATCTGAACACTCCCATTTTTACACTCAAGAAATATTGAAGGCGCCGTTCCCTTTGGCTCTGTCAGACCATCTCAGTCGGAAACTCACCGATTACACTCCAACCTTGCTGTGGTTTGAGCATCTTGCTTCCAATCAAATCTGCTGCTGCATCTAAGTTCATATTGTATTACATCTGTCATTGCATATCCTTCTCCTGCAAGATCCACCGATACCGCTGCATGTAAACTAACATCTCTCTTCCTCGCAACCGGTCCAACCGCTGCCGGTCCACGGTCCAACCGCGTGGCCGTCATGAACCGGCCGGCTCTTTGTAATACCGGTCTGATAGTGACAACCGGACCGCCGGCACCGTCGGTTCCCAGTTTGACCGGGCGAACCGGCCGGTCCGGTCCGGTTTTAAAAACCATGAAATAGAGAGATTACTAGAGGTATTAGGTTGGACTCTAATAACACCAAAACCTAATGTAGCCACCACCCACCTCTCTCTCTCTCTCTCATTCGATCACTTTGTGATCATTAGCCATCATTAGTGTACACACTAAAGGGAACCCGATCAAGATGATGGTGTCTTCCATTACTGAGGTTCCTGAACGGTTAATCATATCAGGTACACATGATTAATTTTTATGTTTATACCTTATGTTCTCATTAATATAATCAATATTTGGTATCAGAGCGATGTTGATTATATCGTTTCAATCATGTTAATCAATCCTTTTTTATGAATCGATTCCTCCAGAAAATTCACGAAAAAAAAATCGCAAACTGCAATATGATTCATAAAAGGAATTGTATCTCATCGAATAACATCTAAAGTGATGCCTTCTTAATAGTAATTCACTAGTTTTTATCCCGGGAGCGTCCCGGGTTGAAATATCTAAGATAACATAATAAAATTTATTATTATTATTATTATTATTATTATTATTATTATTATTATTATTATTTTAAACAAATCTCTGCTATAAGTTATCATATTCAAATATAAAAAAAAACGAATCTCTGCGCCGGGGTATAAATCTAGTGCCATTACAAATGAATTCGGAAGTTTGTAATCGATCATTTTAAAAAGAACTAGCATGAAATAAGAAAAAAAAAGTTAATTATTGAAATATCGAACGCATTAGTCTAAGGGTTATGTGATGCGTTAAAAAATTCATGGGTATATGATCAGGTATGTAGTTCGGGTATTTGGGTATTTTGTATGGGGTAATTGGGTCGAGTATCACCTAATCCCAGACCCGACCCAAACCCACAATTTTTTTTAAACTAATCCTAAACTCGACACAATACCTGTCGGGTTACAAAAAATAGTCATTTTTTCTCCAATTTTTATATAACACTATGGTACTCGTTGGAAAGATAATAAAACGCTCGTTAATTTGGTGTAATTTTTTTCTTTAAAAAATCTCGTATATAAAAGATATTAACGTTTAAAAGTTATGGGAGGAAACACGAGAGATAAAATAATAAAGATTTAATAATTAAATTTAGTAGATTAGGTATTTAATAGATTAGATTAAAGATTATAATAGATTAGGTTAAATCATATTTATTTCTTTTTTTTTAATTGGTTTAGAGTTGCCACATCACATCCTATGTGGCATCTCTCAAAAGAGAGATTGCATAAGAGTATGACATGTATGATTAATCCCTTTGCAATATATATATGTGACACCCGGCAAATTCTGGTTAACAACGTTGTCTAGATTAAAGTCTACCTTAGCGAGTCACGCGTATATTATACTTAATGAGGGTTATCTAGATAGCTAGATAGGACATACGAGCATTATCTCGGATTTGAGACAACTTACAAAACGTTTTCTAGTCCGGTTTGGGACTACTTTCACATCTCGGGTTATGAGATGCTTTGACTCCTTGTGTGGGTCGGGTTCTGACTCCTTGTGTGAGTTAACATGTGATTTCATGATTAGTGAACCTCGGACGTTGGTGAATAACAAACTTATGTGTCTCGGTGATATCTGACAAACTTATGTGAAAACCATACGTGATTATGTGAACCTAAACCGAACACGTTAATAAAAATTATTAAAAGTGGAGCGTGAGGTTGATTAGGGTCTTAACGCATGGGGTTACACTTGTTACGGTCCGAAATAACGAAAACATCGATGGATAACGCGTCGGGAGGCTAAACGAAGCAAAAACGCGCGCCCCGGACCTGTGAGCGGCCGCTCACAGGCTCCGAGCGGCCGCTCGAACCTATCTGACAGGTTTAAACCGCCTCAAACTCATATTTAAGCATCCTTAACCCCCATGCAACCCCCATACTCAACCCTAATCGCCCCCTTACTGCCCCACACGAATATTTCACTCCAAAAACTCCTGCTAAGGCTCAAGATCATCAATTGGGAGGCTCCAAGGCGCGCGATTGATTGATTTGAAGAGCTAAGGGTATAACTTATGATTTCTTACGCTTTTACCTTATGTTTTTACTATAAAAATCATATAACAAGTTTGTCCAGGTCTGAATGGGTTTAAGAAACATTAAAACATGAGTCTTTTTGAAGATTAAACGGATTAAACATATTAATAAACGCTTAGTAACATCATAGGATACTTGTTGCGCAAGTTATTGGTGTTTTGATCCTTAAAGCTTTGATCTTGACATGTTTAATACTAGAATCTGATGGGAATAGGTATTAGGAATGTTGTGTGTTGATGATTGATGGTTGTTAATTGTTTTTATGCACACGGTAGGCGAGTAAAGTATGATTTAGGCGAAACTAAAATCTGGACAGAATGATTAGTTGAACTTGTAGGAGCTGTAACACGGCCCTAACACAATATTTTTAGTATTTTCCTTGCATTATTATGTCACACCTGGTCTTAGGTTTTCATAATGGGTAAGATCATGTGTTTTGGACGTCGGATGAGTCGTTTTTGGAATTTTCATTGAAAATAGGTCAGATCAGAATTTCGGGTGTCAAACTGAGTGAACTTTGAAACATCATAACTCAAGTTTTATAAAGAGTTGGGTTTTGAAATTTTTACAGAAGGTTAATATTGGAGTTTTGCAAGTTTTCCAAGTAGATTCATCCCGTTTGGATGAATACACAATTTTTAGGAAATTTTTTACCAAACTGACCTGTTAGGAGGGTTTTCTGAACATAGCTGAGTTAGACGAATTTTAATTATTTTTGTGTTTGGAATTAGGACAAAACAAAAATAGGTATTGTCGAGTGAATCCCAAAGAAAATTCAGTAAAAATTTGGGAGGTTAACTCACTGAATTGCTATTTTAAATAAATTCGTTTTGATGGCGCACAATCTGTCCTGAAAACACAGATTGTGTATTATGTGCTTCTGTGATTAATTGAGGTCTTAGGTGGTATGGAATTGACATGTAACTGAAGTACACTTGTCCGAGACACATACGGAATGTAGAAACTAATTGTAACCAACGTATTCACCAACGGGTCCGTAGGGTTTACTATTGCATGTAGAATCACTAGGCGTCGCATACACACTTTTGAACATTTAAAACGCCTTGGACAAACGAGTTATATGGGTAATGATATTACGCCTATACTCACTGAGCGACACTGTTATTAGGGTGTCGGTAGCATATATTGCTTGCTGTTCGGATTCTTTGCTTGCACGTTAAGGTGAGTTTACGGCCCCTCTTTTAAACTGGTTTCATATTTCGGGGGAGAAAACATGTGTTAAAACGATTATTTGGTGACTACTGTCATACTATGGGTTTCTATTGTGTACTACACGATCTTTGGAAGTCCCGGGGGGAACCATGAATGTGCGGGTTTGCACAACGGGGAAATGTGAATAGCGCTATTGGGAGTGACCAACCCCGCTCGTCGGCTTGGAGGGCCGGGCGAGTGCATATTGTCTCAAACAGGAACAACAGGAACAACTGGTTTACTTTTCGGGCACAACATCTGGTATTCGAGTTAGTAATGGTTTTCCAATCGTGGTAGTAACAAAACATACGCCTAGCTAGCGTACACTGGTTTTCGATTTGTTATAGTATGGACAGGTGGACTTGGTACTTGGATACAAAACCTGTAAACTCACCAGCATTTTTGTGCTGACGTAAACTTTTACATGTTATCTCAGGTCGCTAAGGTAGCACAATGGAACTAGGGCGCACGCGTCTGCACGGCGTCTAGTTAGAGTTGCATGGTTTTACAAACGTTGAACATTGGTTTACTATTGAATATTGTTTTGAATAAGCTTCCGCTGTAAACGGGAATTTTAAACATTGTTTTGAAATTGCATTATGTTCATTTTAGACTTGTTTATTGTGATCGTTGGTTTAGATCCTGGTTTGTCATGCGCCTCGCGGTAAAACTCCGCAAGTGGATTTTGAGGGTGTGACAGATTGGTATCAGAGCCAATGGTTATACTGAACTAGGACTGCATGTAGAGTCTAGTCTATAGCCGAGTCGCACACACTAGATGATCACATAGTACTAAACGTTATGGTGGATTACGTATGGCCTTGTCGGAGTGTCTCTAAATCATCTGACCTTCCTATGTTACATCATCCGTTCTATCTTAGGTCGGGTTACTTGCTTTCTAGGCAGTGTAGTATATTGGAGTAACTCGTATACTCTTGAGATTTGTCCAAGGTTCGGACATCTCCCTTTCATACTCCAATAGAATCACTTGCCATGAACTACCGTTGCATTACGGTGTATAGCTAGGAGTCTATGTCTGGTGATTTGAACTTTGAACTAGGAGGACACTTGGAGGACCATGTAGAGCGGTTTATCATTTTGGGTGCACACAAAATCATAAACCGAAATGCATGGAAGCCCTAGTGAGCTCTGGGTTTGAATGGATAGTCCTGGATTGGATCTAGCTTTGATCTTGTGAACGCTAGTGGTTATCATTAGCTGCGAAACTTAGTCTTCTCGTTCTTTTTGTCAGAATCATGTCTGGAGTACGAGGAGGACGTGGAGGTGGCCGCAATGGTGGACGTGGTGGTGGTCGCGGTGGTGATGGTGGTTGTGGAGGTGTGAACTTGACACAAGACGACCTGAACAACTTGCTGCAAGCTGCCTTTCAGCTAGGGCACAACGGTGGCGGTAAGTTGACTTATCCACTTTTTCCTCGTTGGCAAATTTCGTTTACATCTTCGTGTTTTCTCATGTGTTTCATTCCAGGTGGTCCTGTTAACCCACCCCCACCCATGTGCACCTACAAGATGTTTCGGGACTGCAAGCCTCAAGAATTCTCTGGCACTGAGGGTGCGGTGAGCTTGCTCAGGTGGTTGGAGAAGGTGGAGTCAGTGTTCCTGATGTGTAACTGTCTCCCAGAGGATCGTGTCAAGTATGCGGCTGCGTTGTTCCAGGATGTTGCTTTGACCTGGTGGAACAACATCACCCAGAATATGGGCATTGGGGAGGCATATGCTATGCCTTGGGAGAACTTCGTGCAACTGTTGAAGCGAGAATACTGTCCAAGGGAGGAGGTTCAGAAGCTTGAACATGAGGTATGGAACTTCAAGATGACTGGGTCTGAAATTGAGAAGTACACAGCAAGGCGTAATGAGTTGGCAGTGCTATGTCCTGATCTGCATGTGCCAGAATACAAGAGGATCGAACACTACATCTCTGGGTTAGTACCAGAGATTGCGGGGTTGGTGGCTGCGGGAAATCTTCCCACATATTCGGAGGTGGTCCAATCTGCTCACAGAATGACAATCATGAAAGTGAAGGAGGGTGTCTTACCCGCTAAGGATTCGACTGTCAAAGCCCCGGAGAGTAACAAGCGCAAGTGGGAAAGTGAAGGGAAAGGATCTGCACCAGCACAACAGGGGAAGCGGTTTGACAGTGGGGGTTCTTCTTCGTCTGGTAACAAACAGGGTGGTTATGCTGGGAAGTTGCCCAAATGTAACAAGTGTGGGCGTCATCATCAGGGGGATTGCGACCGCAATCGTTGTCATCGCTGCCAGCGATTTGGTCATTTTGCTAAAGATTGTCGAGCTACACTTCCATCGACCCAGGCCCCAAGCAATACCCCGGCTCCTGCTGCTCAAGGAACTGCGGGGAAACAGGGTTGTTACAACTGCGGGGATACTGGGCATTACAAGAAAGACTGCCCGAAACTGAAGCAGGGTGGAAACAACGGTAATGGGAACAACGGGGGCGGTGGCAGGAACGCACGCGCCTTCGTCATTGGAGCCGCTGAGGCTAGACAGGATCCTGACACAGTTACCAGTACATTCCTTCTCAATAATCGCTCTGTTAGCGCTTTATTTGATTCTGGTGCCGATAAAAGTTTTGTATCTATGGAAGTTAGTCGACTGCTAGGTGTAGTGCCCGTACCATTAGAGGCTAAGTATGTTGTTGAGTTGGCTGACGGTAAGAAGATTGAAGCTACTTGCATCCTTCGGGATTGCCAACTAGAGTTGTCGGGTTTATCTTTTCCCATCGACCTTATGCCAGTGTCCTTGGGTAGCTTTGACGTTGTGGTAGGCATGGACTGGTTGTCCCTGTATCGCGCTGAGATTATTTGTTATGATAAGATCATTCGGATTCCCCTTCCTGATGGAGAATTCCTTTCTGTGTACGGTATCAAGGGCGGTGCTCCGCTGAACCTCATTTCCAGTATGAAAGCCCTTAGGTGTCTTCGAAAGGGTTATCCAGCCGTTTTGGCACTTTTATCTGTTACCTCTGGTGACGAGAAGAAGATCGACGATATTCCGGTTGTACGCGAGTTTCCTGATGTGTTTCCCGATGATTTACCTGGTCTTCCTCCCCATCGTCAGGTTGAGTTCGGTATTGACCTCGTACCGGGAGCTGCTCCTATTGCTCGGGCCCCCTACCGTCTTGCACCTCCTGAGATGCAAGAGTTGTCTAGTCAGTTACAGGAACTCTTGGACAAGGGTTTCATCAGACCGAGTTCTTCTCCTTGGGGAGCCCCGATTCTGTTCGTTAAGAAGAAGGATGGGAGTTTTCGATTGTGTGTAGATTACAGAGAGTTGAACAAGGTGACCATCAAGAACCGTTATCCTCTTCCACGTATTGATGATCTATTCGACCAGCTCCAGGGTTCTAGCTACTACTCTAAGATTGATTTGAGGTCCGGTTATCACCAGTTGCGCGTAAGGGAAGCTGACGTTGCAAAGACTGCCTTTCGTACACGTTATGGCCATTTTGAGTTCTTGGTCATGCCTTTCGGTCTCACAAACGCACCGGCGGTTTTCATGGATTTGATGAACCGCGTTTGCAAACCGTATCTTGACAAGTTCGTCATCGTGTTTATTAATGACATCCTGATTTACTCCAAGAACACGACCGAACACGAGGAACACCTGCGCTTGGTTTTGGAACTTTTGCGACGGGAACAACTTTACGCTAAGTTCTCAAAGTGTGACTTTTGGTTACGCGAAGTTCAGTTCCTAGGACATGTGGTTAATGAACTAGGAATGCATGTCGATCCAGCTAAGATCGAAGCGATCAAGGACTGGGAAGCACCAAAGACGCCAACTGAGGTGCGGCAATTCCTAGGCCTTGCGGGCTATTATCGTCGTTTTATTAAGGGGTTCTCAAAGATCGCTCAACCCCTCACCACTCTTACTCAGAAAGATAGAAAATTCGCCTGGGTGAACCATAAGAGTCAGCATTTCAAAAACTGAAGTCTAAACTTTGTTCTGCTCCTATTTTGTCCTTGCCTGAAGGCCCTGATGATTTCGTTGTTTACTGTGATGCTTCTATTCATGGTCTCGGTTGCGTGTTGATGCAACGCGAGAAAGTGATTGCGTATGCTTCTCGGCAACTCAAGGTGCACGAGAGGAACTACACCACCCATGACTTGGAATTGGGTGCAATGGTTTTCGCGTTGAAAATTTGGAGACATTACTTGTACGGTACCAAATGCACGATCTACACCGATCACAAGAGTCTTCAACATATTTTCGACCAACAACATTTGAACATACGACAGCGTCGTTGGATTGAACTCCTGAACGACTATGATTGCGCTATTAAGTACCATCCTGGCAAGGCGAATGTGGTAGCAGACGCCTTGAGCAGGAAGGACACGGTTAATCCTCGTCGCGTGCGAGCGTTGCAGCTCACCATACATTCCTCTCTACCTGACCAACTCCGTTCTGCCCAGTTAGAAGCTTTGAAGGAGGAAAACCTTAAAGCTGAAACCATGCACGGTGCCGACAAGCACCTCGAGAAAAGGCCGGATGGCTTGCACTATTTCGCAGAACGCATATGGGTTCCTTTATTCAGGGGACTTCGGGAGCTTGTCTTAGATGAGGCTCATAAGTCCCGGTATTCTATTCACCCTGGTTCGGATAAGATGTACCAAGATCTGAAGGTGCTATACTGGTGGCCAAACATGAGGTCGGATATAGCCTCATACGTGAGTAAGTGCTTGACCTGTGCTAAGGTCAAGGTGGAATACCAGAAACCGTCGGGTCTCTTGCAACAACCTGAAATTCCGGAGTGGAAATGGGAACGGATTACTATGGACTTTGTCACACAACTGCCTAAGTCACCAAGCGGGAATGACAAGATATGGGTGATTGTCGATCGGTTGACGAAATCAGCCCATTTTCTTGCTATCAAGGAGACCGACACCATGGATCGTTTGGCTCGTCTTTATCTGAAGGAAGTTGTTTCTAAGCACGGGGTGCCAGTTTCTATTATCTCGGATCGTGATTCCCACTTTACTTCGCACTTCTGGAAGTCTTTACACAAGGCTTTGGGTACTCAACTAGACATGAGTACAGCTTATCACCCACAGACTGACGGTCAGAGTGAGCGCACGATTCAAACTTTGGAAGACATGCTGCGGGCATGTGTAATCGATTTTGGCAAGGGTTGGGAAGCTCATCTACCGTTAGTAGAATTCTCGTACAACAACAGTTATCACACGAGCATCAAGGCTGCTCCATTCGAGGCACTGTACGGACGGAAATGCCGTTCTCCTCTTTGTTGGGCTGAAGTGGGTGAGAGTCAACTCACTGGGCCTGAGCTAGTGTACGAAACTTCGGAAAAGATCGTACAGGTTCGCAACCGATTGGCGGCGGCACGGGACCGGCAAAAGAGTTATGCCGATCAGCGTCGCAAACCATTGGAATTCCAAGTTGATGACAAAGTACTTCTGAAAGTTTCACCGTGGAAGGGCGTCATACGCTTTGGGAAGCGTGGCAAACTCAATCCGCGGTATGTCGGCCCATTTACGATCCTGGAACGGATTGGACCGGTGGCATATCGTCTTGATTTACCGACGGAGCTCGGTAACGTACATAACGTCTTCCACGTGTCCAACTTAAAGAAGTGTTTGGCTGACGAGTCTCTCATCGTTCCACTGGAAGAGATCAAGGTTGATGATCGTCTTCGGATTGTGGAGGAACCTGTTGAGATTCTGGATTACAAGATTCGTAGCCTACGTCATAGCAAGATTCGCATTGTGAAGGTTCGATGGAACTCGAACCGGGGACCAGAGTACACCTGGGAATGGGAGGATCAGATGAAGTCTAAGTATCCTCATCTCTTTCCGAAGGAAGCGTTCGAATCGAGATATGTCTCTTCCACAGCTGAATGAATCTCGGGGCGAGATTCCTTTTAACGTGGGGATGATGTGACAACTCGGGTAAATCTCTCTTTTGGTTTCTATCTTTTGTTTGTTTCATTTGTTATCCCGGTTGGTACTTGTGCAATTTTCGGGACGAAAATTCTTTTAACGTGGGGATGATGTGACACCCGGCAAATTCTGGTTAACAACGTTGTCTAGATTAAAGTCTACCTTAGCGAGTCACGCGTATATTATACTTAACGAGGGTTATCTAGATAGCTAGATAGGACATACGAGCATTATCTCGGATTTGAGACAACTTACAAAACGTTTTCTAGTCCGGTTTGGGACTACTTTCACATCTCGGGTTATGAGATGCTTTGACTCCTTGTGTGGGTCGGGTTCTGACTCCTTGTGTGAGTTAACATGTGATTTCATGATTAGTGAACCTCGGACGTTGGTGAATAACAAACTTATGTGTCTCGGTGATATCTGACAAACTTATGTGAAAACCATACGTGATTATGTGAACCTAAACCGAACACGTTAATAAAAATTATTAAAAGTGGAGCGTGAGGTTGATTAGGGTCTTAACGCATGGGGTTACACTTGTTACGGTCCGAAATAACGAAAACATCGATGGATAACGCGTCGGGAGGCTAAACGAAGCAAAAACGCGCGCCCCGGACCTGTGAGCGGCCGCTCACAGGCTCCGAGCGGCCGCTCGAACCTATCTGACAGGTTTAAACCGCCTCAAACTCATATTTAAGCATCCTTAACCCCCATGCAACCCCCATACTCAACCCTAATCGCCCCCTTACTGCCCCACACGAATATTTCACTCCAAAAACTCCTGCTAAGGCTCAAGATCATCAATTGGGAGGCTCCAAGGCGCGCGATTGATTGATTTGAAGAGCTAAGGGTATAACTTATGATTTCTTACGCTTTTACCTTATGTTTTTACTATAAAAATCATATAACAAGTTTGTCCAGGTCTGAATGGGTTTAAGAAACATTAAAACATGAGTCTTTTTGAAGATTAAACGGATTAAACATATTAATAAACGCTTAGTAACATCATAGGATACTTGTTGCGCAAGTTATTGGTGTTTTGATCCTTAAAGCTTTGATCTTGACATGTTTAATACTAGAATCTGATGGGAATAGGTATTAGGAATGTTGTGTGTTGATGATTGATGGTTGTTAATTGTTTTTATGCACACGGTAGGCGAGTAAAGTATGATTTAGGCGAAACTAAAATCTGGACAGAATGATTAGTTGAACTTGTAGGAGCTGTAACACGGCCCTAACACAATATTTTTAGTATTTTCCTTGCATTATTATGTCACACCTGGTCTTAGGTTTTCATAATGGGTAAGATCATGTGTTTTGGACGTCGGATGAGTCGTTTTTGGAATTTTCATTGAAAATAGGTCAGATCAGAATTTCGGGTGTCAAACTGAGTGAACTTTGAAACATCATAACTCAAGTTTTATAAAGAGTTGGGTTTTGAAATTTTTACAGAAGGTTAATATTGGAGTTTTGCAAGTTTTACAAGTAGATTCATCCCGTTTGGATGAATACACAATTTTTAGGAAATTTTTTACCAAACTGACCTGTTAGGAGGGTTTTCTGAACATAGCTGAGTTAGACGAATTTTAATTATTTTTGTGTTTGGAATTAGGACAAAACAAAAATAGGTATTGTCGAGTGAATCCCAAAGAAAATTCAGTAAAAATTTGGGAGGTTAACTCACTGAATTGCTATTTTAAATAAATTCGTTTTGATGGCGCACAATCTGTCCTGAAAACACAGATTGTGTATTATGTGCTTCTGTGATTAATTGAGGTCTTAGGTGGTATGGAATTGACATGTAACTGAAGTACACTTGTCCGAGACACATACGGAATGTAGAAACTAATTGTAACCAACGTATTCACCAACGGGTCCGTAGGGTTTACTATTGCATGTAGAATCACTAGGCGTCGCATACACACTTTTGAACATTTAAAACGCCTTGGACAAACGAGTTATATGGGTAATGATATTACGCCTATACTCACTGAGCGACACTGTTATTAGGGTGTCGGTAGCATATATTGCTTGCTGTTCGGATTCTTTGCTTGCACGTTAAGGTGAGTTTACGGCCCCTCTTTTAAACTGGTTTCATATTTCGGGGGAGAAAACATGTGTTAAAACGATTATTTGGTGACTACTGTCATACTATGGGTTTCTATTGTGTACTACACGATCTTTGGAAGTCCCGGGGGGAACCATGAATGTGCGGGTTTGCACAACGGGGAAATGTGAATAGCGCTATTGGGAGTGACCAACCCCGCTCGTCGGCTTGGAGGGCCGGGCGAGTGCATATTGTCTCAAACAGGAACAACAGGAACAACTGGTTTACTTTTCGGGCACAACATCTGGTATTCGAGTTAGTAATGGTTTTCCAATCGTGGTAGTAACAAAACATACGCCTAGCTAGCGTACACTGGTTTTCGATTTGTTATAGTATGGACAGGTGGACTTGGTACTTGGATACAAAACCTGTAAACTCACCAGCATTTTTGTGCTGACGTAAACTTTTACATGTTATCTCAGGTCGCTAAGGTAGCACAATGGAACTAGGGCGCACGCGTCTGCACGGCGTCTAGTTAGAGTTACATGGTTTTACAAACGTTGAACATTGGTTTACTATTGAATATTGTTTTGAATAAGCTTCCGCTGTAAACGGGAATTTTAAACATTGTTTTGAAATTGCATTATGTTCATTTTAGACTTGTTTATTGTGATCGTTGGTTTGGATCCTGGTTTGTCATGCGCCTCGCGGTAAAACTCCGCAAGTGGATTTAGAGGGTGTGACAATATATACTAGCTGATTACCCCGGGAGGGTCCCGGGGTTGAAAAATCTAATTTTATGTGATAACCTATTACAAATGGCTCAAGTTAACTGACCACAAAATCTCTCAATCATTGCATGTTCATAGTATTCCAATCAGTAATAACTCATATTCCCTAATCTAAAACCTAATCAGTAATCATCTAAAGAATCACTTATGTAAGCTGCAACTATTCAAAAACTCATCACATATCTCTAATTTCTCACATTCTAATGGCTCTTAAAATTCCTAACCTAATCAACTAAACAAACACTTAAGTTGGAAGTTGTAACCATTGCATCTCATTATGCCACGTGGCATAATCAAGAGATGGTTGAGGCCACCATTGAACGCCACGTCAGCAACTATCAATTCTTTCAGGGAGCGTCCCGGGGTTGAAAAATATAACCATTCTAATAATACTAATACTAATAGTAATAATTATTACTCTTGTAATTAAATAAATAAAAAAAATAACCTTGCTATAAGGTGACATCATGTGTTGCAGTGTTGCACGATTCTTTCTCTTAGCTTCTCTTGATGAAGTATACCTAGTAAAATTCCAATGATAACATGGCGATTGGGCTGATTTTCAACATCGTAGATAAGAAACTGGTTTAAAAGAAAAAACATGATTAATGAATAACATGAACACTTTGTTTGTTTTTTTCCTGTATGAACGAAGCCCCACAAAAAATAGTCGGTTTTTTCTCCGTTTTTTTATATAGCACTATGGTACTCGTTGGAAAGATAATAAAACGCTCGTTAATTTGGTGTGATTTTTTTCTTTAAAAAATCCCGTATATAAAAGATATAAACGTTGAAAAATTATGGGAGGAAACATGAGAGAGAAAATTTTAAATTTTTTTTAAAATTTTTTTTTCCTAAAATAACTGAATTTAATTTTAGTAATTGAGAATTAAGGTTTTATGTTTATCTTTTTTTAATTAAAAAAGTAAATAATTCAAAAATACTAAAATCTTTCAATTATAATGCCACGTGGCAGTTTCATGAAGAGATTGAAGGCACCATTGCACGCCACGTCAGCAATGTTCAATTCTTTTATATATATTAATAGATATATATATATATATTATAATTTAATTAATATTGAAATTAATTAACTCTCACGGTGATGGACATGATGATTTGTTATATTTTGTTTTTTAATCATTATTAAACTTAAAGAAAAGGAGTTTCATTATGATGTGAATTTTTTGTTACCTTTATAAAAATACTAGCTTTTATTTCGGGAGTGTTCCGGGGTTGAAAAATACAACCATTCTAATAATACTAATACTAATAGTAATAATTATTACTCTTGTAATTAAATAAATAAAAAAAATAACCTTGCTATAAGGTGACACCATGTGTTGCAGTGTTGCACGATTCTTTCTCCTAGCTTCTCTTGATGAAGTATACCTATCCATCTTAAGAAGAGTAAAATTCCAATGATAGCATGGTGATTGGGTTGAATTTCAACATCGTAGATAAGAACCTGGTTTAAAAGAAAAAACATGATTAATGAATAACCTGAACACTTTGTGTTTTTTTTCCTGTATGAACAAAACCCCACAAAAAATAGTCGTTTTTTTTTCGTTTTTTATATAGCACTATGATACTCGTTGGAAAGATAATAAAACGCTCGTTAATTTGGTGTAATTTTTTTATTTAAAAAATCTCGAATATAAAAGATATTAACGTTTAAAAATTATGGGAGGAAACATAAGAAAGAAAAATTTAAATTTGTTTTTAAATTTTTTTTTCCTAAAATAACTCAATTTAATTTTAGTAATTGAGAATGTAGAGATAGAGAGATAAATTTAGGGTTTTATGTTTATCTTGTTTTTAATTAAAAATATAATAATTCAAAAACACTAAAATCTTTCATATATGATGCCACTTGGCAGTTTCATGGAGAGGTTGAAGGCACCATTGCACGCCACGTCAACAATGTTCAATTCTTTTATATATATTAATTAATAATAGATAATAGATTTATCATTCATATATTTTTTTACGAAAAATTTGAATTGAGTCATTAATCTTTAAAGATGTTCATCATAACTATTCTTGATAAATATCGAAATATTTTTTTTAAAGAAATCTCCTTATTTTGGGATTAAATCAAATTTTGATTATGTTTCCTAAAATTGTGTATCTTCATCTCTAAGTTTTCAAATAATATTTTTATAATCGAATTATTAAACTTGGATAGCTACACCTAAGTTATTTGGGAAATATAATCAAAATCCCTTAAGAATCGCAAACTAGCCTTATCGGGTTATTAGTTCTCGCTTTATCTGGTTTATGAATTCGTTAGTTTTCAAATTATTAGGTTCTCGATTATATCATGTTTACGAAATTAGTTCTCGGGTTTATTAGTTAAACGTATTAGATTTTCGGATAATGGTTCAAGGTTTATAAGTTCTCGGTTCTATCAGGATCTCGATCAGGTTCACGGACAGAAGTTCTCGGTCAAGGTCTTTTACTTCAAAAACCCATGATTTTTTTAGATTCCATAATTTTTTCGAGAACTAATCTTATTTATCGAGAACTATCATGTATTCGAGAACCAATACTTTTTCGAGAACTACTAAAGGATCCGAAAACTGTTAAGGTTATCCGAAAACATAAGTTATTCGAGTACTCATAATATATTCGAGAACTCATCAGTATATCGAGAACTAATTCTGATATTCGAGAACTCATCAGGACATTCCAGAACTCGTGATCAATTCGAGATCTCATAAGTCTTCCGGGAACTCATCACTTTCGAGAACTCGTTAAGTCTTCGAGAACTCATAATTTCGAGAACCCCTTATGTTATTCGAGATCTCATAAGTTTTCCGGGAACTCATTATTTTTCCAAGAACCCCTTATGATATTCGAGAACTCATATAATTTTTTTTTTTTTTTGAGAACTCAATTCTTTGAGAACCCATTATTTCGAGAACTCATAAGCTAATTCGAGAACTCTTCTTTTTTCGGGAACTCATAAGATTATTGAGAACCCATTATTTTTCCGGATCTCTAATAAAATTTACAGTTTTGATAAAACCTAATGTATCAAGTTTATTCCAAACATTATAAAACCTTGCTTAACTTGCAATAACATTTTGAGGTGTCACTTCTGCCCAAAGATGATGTGTCACATTAGCTTGTTATAAAGATCTCGTTAAACATTGTAGCTCGTTCACATAAGTGCCATAAGGTTTCACTTCTGCCCAAAGGTGATGTGTAACAGATTATGTTGGTGAACTGAGCGTATTGTATTAGGACTTTGAATGTCTCAATTCTGCCCAAATGTGATGGGTTACATTCACTGTCAGCAATTCAATACTTAAATAAATAGCGTATAGCCAAAGCTAGAGCATGTTATTTAAGTAGCTTATGTTGGTGTTATTATATTATCACGTCTTCATTACAGAATTGATTCTCACAATTAATGATCCTTCATTAATATAATGATCATAACTTTAAGTCTGCCTTACTTCAATACCCATAACTCGAAACTAATATCACATTCTTCTATAAATTACTATCTCAACTAAGTGATCCACTCTAATTATCAAAACTAAGAAGAGTTTGCTTAAATTTTGTTCTTATCAAGTTACCTCTTAAGACATGACATTGCTACGCTCTATCTGATAAAGTATTACAGAATAACATATGAGCATAAGAAGTGGAATAAAATGTCTCTTATGGTAAATTAAGAACTCCTTTTACTGATTCCTATCAGGTGAGCTATTAAAGATTCTGAAATTCCTAAGAATAATGTATTATCTATGGAATGAAATAATATAACGAGTTCCTAAGAAGCATGAAATAAATAAATCTAACTCTATGGTTGAATGGGATCTGTGAATACATCTTAATATTGAATAACATGACCCATAAAGCTAAGGGGTTACACATGGAAATCAATAAATTTCTAGTGCATAATAACTTTTCTACCAGTACGATTAGATGCATTATGAATCAACTATAAAACTCTATAAAAAAATCAAAGTAAAGTGAGTGTGTTGATAGCGAATTACGTACAGGAAAGGAAAGTCTTACTAAGCAAAACTGTGGATAATTCTAAGGTCTGGAAACAAAATAGAAGTACTACTTCCAGTTATAAGTTTCTCCAAAGGGAAAGTCTTACTAAGCAAAACTGTGCCATTAAGAATAGGCATAAGAAATGAGATTACCTATAAGTAAAGAGAACAACTGACTAAGATTTGTAGTGCCTAATTAAGGATATTTAACTCCATAAATGCTAATGAATTCCAATAAACACATGATGTTTGAGTCTAGTTTTATACGTTTCCTTACCATAATTCAACAAATACTTAAGATGAGAGTTGGTGGCAAAATTAAGGGTCTATTAACCATTAATAACTGATCTTAGTGTTGAAGCTTTATGATACCTTACGATATTCTTGAGATTACTCAGAATTTAGTATCAATACTAAAAGCTACAATTTTTTGACAGTTACAAGGTTTTAATGACCAACCCAAAGCCGCTATTACGTTAAGCTCTCATATTGTTTGTTGTCATTATCTGAATAGAAACCAATAAAACTAGATGATCCAATAATGTTTTCACAATTTTGTTATCATGAAAATGAGAATTAAACAAAGGAAAATGAGACCCATGCAATTCATCCACTAAGACCAAAATTTCATGAGAAATCATGACCAGATCACTAAAGGATGCTTGGCTATCAAATCTCATTCTCAATGACTTTAAAGCATATGTTAAATGCCCTAAACATTAAATGGCGAAAGGAATAAATGGGTTTCCATCATAAGTCATAACTAATTGACATCAGTGGAGCTTAGATAAGTATCTAATCGTATCTGTTCCGTTTCCTACAGACCAAAAGTATTAAAGAAATCAATTCATATATACTTAATAAGATTCCCTCTAAGTATGTTCTTAAAATTTCGTATGAAATCTGGACGATAAGGGAAATCAAGTATAAAATATATGGAATATTCTCGTTCACACACATAGTTAAAACTTATTATGTGGAGGTACTAAGAGACCTAAAAGATTAGTGGGAGCATAAGATGTCCTACTTATGACTTGCAAAAGTTACAGAGGTGGGGGGAACGACAATTTGATCTATCCTCAAATTACACCTCTTGCACTGGACAACGCTCTATCACAACTTGTCTCCTTAGCACTTAACGTACTCCTAACAAAGTTTTGTGGATGCTTAAATATGGGCGAACTTAGATTTCTTACTAAAGTAATCTTCATCAAGAGAAATGACAATAAACATCATTAGGTTGTTTTCTCTATTAAAATCTATGGATCTTCCAAATATTAGATCTTAAGCATGCTGGATTCATTAAGATCTCTAAGGTAAGTGGGAGAAGTAAAAGTCCTTATTATGACTTTTCGGAAGTACAAGATGCGGGGGAGAGACTCATTAAAATTCGAGACTCATTAAGTTTAACTTCGATTATTCCTCTTGTACACCTTACTGCACCAACTATTACACACTTAGAATCTAATATTGCTCATTATATACCTGAAAATAAAAACAGCTAACTAAAATTAAGTTTGTATCATAATAAACCTAATGTTCAACTCAGGAGGTCATCTGGGTCTAAAAGCCCATTAAATTTGATGATTATGTAACCTACCTGACTAACACGAAATGGATGTTTGGAAAGTTTACTGATCCTACCTCTTCTAATTAAATCATTAGTATCAATCAGTCTTCTAAATGTAATAAAGCTATTATTAGCATAACGCATTCCATAATTTAGAATAACGTTTGGGATTTGGTTGAATAACCTAAAGGTATTCATAATTAAACTAGATCCGAATGGGAACGTTGTAAGATAAGATTGATTGTAAAAGATTATACTCAATGAGGGATTAGATTATCAAAGAATCTTCTTATCTGTATTACAAAAGATTTCTTTGAGGATCATTACCGTCCTAGTAGCTCATAATACCTAAGAGCCACATTAGATGGACATTAAAACAACTTTCCATAACGATGACCTACATGTTCATTAAGCAACTTGAAAGTTTTAAATTGAAGGGTAAGAACACTTAGTCTGTAAGTCAATAAGATCCATGTATGGGTTGATACAAGCATAAAATGTGTTGGAATCATAATGAAATTCTCTTCATCAAGAACTAATTGGATTAAAAAACCTACCTCAAGATGAGTGGGAGCAACTAATGAAAACTTGTCCTTACATAGATGACGTTTCTCTTGACAAGTATATGTTACATAAGTCAAAGCATTGTTCATGCATAATTTTGACATGATGAACATCGAGGATTCCTCTTACATGATAGGAATCAAAATATACCGAGATAGACCCAACGGGATATTAGTTTCATCCCATAAGTTTTACTCTAAGCGGGTCCTTAAGTATGTAACATACAACATTGCTCTCTTTTAGAGGATAATAGGATAATTTGAGATTATCACCTTACGCTTCAATAATTAGAAGACTTATGTAAAATTTAAGTCTATGCTTGTTTATGATATTGTTCGTATTGCTTAACACTAGACTTGTCTAGATTGATGAAAAGCATCTAATGGAACATTACAATATCTTTAAGAAACAAGAGACTATAATCTAAAGAAGAAGTGAGAACCTAAAGTGATTGACTACTCTTACTCTAACTTTGTTATACTTAAGGAAATCAAGTGTCAATTTCGGGGTATATTATAACGTGAGCAGACATAACTATCTCATGGAGGAGTCATAAGAAACTGTTAACAACAACCTAAGTTATCATGACATAATGTGTTGCTGATCACAACAGAATGGTCATTAAATGTTGTTGGTAAATTCATTAGTTGACTCATAACTTATTAACTCCATTTAAATATTATGTTGAAGACTTACTGTGATAAAGTCAGCTACCATAATTTCTCGAACAGTAACAATTTGAGAGGAGTTGCATTAGAATTCGATACGAAATTATTGTTCGCTTATGTTAAGAACAAATTGAGGAAGTCAGAATTTTGTATCAAATGCATTCATGATATGCTTAGGGATCCAATAACTAAAGGTCTATCACCCATAAGTCTCACTAATGGGCCAACTAAGAGAAAAGGGTATTACTAATGACCATGTACAACTGCATATCGTACTATGAATGACTAATGACTAATGATTAATTTTCCTCATTATGATTTGTTTGTCTATTAGTATGCTAAGCTAGCATAATGGCATAAAGACAATGATATAACAAATCAAATAAGGGCATAACGTTAATTGATCCTAATGTTAAGTTTTAAATTTGGGTGTAGTATGATTAATGGCGGTCCTAAGTCGAATAAAGACTTAACGGTTGTATTTCTCTGCTACATTTTGGGTTTAGAACTAAAATGAGTATTAATCTCTGCAGACTTACGTAATACTCATAGAAAAGGATCACTCGGCCAAGTGGGAGAATGTTAGAATAAATATAAATTATGTTTATTATATTTATTATATGGCCATCATTATCATTTTTATATATTGGTCAATTACTATAATATCCCTAAGTTTATAATAGGTAATTCTTTGATGGACGGAATTACCCTTACTAAACCTAATTAGGGTGTCCCTGTGTGTATAAATAGAGAGATTACTAGAGGTATTAGGTTGGACTCTAATAACACCATAACCTAATGTAGCCACCACCCACCTCTCTCTCTCATTCGATCACTTTGTGATCATTAGCCATCATTAGTGTACACACTAAAGGGAACCCGATCAAGATGATGGTGTCTTCCATTACCGAGGTTCCTGAACGGTTAATCATATCAGGTACACATGATTAATTCTTATGTTTATACCTTATGTTCTCATTAATATAATCAACAAATAAACATATGTACATAGTGACATTAGATGAACACAAAGATATGTGGTTGTACGGTTAAATAAAGTCGTGTGTATCATGTTCAATATATATATAGTCTAAGTATTGACAAGAAACCTTATGGGTTAAAATGAGAACTAGGTTGAGTTGTGAGAACCATAAGAACTCACTTATTAGTCACACATTTATTTAGTTGTGTAATGGATTTTTGGTTGTAATTAAATCATAATAAAATATTAATTGTGTTACACCGGTATAGTCATTTTGTTAAACCGGTATAAGGACAAAGTAATTTGTTTTCCATTTTTTTATATCTCTTAGTTAGCCATTTTTACATCATTGGGTTAAAAAAATCGCATTTTACACCGAAGTTCTCACGGTTCTCACAACTGGAGTGAGTTCTCAACTAAACCGAATCATAAACACACACACACACACATGTGTGTGTGTGTGTGTGTTTTAAAGGCAACAAAACTTTTATTATAATCAACCACCACCCATTTACAAGAAGCTATAGGAGGCCACCAGCAACAACCACAAATTCTAGAGCCATGAGACATGGCCAAAACAGACAGCAAAACAAAAGCAACGATATGGTACTAAAACTAGGTTACACTGCCTATTCAACAAAAAGAACATGATCCCCTACACCCATGGACCACTCCTACAAGAAACTTTCTTCCACTAAGATCTTGTCACGAGCCACCAGAAGGATGCTTCTTTAATATCCTCCTCCACTTTATGAGAATGGAATTTGACTCCTTTAATTACTTTTTCATTCCTTACCATATATGTCCATCACGTTACGTAAACAATCGCCTATGTAATCCTTAATTTTCTTTTCTTGATTGAGCGGCATATCATATATTGTTCACATTCATAGGGGCTGGGATTTCCAACCAAACAAACACTTGCCACCATACCGTTTTTGCTATTAGACATGTAACATGTGAATGCTATGCATTTTCTCATACACATCCGCAGTCTGGACAAATACCATCCAAGAAAATTAGGCCCCTTTTCTTTAAAGCGTCTTTAGTTGGAATTTGTTGAATGTTGGTATGCGATTGATAATATGGTTTGAGAGTGAAATGGTTTTGGAGGGAAATATAGAGAGGGGGTTTTGAAAGTTAGTTATTCACAAACATAAACTTTCATATATCCAAATGTATTGGTACAAGGCCTATTTATACTTACAAACTAGTTTGTTATCAACCGGTGTGACCCTTAAACAATACAATAACTAACAATAACCAACTAATGAATTGGTGTGTCACATAACCGAAACATTTCTAGTATCTAACTTAGGATATCTATTATTAACATATGTACACATATTATCTAACATAAGTTTATTAAATCAAGATTATACTTCTCGTCTAACAATCTCCCCTCTAATCTTGATTTATATCTTGTTCTTTGTCTTCATT